>JAJLVS010000013.1:0-317964 GCA_030570415.1 Saturnispora serradocipensis | reverse complement strand
CTTAAGCGTCATTTTGCTTAATTTGATTCCTCTTTCGGCATTGAGAGCTAAAGTCATCGCATCATCAAGGGTTTGAGGTTGATAAGGTGACATGATCACCGTTTTTAACACTTCTCCTCTTAATCCTTTAACGAAACGATCAGTCAAACCTTCCTTGGTAAGGAATTTCATGTCGGTGAGCTTGTTCGCTAATCTACTAAACTCATGGCAGTAACTCTTAACATCATTAACTTGGTAGAGTCTACTAAGCTCATCGTTGTAAGTCTTATCCCATTGTTTAGTGATAAACCTATCTCTTATCATATGTTGTACACCAATCTAATCCCATTCAAGGATGTCGACATTAGCATACCACAATCTAGCATCACCTTTCAATGACTGTCTGAAGTGCCATTGTTGAACCATAGGCGTTGTGATTTCCAATGTTTCAAAGTCCCAATTGAGTTTTTGTAACAACCCATTGAGCTTACCTGGATCATCTTCGCCGCTATAATACTCTGGATTAGTGAGTTTAAGCTTCCTTAATTGTTCATCGCTCGTGCTTTTGTTGAACTGATTTCTGGAATTCTCGTCCTCTCTCTTTTCTCTTACTTCCTCCATCATCTCTTCATGTTGCATGTGAGCTTTCTCTCTATTTTGAGCTTGCTCTTCCCTAGCATCATCTCTAATAATTCTCTCTTTTTGAGTGACCACTAATTCTTTGATGTACTTAATCAATTCATCAGCTGTGTCGGCGTCCATTCTAGACATAATTGGATTTGCTTCCTCAGCTGACGCTGCTGACATTAAAGGCGGAGTTGAAGTTCTTTCGTCTGACATTATTCACTTATCTTATTTCTAGAATCGGTGCTACCATATATTGTAATACTGGGTCTTTAAATAAGGGCAGTTTCTTACAATGAGTAGAAAACGAGTTACTATGATTACTTTTTGTTCTATCCGAGATTCCGTACCAATCATTTCTGCTGTTTATTTTATACCATCTTAATTGACACATCCAAAGTGCTCATTTACTCTTTCGAATCTCCAACATGTTGTTACGAAGTAAGAACGATTAGTCACGTGAATAGACTTCCCGCTTTAATTGATAAATGAGCAATTGGCAAAATAGAGAATAAGCTGGCAGTCAACGGAAGCTGTATCTGATGAAATCTATGTACATCATAATATTAACTGAGCATAGTACATGCAGAGTAACAATAAGATGTTGAAGATTTCGTAAATATGCATTACTCATGTAATAAGCTGAGCATTAATACATGAATGTCATTATACGACATGAGTCATATGATATTTATCATACAAACATATTTAGAGTAAACATTAGATCTCTTTCTATGTTGACTCATTAATCCATCAAGTCCAAATTAGTATAAATAGCCGCTATAATTAATGATATAATAAATTTATATTTAATTTATAATTAACGGTTTGAGTAATAAACTCTGGATTTATCAGTATCTATTAAAAGATTTAATGGTATCTCCGATACGAATTTCTGTTGACCGAACACCAGGTGATCAGGAGATCACAAGTCAGATGTTTTCATATTCGTTTGATAAACCAAACAATGTAAAAAGCTCACAAAATACCTTTGCTCATGATATTTATATTTATTAAAAACTAACTTTTGATATTGATTAAAATCGATACCAATTCCACAAACAACCTAGCACGGCTTTGTAACATGTGTTTTGTTAGAGTTCAGACGATAAAAGTAAACTCCGAACTCTCAACCATAATATTATGAAATTGCTTAGCGGAATTATAATCACAAAGTGGGTTAATATTAATATCCCCTTTTGTTGACAATACAATTAAGGGTAGTGTCGATAGTCACTTATCTGAACACCCAAAAATAGAACCATCCAATTATCGTCATCACCAGGATACACGGAAGGATAATTGATCGTCCAATCTAAACAAAGGGAGTCCAATTGAGGAGACGCTTCTACGGAACGCCTAAACAAGGTTAACAGAGAATTCTTATTATTATTTCTTTTTATCATTTTTATCCATATAAATATCAGACACTTGGTTTGATTTATTGAGTTCTTTTATATTCTTTTTAAATAACAATTATTTCCTCTACTTTTTGGCCGCTAACTCTATCATGTTTTCAAAACATAAAAACAAGTAATGACGTGAATAGACGTTCCACTAAAATAACTAAACTATGTGACATATTTTGTACAGCGTTGATAACCATTTATTTTTTATCATAAAAATTGTATATAATTACTATAAATTATTTTGTGCAATGAAGTCTATGTACATCATAATACTGACTGAGCGTAACACATCCAAAGTAACAATAAGGTGTTGAAGATTCGGTAAATACGCATTACTCTCTCAAAATAAGTGATAATCAAGTATTGCTCAGCTATTGATTAAGATGTTTAATGTTGAAGTATAAACTTCAACATACATATTGCTAACGTATGATCACTAATATGTAGTACATACTAAGTTAACCATGTAACACTCATAACACGTTAATGTACATAACAATGAAGAGTTACATGTATGGTTGAATGTATTAATAAAATAAATGCATCCTGCATTAATACTTCTGAGCAACAGTATGCTTGAATCCGTTCCGTTGCTATCATGTCTATTCGAGTAATTATAACTAATGGGTATTCCTCCAATAGAATACAAGCTAATCCTTATTTACACTTTATTTATATAATCAATATTTTACTATAAAAGGAACTACTGTTTCCTCTTTATTTAATTATCTTTATATTATCTAAAATAACTAAGATATAGGTTTTTACATACTCGTGTAATAAGATGAGCATTAATACATGAATACTATTATACCACATAAATCATATGATGTTTGTCATACGAACATATTCAGAGTTAATATTAGATTTCGTCTATATTAACTCGTTAATCCATTAAGTACAAATTAGTATAAATAGCCGTTATAATTAACGGTTTGTGCAATAAACTCTGGATTTATCACTTCACCTTATCTTTTAATTCATGACAGTTGCAGAAAAAAGAAATATTGCTCCACTTTGTTTAATTATTTTTATACTATCATAAACAAGCATGATATAGGTTTTTACATTCAAGTTTTGGTACACAGAATATATATCATCCATCAATCATTATGTCGTTAATAAAGTCAACAAAAACTCATTACAACCACTAAATTCTTATTTATGCCAATATCTCTCTTATGGCATCATTAAATAAAATTTTCGCATAAAAATAGTGGAAATATGTTATGATATTCCACATTTTTGGAACACCTGAACCAGTAGGATTGCAATTGAATCCGATCAAAGACACTTTAACTTCATCATTTGACAACCTCGTGACGTTAAACCTATGCGAGCCGGAAAATGAAGTAAGATCCGAACCAAATCCAAAATCAAGTGACCTTGAATCAGAACTCACTTCATCATTGAGAAGCTGAAATACTCCAAATAATATGGTATTGACTGGCAATACCTTTGAAGTTGATATCATACTAGCATCCCAGATAGTGGTTTTTAGTTTATCAACTGGAAATAAATAAAAGATACTAGACGAATAGTCATGTTTTGATTCATCAAACTCAATATTATTGAAACTCGTGTAACCAGTTGCTTGGTATTTATCTTTCAGAAAAGGCATCGCTAGTTTTCTTTCAAGAAATAGGCAAGGACCTCCAAAAAAACCTTTAGTGAAGCTTGCCAAGATCTGTTCATTAGATTTGCTAGTTTTAAGCTTTATTGAAAATATATCATGTTGAAATTTATTATGGTTTGGGTTCACAATCTTCATACTTTCGAAAGATGCGACTTCATCAGGTGAATCACAGCTGAAGGTAGAAGGATAATTGCCATACCATAAGCATGCACCAATTGAGGCACAAAATATTCCGACGGTCTTAGCTAAACCTGTTACCATTCTGGTTGCAGTCGTTTTTGCAATCCACATTAACTGTACGCTCAAAATAGTAAAAAAGTAAGAATGGAAAATTTTTACCCAGCTCTCTCTAATAAAGATAACGTTGAACACAATGTTTCTAAACTTACTTGTGAAGATTAGGTACTGACGGCTTGGAAACCTTGCCGCAGTTTTAGCTTTAGATTAACTTATTGGTCAAAAACAGAAGCCGTCCTAATATCTTCTGAGGATTATATGACATCACTGGGCGTTGTTTATGAAGCAGTGCACCACTTTCTAGAAGAGAGCAACAGGCTTTACAAGTACATATTTGTCGCCAATATTGCTACGGTCACACTAAGTGCATAAGTATCTTCATTAATATCACAACATCATTGTAACCTTTTTTACATTTTCATCATAATCTCCCTGAAAGTATACTGCACCATCTAACATCATATCATATATTCACAAGCTCGATAGTCATATCTACGCGTAATTTGATGCTGTTCGAAAAGTAATGAAATTTCAACCTGCATCTAAAAAATAAAAATTTTAATATGCACTATATGTATTTATGCAAGAGCAATTGAACACATTGCTTGTTGACAAGTGTCCTAAGATGAACAGGTTCACTTGATTAGTTTTTTTCTTTTGTTGATTGGTCTACATGTGGAAGCGCCGAAAAATCTTTATATAGCTCTATTGTTGAATTTTGATTAGGGTATCTAAAAATAAGACAAATGCATACAGCAAAGAGCGGTTCGTATCAGCTGGAGACATTATTCAAGGAATAAATGATATAAGGGAAACACAACAACTTGGCCAATAGTAATACGCCTGAAAAGAAATATGGATTACTTATTGATCTCAATTCCTCATATCTAAAGCTTTATTATTTGTTCTGAGAGCGGGTTGCGTTGCAGGGACTTTCCTTTATTTTTGTTGCTAAGCCACAATAATAGAAGATTAGGCACAAGAAGGTTGCATTCAAAACAATCTACCATAAGAACACCTCTAAATCCTTCAATTTTACGTCAGAGCTGGCGGGATTGTCAACACACTTTTGATTGAAACTGTTATGACAACAACCATTATACCTTCAGCAAGTACAACTACTGTAGAAACCTTGGTTGCCCAATTTTCTTCAGCCCATGATTCCGCAACTGTCACATCGTCCGCGTTTGAGTACTATGGAGGGAATCATCCTTCAGTGCCAGCAAATATTATCTTTGCTGTTATTTTTTTTATTATTCTGATCTTTCAATCACTTTTAGGTTTTCACTACCGTCAATGGTGGTTTTTTGGCTCATGGTTCTGCGGTATCGTGTTAGAAATCATTGGTTATGCAGGTCGTGCTTTCTCGTCAAGTCACATGAGTAGTTTGACACCATATGCTATGCAACTGAGTTGTCTCACCTTCGCACCTTCCTTTTTAATGGCTGGAATATATTACATTTTGGCTCAGTTGGTTACCATTTACGGGATCCAATACTCAAAGCTAAGGCCGATGGCATATTCATATCTTTTTATTGTTGCAGATGTTTGCTGCATTTTTTTACAAGCTGCTGGTGGAGGAATTGCTTCAGGTGGTAACAACAAGCTTGGTTCTCACATAATGCTTGCTGGTTTAATTCTTCAAGTGATTGTTATGTGCATTTTTGAGACTTTGTGGTACTTGTTCCTTTGGAAAATATATAGGGCCCACAAGGTACATGGCGATGCTGGATTTGATCCCCTACATAGCAATATAAGATCAAGAGGATTTTTGCATTGGTTTATCCTTGCTGTCAGCGTTGCCGTCATTTTGATTTTAACCAGATCAATTTACAGAGTCATCGAATTTTCACAAGGATGGGATTCAAAGTTGGCAAACAAGGAGATTTATGTTTTAATTTTGGATGCATTGCTAATTTGCTTGGCAACTATAACGTTAACTATATTTTACCCAGGTTTTGCATATGGTAGAAATAATAACTTGAAGATCAACAAAGGAAAGTCAAGCAATATGGAAATGAGTTCGTTCGACCCAAAGTCTGAGGATGGAGACAACGTCCCATCTAAAAATCCTTTTACGGACGTCATTGATGACAGTCACAGTAAGTTTTGAAAGCATTACGTGAAAATTTGTTTGAATTGTTTTTAAACATACCTAATTCAAAGTTGTTTTTCACTTTCACAATTTAAGCTCATACCTTGCCATCGCTCTGCTTCTCAGCTTTGAAATGGACTCAAAAACGTCTTCATCCGTTTCGTTAAATGAGAATTTGATCTGCGGATTTGGTGTGGCGAAATTTCATGAAAGGAACAAATTCCTTTCTTCATTTGTTTTATATTCTTAACCGACCACTAGAAATACAGGAATTATGTTTGCTTCCCTTCAAGTTGAAAGAAAAATTTTACTAGCATTTGTAAAATGCCAGATGAAAACTAATCAAAAATGTGTGCATAGATGATATTGTGGATGCAACTACAAAGTTATAGAGTTATGCATTCTTTTCAATTGCATCATTTCAAAAAAATGTAAAATTCAGCAATCAGATTTGAAAAACTTCAATTTTTGTAAAAGAATGGATGCTCCATGTTTGGATCTAAAAGCGAAAGACAGATGGGTGAGACATTATAATCGAAAATGTAGTATAATTTATTTCTTTTACAATTGTGACGTCAAATGCACATTTTTTTGTTAAAAAATCAGAGATTACAATTGTCTCTGATTGTAATATTTAATTTCTAATATTTAATAACTAATTTACACTTTTTATTCTCTAATGATGGTGATTCATGTTGTAGAATTTTCATATCCCTGCATTAGGTACTATTAGTAAGTTTCAATGGAATGAGAACGAGCAATGGTCAATATAATAATTTGGTCACATGAATCCTTATATATATGTTTTTGAAAATACAGTCTATAAGAAGTTTCAAGAAGCACTTTTCATTGGTAATTCAAGCAAAATTTTTGGAGTTACAATCTGATAAGAACCTGAACCGTTAAAGTAGAATGTTTGAATGGTTTCTGTGATCTCTTAACATATAAATTTACTATGCGTAGACGCATTTACATTAGCACTATATAAAACAACAGTTTCAATGCTACAAATACTTGGAAAGGTTTTGGCTTTCTGTTTCTTTCTCTGTTGCAACTGAAAGCGAAAAGTTTTCCCACATGCATTGGGTCAGCAGTAGTGTGATATCCTTCATTAGGTCAATTATATGAACTTATATAAAAACGACAACACTTTTTGATATATCAGCCTTATCAAACCTTAAGTTTCTGTTTCCTCAATGCTTTTTAATGAAGTTACAAAAGCGTTGAGCTTGTAAGCATTTCTATAGTTCTGGGAAGAATGACCGAAAACTAGTAACTGTAAATATGATGTCTACTATTTGTCAATTTAAAAGAGACATATAAAGTTTGCATTAAAATTAGAAAACTAATATGGTTATACATACATTCTGTTTTCTAATATCCCAATTACATTAATCTTATTAGAAAGCTGCGCACATGAGCACATACTTATTTTAGGAAATAAGTAAATATTGACATAAGAATGAGGAAAAATTATTCTATCGATGGTAAGTCAGATATTAGAACATTTAACTTTTAACACGTAAAGAAAGAAAAGAAACATGGAGATTTGTAGCAAGCGAACGAATGCAGAGAGCAATAAGATACTAAAGGTGAAAAAAGAAGAAAGCTGCATTAATAAAATGACTTTAATACTGAAAAAAAGAAGTGAACTACCAGCTTTATCAAAGCTACAGTTGCAACTGAATAGATTCGATTCAACGTTGACAGAATCGGATATCAGTAATCCAGAAAGCGTACAGTATGTGTCACTAGAAGAAATGGGGGTCAACATAGGTCAAATGATATCCAAATCACGAAAAATAGTTGTGCTAACAGGGGCAGGGATTAGCTGTAATGCAGGGATCCCCGATTTCAGATCCAGCGATGGTTTGTACAATAAACAGTTGAAGTCAAAGATAAAAGGAAAGGAAATGTTTGATGTTTCTGTTTACAGATCGATGGAAACGATTGAAGTGTTCAATGATTTTATAAACGAACTATACCAGCAGGTGTTGAAAGCGAAACCAACGAGGACGCATGAGTTTATCAAGAAGCTCAAAATGAAAAACAAAATGGTGAAGTGCTACACACAGAACATCGATGGCTTAGAAAGACAGCTGGGGCTCGAGTGTGATTTCAACGACTCCAAATGGGGGAAAACCGATGTCATTCAGCTACACGGAGATCTACACTCGCTTTGTTGCAGCTTGTGCAAACGTAGGTACCAATGGGGAGAGATATACAGTGGTGAAGGGGAGGTAATCAGAAAGCGGGACTTCCAACTGGAGATGGAGCTGATTCAAAAGCGAGAGCAGGACTTCAGGGGCTTGTATGAAATCGAAGGATACTTGGGCACGCCACCGGTGAGCGACGAGAGCGACAAGGAGAACGAGATTGAGATCATTGACAATGGCAAGAGTGTGCTTGTGGAGTGTCCTACGTGCATTGAGAACTACGAGCGAAAGCTAGCGAGAGGAAAGAGGTGTTGCGAGTCCAATATTGGGATCATCAGGCCAAACATCGTGCTCTATGGGGAGAACCACCCGTTTTCCGAGAGCTTTGCCATGGGGCTGAACAAGGACATGCAAAGGAGGCCCAATCTGATGCTGATCTTCGGTACAAGTCTAAAAGTGCCTGGCGTGAAGGGCCTCGTTCGCAAGATGTCGAAGAAGGTGCACGAGGAGGGCGGCAAGGTTGTTTTGATCAACAGGGACCTGGTGAGCAACTCCAGCTGGAAGGGCTACATTGACGTTCAGGTCACAAGCGACTGCGATAAGTTCTGCGAGTACATAGAGCAAACTAACCCCAAGCTATTTAAAGGTTTATAGACGAGGAATACTGAGCATCCTTCTGGCGTATCGCATCCATTACGTAAGCCTATAACAAGAGAGACGAAAGAAATTTTTTTTACTGATGAAGTGTGCTATGTATAGCAGAAGTTGACGCTGGTGAAATGGACGCCGTATTGCCAGATGTGGCCGCCTTGTGCCAGGACGATGAGGTGCTACGACGTGACTATCTAGAGCGCGCGGCAGCGAGTGTAGTTGGCGAGAACGTGCAGCTGGTGAGCAAGATAACCGGCCGCTACTTGCAAGCCAGGGAGGGCGCCCCGGTGGCGATGTTGCAGGGTGCGGAGCGTGCCACGAGCGGCCTGTGCACTGTTGTGCGAGGTGCCAGTGCCAGTGCTGGCAACGTCGTGGACATTGACAGGTGCTGCTTGTGTCGGAGTTTAATTCTGCCGGGGGTGAATCTACAAGTGCGGGTGCGAAAAAGGCGCTACGTTGAATGGAGATGCCTAAGTTGTGGGGGTGCGATACGGGGAAGCGTTGAGAAACGCAGAGAAGAGCCAGCGAAGCGCGTGGAGCGCCGTGGCGAGAGCTGCGAGCGTGTGTCGGAGCCCCAGGCAGCCCCAGTGGCTGCGTCTGGCAGCAAGGCCAGGCCAAGGAGCAAGAAGAAGTCTGGTCTCCGGGGTCTTTTGGAAGCCAAACGGAGACAGGAGGCGAATAATCGCGCATTCGATTCCTTTATGTGACGAAGTCAAAGGGCCGCTTTTTTTTCTATAATATCCACCCCACCATTTAACGTGAATATTATGTATAGCTGACGATAAGATGAACACATCTAGCGCGGAAAGCTCTTGCGCAGTAACGTAGAGGATTGCAGGCAGCGTGTGGGATACGTGTCTATACATGCGGGCAGCACGCATTTGTCTCTCTCTGCTGCACAGCAGCTCTGCTGGTGCTCCATACGGCTGGTTCAGGGTGCGAGGGGTGCAATTCGTGGTTCGGAACGGAACGGTATCCCGTACTGGCAATTCTTCCAAGGGCGCCGTCAAATAAAAAATATTAGAATTTGGTATTGGTTGAGAAGCGCTGAACCGCCCGCAAAATTTACGGTGTGGGATATGGAGGCGCGATGAGCTAGCGGAAGCAGAGGGATAAAAGGTAGGCACTAGAGGAAGTGGGAGATGTGAAAGAGAGAGCGGCGAGCGGCAAGGTGTCTCTCTGGCTGGAGGTACCATCAGCGTTGCCAGCGATGCAGACACTGGTGCTGGCAGTGGTTTTGTAAAATTTTTACTGGCCGTCGTTTCCTACGCACGGATCTCAAAGCTGGGCAAACGCGGCGGTTGAGTCAAAAAAAGAAAAAGGAGTGAGATTTTTTTTTCCTTTAAATACAGTGTGTACCCGTTTTTTTAAAGAGGGAAGTTGACACATAGTGGTTTGGTTAAGCACTAACTAAAATCTTTAACCTGTAAAAAGGATATTTGGGACCAGAGCCTCGAATTATCATACGAAAAACCATACCTTTAATCTTTCTTCTGTTCTCTTTTTCTTTTGATTCTCCACATATATATTGATATATGCACACATCTATATAAAAAAAGGATTCAAGAAACCAATATGCCATCTCATGATAATGCCATGGTTGCCGTAGACCTGGGCGTTGTGTCCAATCCACTCAAGCAGGAGATACTGAAGCTCAACGAGGAAAACTATTACCTAAAATTAGAAGTTATACGATTGGTCTCTACACTCAAGTCACACCAGAGGGAAACGAAGAAGCCGGCACCAGCGAGCGGGAGCCGCAAGCGGTCGCTGGAGCCAGACGCCACGTCGCTTTCAAGCGACTCAAACAACGACAACTTCACGATCAACACGTTCAGCACAACCACAACAGCGACAGCAGCGACGTCAATAAACGACGCCGGCTATGGCAGCAGTCACATCCACGACGATGAGCAGGTGTCGACGGTGTCCACCACACCGTCCACGTTGTTTTCCCAGGCTCCAAACATGGACGACGTCGACTGCTTCTCCCTCATCAATATACCCGAGCCTACTGCCGCCAAGCCGTCCAAGTCTGATTTCTTTGACTTTTCAAACTGTGTGCTGACCCCACCTCCTTCGTCCAGTCTGGACAAGAACTTTTTGGCTGCGTCCGATAACGATATCATCGCTACCAACTTTGACAACGACTTCGTTTTTCTGGACACCAACGACGTCGAATCTGCGTTCATGTCATTCGTCTCTTAAGCAAAAACAGATCCTCATTTTGCCTTTTCGTTATCTGTGCACGCTGAACTTAGCTAGGCAAGCGATGTATCCTTTCAGAGTGATCACGATGCAAAGGAACTGCATTGAAAATCCACAAAAAATACTATTACAATAGAACTACAGTCATCTACTCTTCCATCACCTCAGTGATAACATTTATGAATCTGTCATGAGCTCCATGATAACAGTTAAACAAGAAGTTCATGAACTAATCCAAATGACCCCATCGATCCAATCGACGTGATCTCATGAACTAGTTAAACATAATTTCATTAACTTTATGAACTCCAATCACAGTCAAAACTTTTATGAACTTCATGAATCTAATATTAACTTTAAACGATAAGCTATAATGCTTTTAATGATCTATATAAATATATGTTTTATATATTCTTTTATACCATATTCTTTACTCTTTTGATTAATGATCCAACTAAATCCTTCATAGCGGCTACTATGTAGCTTTTTTAACACAACCACTAACAGAAACTCCAAAATCGACGCTTACGTAATTTTATACGCGCGTCGACTTCGCAAAGCTCAGCGCTGAGCTCACATCAAAATTCTACAATTTGGTAGCACGCTAGTAGAACACGTGCTCGCGATATATATAATTGTATCACCATTTGCAACACTTCTTCGTCATTGAGTCGATAGAGGTGGAATGAAGTTTGGGAAGTACTTGGCAACACGCCAATTAGAGTTGCCCGAATACTCTGGACACTTTATTAATTACAAGCAGTTGAAAAAATTGATAAATGCGTTATCACAGGATACTTCAACACCATTACAAGATAAAAAGGGATCCTTCTTTTTCAGATTGGAAAGAGAGCTAGAGAAGGTGAACGAGTTCTACTTAGAAAGAGAATCTGAGTTGAAGTTCAGGTTAGATATACTTATTGAAAAGAAGCAAAAGTTGATCAAAAAGGGCAATTTGTCTAAGAACAATATAACGTTTGTTTCACTCTATGACGGTTTTAAGAAATTTTCGAAGGACTTAGACAGACTAGAGCAGTTTATAGAGTTAAATGAAACAGGGTTCACAAAGGTGTTGAAAAAATGGGACAAGAGATCAAAATCAAGCACCAAAGAACTTTATCTAACGACAACTGTCAATGTTCAGCCCATTTTCCACCGAAACGAAATTGTCGATTTATCAGATTTTGTTGCAAATAACTTGATGGAACTAGAAGCCATCGGTGACGGGGATTCCACTTTTGTCAGATACGAGTCCAAAAATGAAGATCAAAAGTCAGCACCTGCTAATGAATTCAAAGAATCTGATCAGCTTTACACAGATTTCTACGATATTACTGTACAAAACGCCAACTTACCGGAGAATGATCAAGTTAGCAAATTAAAAGAATGGTCTAACCAGGTCATATCAATGCTCAGTCCTGATACCAAAAGATTCACCCTCTCAAAAGTTTTCATGCTTTTGATAAGTAACCCCTTGATACCTGATGCCTCATTGTTGAAATTCTACAATTTATTTCAAGATTTGATTGATCTGGAGTTTGTTGATGATTTGAATAAAAGGAACTGCCTAATCGAAGTATCAAATTGCCAAGCTGATAGAAACGAAATTTTCAAAATTTGTCTAAAATCGAATTTGAATCCTTCTGCTTGGGATGTGACCGGACGTACCTGTCTACATTACTTGACAGAAAATGACAGAAATGATTTACTAATTTTAATTTTAGAGTATATCAAAACTTCAAACTATAACTTGCAGGATGTTATTGACCAAATGGATTATGAATCGATCTCTCCACTTTTATTGGCAATTATAAATAATAACATCAATTGTGTGGAAACGTTACTTCTTTTTGGTTCAAATGCCTTTCCATCTCAAGATGATAACAAACCAAAATATTTACCTTTCAATGTTGCCTGTAAAATTGGCAATATCAAAATTATTGAACTATTATTGAATCAAATTGGTTCACCAGATCAAGCAAAATCAAATGAAGTTTTGACAAGTGCCTCTCAATGTAACGCCGAAGGCCTTTTACCACTCCACATCGTCGCATCATCTGGTAATTGTCATTTAGTGCCCTTGTTATTACAATATGGCGCAGATATAAATCAAGTTGATAAGTTGAATAAATGGTCCTCAATTTTTTACTCTGTTTATACAGGCAACGTTAGAATGACTAAAATTTTGATTGACTTTGGTGCTGATTTCAACATTAAAGATGAGGAAAATTTTGATCCATTATTTTATTCAATTTGGGAGGGTAACATTGGTGTTTTGAATGTTTTGATGAAATCGATAAAGTTTCAGCAAGAGAAACTAAAAATAAGTGCATCACCTCAAAATAATCATATTACTAAAGACGATTCCAAAGTAAATCTTAAACCAATGTTGTCGTTACCGTTGTCAGATTCAAATTCTTTGGATTTTAGCATCGATAATGACAATATTGATATGATACCTGAATTATCTTTACCACCACCAATCATTCCTCTAAGAAAATATGGTCACAATTTCCTTGAAAAGAGAATTTCATTGAAATTATCATTTTATACAAATAGACATTCTATTCATTTAAACCCAAATACCTTTTTAACGTCAATTCCAGGCAGAATAACACTTACTTGTGCAAACACCGATTTAATTCCAAGAAATATCATTTTACCAGTTTTAGACAATACAAAATCAATTACTTTTCAAATTGAATCAATTGATGACAATTTCAATATTGACCTTGAATTATTCCCAACCTTTGGTACAAGATTGTTAGCGAAAGCAACACTAAACTCTTCAATCCTTAAAACTTCTTGGCCTGGTATTGGGACCAAGTTGAACGGTGATGTCGAATTGCCATTACTAGATGTTAGATTGAAATCAATTGGTTTGATAAAGTTTAATTATGAAGTCATTCATCCATATTCCGGTATACCTTTAGAGATCTCAATGTATGATACTTATTGGAAATCTTCTCCCACTTCTGATGAAAAAGCAAAAGAAGTTAAATCAATTTCTTTTGTTACAAGTTCCTCATTGACAGGTGAGTATTACCGTTTACATATTTCTATGTTACATGATGGTACACCTTTGGTGTGCCCAAGCTACAAAATCAATATTGGAGATAATGTTCAAATGCCTGTCTGTATGTTTAACTACGATCAACTTAAATCAGTCATTTACAAAAATGAAACCAATTACAATTTAATGCTATCTGCCTTGAAATCAATTAATGAGTCAAATGTCAAAGAACTATTACCAAATATTTTGAAAAGCACTTATTTACCATTGAATGACTTTCTCCAACTAGTAAACTCGAACATAAATTTGAATTTGGAAATATTTTATCCAAGTATATGTGAATTTGAAAACTACGATTTGAATGCCTTTACCTGTGTTGATTTAAATTCCTTTATTGACTTGATTTTGAGCGACATATTCAATCATGTTAGAACATTGAGAATAATGAATAGCAATCATCATTCAAGATCTCTTTTATTATCTTCCAATAATTCCAGTGTTTGTACAATCTTGAATTGGAAACAGCCAAACTACCCAGTTTTTTATAATTTGAATGGTAATCACTTCTCAAATATTGACGATAAGTTTTTTGAATGCTCAGCCAACGGGTTCCAAAAGGGTGAATCAAATAGCCAGTCAATGATTGATTATCAACTGACAAACTTCAATAAAATAGATAACATTGATTCTATTAATAAAGATTCAACAGAATTTATTAGTTCATTGGATTATGAAGATAAGTTGACGAGATCAATAAAACTAGCCATTACTTATGCTACCTTTAATAATTTATTGGGTATTACAATACCAAAGAAGCTGTTGAGTTTATCACCTGAACTGATTAAAATGATTAGATCCAAAGGACTAATTCTAGTTGCTTCAAATGATGACGATCCTTCATTGGAATCTTACGTTAATGACTTAACTATGGACAAAGATCTTGGTGTTCATGGTTTTAGAATTAATGAAATTTTATGTTTCAAAGATTCTATCGATATGTAAATATATATTTTCTAATGCAAAATTGATGCTTTTCACCCGTTTTCATGTAATATCCTGTAATTTATAAGATGATAGCTCAGTATTTAGGTCAAAACAGTTCAATATCTAAGAGAAAGAGGGGAGAGAGAGGTGGAGAGAGTTTGAATACAAACTGAGTTTGATAAGCACATTAATTACATGCTTGCAGATATCGTATAAATTTCACAACGCGTCGACTTTCTTAATACAGAAATTGTAAATACCTTCTTAAATAGGATGTTTTAGACTCAACCTTCCTAAAGAGGAAAGTATAACCTGACCGCACCACTTTTTTACTGATACAATCTTTACATCAACTAATTAAAGAGACAGATATAATTGATATAAATATGAGTAGTGTGTCAATTATTTCAAGTGATTACAACTTTATGTTTATCAATTATACAAACACAAGTACAGATTTATATTACACATTATGACGAAAGATTCATACGTTTTCCAAAGAGTTGTCTCTGACATTTCACCATTGGTCGTAGATGCTCATGGTTTAGAAATTACAATTGCTGATCCAAGCACTGGTACCAAGCGTACTATTCTTGATGCAATGACCGGTGCTGCTGTCGGTTCTCTTGGTCATCAAGATCCAGATATTATCGACGCAATGTGTAATGCTGCCAAAAAAAATAATTATTCATTTGGTTTGTACCTAGGTAACGAAGCTTCTGAAGAATTATCAAAGTTTATTTGTGAAAAGTCTCCAAAAGGCCACTTTTCTTCGGCACTTTGGGTTGGTTCAGGTTCCGAAGCAAACGAGAATGCAATGAAAATCTGTAAACAATACCATTTAGAAAAGGGTGACACCAAAAGATATAAGTTCATTTCAAGAATTAACTCTTATCACGGTTTCACAATTGGTTCCCTATCACTTGGTGATGGTATCAGAAAAAGTGATTTCAAAGATATTTTGCTATCGGAAGAACAAACACTAAAGATTTCTCCTTGTAATCTTTACAGAAGCCCAAAGGGTAAGAGTGAACAAGAGTATGTCCAAGATTTATTGGATGAATTGGAACAAACTTTTATCAAGAACGATCCAGAAACCATTTGTGCAGTTTTTCTTGAGACTGTAGGTGGTTCTTCATTTGGTACTGTTCCACCTCCAAAGAATTATTTGGATGGTGTTAAAGATATCTGCGAGAAGTATGGCGCATTGTTAGTTTTAGATGAGGTTATGGTTGGTCTAGGTAGATCAGGTAAATATCATTGTTATGAAAAATTTATGGAAAGTGGTAGAGGTCCAGATATCATGACAATTGGTAAGACTATCGGTTCAGGTTACGTTACACTTGCTGGTGTCATGATCTCTCCAAAGGTCAAAGATGTCGTTGTTGCTGGTTCTAACAAAGTTAACGGAGCCCAAACCTATCACTGTCATGGTTTCAATTGTGAGGTCGGTTTGGCTGTTCAACAAAAGCTTTTCAATGAAAAGTACATTGAAAGTGGTGCAGCTGTTGGTGAATATATGATGAAACAATTAGCTGAAAAAACCAAGGACTCCAAAATTGTTGGTGATATCAGAGGTTTGCCATTATTCTTCTCTATTGAATTCTGTGACCCAACTACAAAAGAGCCATTAGATCCATCATTTGCCTTGGCATACAAACTTGGTGACAAGTGTCTCGAACATGGTATTACTACTTTGGGTTTCCAAGGAACAGCAGGTACCATGGATGGTCCAGATGGTAAAATTGCTGCTGGTGACCATATCTCTCTTGCGCCTGCATATATCATCACTAAGAAGGAAGGTGATATTATTATTGATGCTATGGTTAAGTCTATTGCTGAAATTGAAAAAGAATACTTTGAAACTCACTAACTGATGATTATAAACATTGCGAATCAATGATTTTCCAAATATCTTTCATTGAATTCCTGGGCACACAAAACCATTCATGGTGAATTCCTTGTTTTTTTGGTGACATTTTACATCCGTCACAAAACATCCGCCCGGCGCCATATCTTTCCTTAATAATCTGATGAATCTTTTGCTCGCTTTCGTATGCATTCTTAGACCAAAATGCATCACCTAGATGGTTTATATTGTTGTATTTTTTGTCTTTAATCACTAAATTTGAAAATAATTTGATTAAACTTGTTCTTTTGATTGGGAATTCCATGCCTGGTGTCAACAGAACAAAGTCCTGTTGCCCACAAGCATTTTTCCATTGCTGCAGTCGTTTTGATGGTGTTTGCCTTGTGTAACCAACCTTAATAAGTACAGTTTTCTTGGCATCAAATGTGGTTGATGTTCCCAATTGCGGTCTTCCTAAAAGTTTCGCATCTACAAGTCGTAGATGTGAAGGCCCTTCTTTCTTATCTGCAATAAAATGACTAAAGGTGAAAACATATATATGTCCTGCCTGTGCAAATTCAGTCATGAAGAAATTGCGTGCTTAATTGGCATTGACAACTTCAGAGATATTTTTTTATCAGCTTTTAACAATATCTTCTTTGAGCCTTAAAAGATAAAGAAACAAATATGAATTTATCAACTTGCATCCACCTTTGGATCTTGTTTGCTACATCATATGCTTCTATACTAGATTTTGTAACCAAGGACATCAAAATTCAGGCTAGTTTCAAAAATTTACCCCCTGTCAAATCGCATCCGTCTGAAGCGGAAAAGACATTAAAGCCTGGTGTGATTCCAAAATACGTATCAGAATACGCTCCGTTAGTTCACTTGTACTCAGAGGAGGAATATTTACCATATGACATCAAGAAATTTGTCAAAAACTTTAGGCCTACGTTTAGAAATGGCACCACTGTTAAGTTGTCAAACAAAAATGAAGAGGATCCATTATACCTCAAACAAACCCTTGAGATCACAGACTTAAGCTCATTGACTACAATTAATAAAAGGTCACCGGAAAAGATCTTTTTAACGGCTAAATCTGATTTCTCAAAGAACCCGGAGTGGCTAACAGGCAAATTCAATTTACCAAATTCATATAATGGCGAGATAAACGAGGCACCTGCTACTTTGATTGTTGTCGATAAAGGTAATGGATGGGTAGATGCATATTGGTTTTATTTCTATTCCTTCAATTTGGGACCATTTGTTATGGGATTAGGACCATTCGGAAATCATATTGGAGATTGGGAGCATTCTCTAGTCAGATTTTATAATGGTGAGCCTGTTTTACTTTGGATGAGTGCTCATGGTGGTGGTAGTGCATATCTTTACCATACGGTTGAAACTCCTAAGACCTCTAAATTCATCAAACCTTCAATAGATATTGGAGAAGGTCAGCCAGTTATATTTTCGGCCAGGGGCACCCACGCAAACTACCCTGCAACGGGTCAATATTCCCATGATCTCCCATGGTCAATTTTGAGTGATTTTACAGATAGAGGAGCACTGTGGAACCCCAAACTAAATTATTTAGCTTACACATTTGATCCTTCAATCAATGAAGTGACATTTGGTAATGGATCGAAACCATTTAGAGAGCAAGAATATGGAGATTGGCTTTTGTTTGATGGTGCATGGGGAGACCCACTACTAAACGAAACTGATCCAAGACAAGTATGGGCACCTGCACCTTTTGAGTGGAGATACATTGATGGGCCATCTGGTCCACTTACTAAAAACTTAAAGAGAGTTTCTCCTTGTCAAAGGTCTAAATGGTGGAATTTTTGGAGTGGATGTAATATTAGAAAATATGTCCAGTATGGAAAAGGTATGTTTGATAAACAGGGTAATAATAGTTGTGGTCACATTTACACTCATATTAGAAATAAATACTTGAGGTGGATTGTGGAAGTGTTTACATTAGGAGGGTGGTTTTGCTTTATGTTAGACGTGTTTTGGGGATGAAATAAAACAGTAAAGAATGGTAGTGAAAATTATCTTGTTTTAAGCTAAGTATAGTTATTGACAAACTGGTCCCAAGTTTCCCAATAGCCATTCATAACAATAGTATCATTGTGGTGACTAGGGAAATCTCTCCATACTTTTTGGCCTTCTTTCAAATCAAATAACTGCTTCATGTGAGTGGGTGGAACTATCTCATCTTTTGTGCCGGAAAGAAATAAAACAGGTATATTGGCATCAATCTTTTGAATCTCAAGGTAAGAAGGCCATTTTTCACTTATCATGGTTGACAAAATTGTTTCGCCCAAGTAACCAAGGACTGGAAACAGATGAGGAACTACATGCGGTAAGTCCCAAAATGTGTTCTCAAGTATAACTGCCATTTCTGTACTTTGTAATACCAAATGTCCGAATTTAGCTGCAATGTAAATCGCAACTGCACCACCTAAGGAACGTCCGTATAAAATAAGAGGTGTATTTTTGAGTCTTTCATGGCCCATTACAAACTCAACAGCAGCGTCCGCGTCAATCTTAAGTCCCTCTTCTGTTGCAGTACCTGTAGAATAGCCATAACCACGATATTGATATATGAAAACATTATGTCCCAATGTTGTGTGTATATAGTTGACTACTGGCAAAAAGTGTCCTATGTTACCTGCGTTGGGACACAATATTAGTACCGTCTTTCTTTTCTCGGCGTTATTGTGAAGAAACAAGTAGGAGTGGAGCTTTTCACCATCTGTTGTCTTTAGGTATATCTCCTGATGGGCCACTTCCGGGACATCAACAAATTCTCGTGCCTTGTTGAGTGTCGAAGGGTATATCAGACTCCTCTGGAACGTGTAGAGGCCACCAAGTGCCATTAGTGACACTGATGACGCCGCCAGCATTGACAAACGTATCAGTTCCATATCCTGCCTAAGATAAGTTGGTGATAATAACGCGATGTTATTAAATGGTGTTTGAAAGGCTCGAAGAAGGAGATAGAGCATGGCATAATATTCTCGCTAAGTTACAAGGAACATCATTATTAAATAAAGACATACTATCCTTAACCTTGATTAGTGGATTATTGAACTAAACATCAACAAAGGTTAATGATTTATTAAATAGCTACCAGACTGTGCATTTCTATTGAAGTAAATCTACGGGAGTTAATGGAATACAAAAGTTTCATAATCCAAACGTATCGGCAGCGCAATTCTGAACTGAACAATTGCTCAATGTTGCTACTTGCTTGCTTCTATCTGTGGTACACAGCGCGTTGTTTTGATTTGTTGTTGACTAAACAAAAATATTTTTCTTTCATCAAAACAGATCACCTCTCTTTCTTAAGATCCTTATTCACTCGTTCGCTATGCTCCCAGCTGCTGTTTTGACATCATTACTGGTCCTCTTACAGGGCAGTCAAGCCATTTTACCAATTAAAACGGACTCTTACCGTTTCATCAAGCCTGTTGTCAATGATGACAGTGACGACAACACTGTTTTTTTTGTTAACGGTGTTGACTATCAACCAGGTGGATCGTCGGACTACACATCTGGCTCCACTTCAGACGTTCTGAGTGACGCCGATGTCTGTGCTAGAGATGCCACTGTTTTACAAAACCTGGGCGTCAACACAATCAGAGTTTACACTATTGATCCAGACTTAAACCACGATGAGTGTATGTCTATTTTCAATGCCGCTGGTATCTACGTCATTTTGGATGTTAACTCTCCATTATCAGGTGAATCATTAAACCGTTACGAGCCTTGGACCACTTACACTACTCCATATTTAGAGAGAGTTTTCAAGGTTGCAGAGAACTTTAGAGGTTATTCGAATACCTTGGGTTTCTTTGTGGGTAATGAAGTTATCAACGACTCCAAGTCTGCAACATATTCTCCAAAATATATCAGAGCTGTCACAAGAGATTTGAAGCAATACATTAAAGCTAGAGCTGAAGATGGTGGTAGATACATCCCAGTTGGTTACTCTGCTGCCGATGTTGTTGAATTGAGAGAACCAACCTTTGAATATCTTACCTGTGCCATCGATGGCACGGAAGATGACTCTAGAATTGACTTTTTCGGTTTGAACTCCTATGAATGGTGTTCCGGCAGCTCAAACTGGCAAACTTCGAGCTATGGTGAGGTCCTCAGTTCATTCTCAAACGCTACAGTTCCTGTGTTCTTCTCAGAATATGGTTGTAACAAGAACAGTCCAAGAACGTTTGACGAAGTTGATGATGGTTTGTATGGTGGTCTAGAAGATGCTCTTAGCGGAGGTTTAGTCTACGAATATTCTCAAGAGGCTGCTGACTACGGTTTGGTCACCATCAACGACGATGATACCATTTCCCTATCAGACGACTACTACAACTTGCAAAAGCAGTTCCAAGACGCTAATATCCCATCCATCAAGGAATCAAATGTTAAAAACAATACGATTACCACCTGCAAGTCTCAGAATAACACTGTCAGTTTCAGTTTTGATTTCAATTTGCCAGACGCTCCAGATGGTGTTAGCGACTATATCAAGAATGGTATATCTGTCAATCACACTGGTGATATTGTTGATGTCTCCAAGTACACTGACTTGTACGCCAAGGGCGCCGACGTAGGAAGCAATGACAACTACTTTTCTATTATGAGTAATGCGTCTTCTGATGCTTCTCTGTATCTGACTGTCGCTTCTTCGAATCTTGTCAACAAACTGGATGCTTCAACAACTTTGGCTTCCTCTACTTTATCCTCTGTTGTCGCATCTTCAAGCAGCAGGGTTTCTGTTTCTTCCGTTTCTTCTATTCCTTCAAGCTCCAGTAAGGCTGGTGCAGGTAAAAACATTGTGCAATCCTGGGGCATTGGCCTAATGGGTGTTATTGCAGCTTTAATTTAAATTCTCTACGTTAGTTTTATTACACTTTTTGATTGATACCTGATTTTTGTACTATTGTTTTTTTAAACTAATTTTTTTGACTCGATGACAATGAGCACTCTTAATGAATTTTGCTTTTCAAACGGTGCATTGTCTCTCCTGCGTATAAAAATCGTTTATTTCCAATTGTAATGGTGCATCATAAAGTAGTCGTTATAGGTGCTGGGATTTCAGGGCTAGCAGCAGCTGAAGAATTAGATAAAAACAATGTTGATTACATAGTTCTAGAAGCTAGAGACAGGATTGGAGGCAGAATTTTCACTGACAGATCTGGAATGACACCATACGATTTGGGTGCTAGTTGGGCACATGATACACTAACAAACCAGCTGTTTGATAAGATATTAGAGAGTAAAGACATTGATAGGTACGGATTATATTTTGACGATCAAAAGCCCATGCTATTCAGTAAGACTTACTCATCTATTGATTTTGAAAGAAACAAAGTTGAGCAAGTTTGCAAAGAGATTGAAAAGTTTATGGAGTTGAAATACTTTGAAGAAATTGACAAAGAAGACATCAGTTTAAAAGATCTTTGTACTGAGTATCTAAGTAAGCACGGTCTGCTTTTAACAGAATTCCAGAAAAAATATGCTCCACAGTTACTTAGAGCTTTAGAACTTTGGCATGGTATAGGATGGGAGGACATGAGTTCCAAGTTTGGTTCAGTTGACAATGTTGGGCGAAACTGTTTATTTGCAAATGGCTATGACCAGGTGACCAACGACATGTATGCCAACTTGACTAAAGATAAGGTTTTTCTTAATGCACCAGTTGGCAGAATCGATAGATCGAAGTACAGATTTGATGGCTTAATTGAAATAGAAATGCAGAACAGGGAAGCTATAACCTGTGACTATTTGATTTGTACTGTACCGCAATCTGTTCTGCAATGCAATGAAGGCGGTATTGAATGGATACCGACGCTGCCACTTAGAATCAAGGAAACATTAGATAACATGTCATGGGGTAAGCTAGGCAAAGTAGTTTTTGAGTTTGAAACGCCATGGTGGTCACATCTTGATAGTGATAGATTTGTTGCCATTTCCGAGCCCTTTAGTGACGTTGAGCAAGTTACTGAACAACTTTCTTTGCCTAAACCGTGGTCATACCCAGTTCTGATTTTGAATTACTACAAATCAAAAAATGTTCCTGCGCTGCTATGTTTTACGCAAGGGAAACTTACTGAATACATTGAACGAGATCCAGCAGCATCATGGGAACACATGAAACCGATACTACAAAGATTAGCAGAAGTAGGAACTAAGAAGAATTTTAGGGTTCCAACTCCAACTAAAACAATCGTCACAGACTGGACCATTTCTCCGTTCTCCAAAGGCTCTTATGCAGCATGTGAACCTGGTAATGATCCTACAGATCTAGTGATACAGCTATGCAAGGGACTAAACAATGTTAGGTTTGCTGGCGAACATACCATACTAGACGGTGCTGGTGCTGTTCATGGAGCATGGATGAGTGGTAAAAGAGAGTCTAGGAAAGTGTTAATTAAATTGGGTGTCTTGGAAAGCACAGCAGAAGATGAAGACGACGATTGGTAGCACAAGAGGAATGCTCTATCTTATATTTTCATGAGCATTGATTCTTGTCTACTGAAATTTTTGACAAAATGCGCAAAACAAAACATATATATAACACGTATTCTGTATCAAGAAACAATGACAAAGGCTAGTGAAACTGTTTTATACTTCATTACTGCCACAGCAATCTACTTTGCTTTATACGTTGGTGTGATTCCAACCGGTGAGATTTTCCAGAATGAAGTCGTCCCTGTTTTGCCATGGTGGGCACTTGTTTCATTTGGAGCTTATGCCCTGTATTCACTAGGTTATGGCGTTTATACATTGAATGACAAAGAAGATAAGTATTACGAATTGAAGGAACAGATTGCAGAGGCCAAGACAGAACTCAAAGCTAAAGGTGTGGACATTAAATGATTGATTTGCTTTTCCTTCCAATAAAAGGTGCAAGGTATACTCTATGAATTGAGTATACCTTGCATGGGGTGCTTCTTGTAATGTGCAGAATACATGTTTCAGGATTAAATAAATTACAATTCCTAGTATGAAATGTTATAATGTAAAATATCAGACATAAAACTAGATAAATATTGAACAATATTTACATCGAGTATGACTTATCCTGGTGGCAATAATTACCTGTAAAAACTAGTGTTAGTGATGAGATAATGATAATATGAATCTTATGTTATAAAAGTGCTAATCTAATTGACAGAAATATTAAGCTCGAAGGAGTCTAGTGTTATCAGTATGTTGTTGTTGTGTTTGTTCACTGAGTCTTCTCCGTGCTTTGATTTTCCTTTCTAAAGCTGTGAAAACCGCCATGCCGACTGGCATTTGAGGTTCCTCTTCTAGTACTACTTTTCTTTCTCCTTTACTGGTAACGTCCTTGTATTCTTTAGGGACGTAATCTAAATGTAAATTCTTTGGGGGGGCCTCCCAGTTGCTCGGCCACATCTCCTTGGTTGGTGACTGCTTCATCAATGCTTTCGCTGCCTTACTTCTCTTGTATTTCCAGTCATCCAGATCGGCATTGAAAAGCTCCCACACACAGTTAACGCACCCTGACATGCAGCAGTCTTTAGCACCTGGCTCGCTAGGTCTGCTAGGAACCTTAACACCAGCAATATTTTTCATGTGTAGGCGATGTGAAAGGTCCCTTCTCGATGACTTTGTAGCCGTCTTCGTAGGGCCCGAAAAGATGTCATCAAAAGACGAAATAGTTAATTTCTTGGGACTATTTGTCTCAAATACAGTATGAGAAGCTGGTGAAGAAGATGGTGACCTTGCGTGGTTAGTCTTGCCTCTTAGACATGCCCTTCCAATGTCGTAAAAGGCGTATTTACTGGCTGTCATCTGAAGAACTCGGTGTTGGTCACAGAATCGAAAATTTTATCATTATGTTTAACCTCAATGTACATATTCCTTCAGTGTGGCAAAATAATATGTCATTGATCATTAGGTTCAGATCTAAAGATGGAATGTTTAGGCTCTCAGGGCTACCTGATAGTCCACTGAATGATCTGTTGGATGAATTAGTGCAGACCAAGCTTCCGCCACTAGATTTGCAATCTTTGAAGGTAACTACACTTAATGGATCAGAAATTGGTGATTTCCATCAAACGTTGGCCCAATTGAAGTTTAAGAATGGAGAAATGCTTAATCTACTTTACGAAAACCACAGTGGTAACGGGCAAAGCATTTCAGGTAAGGTAAGTGAGTACCAACAGCCTATGAAGTCAAATTCCGTGGCATTTAACACAGTTACAATTGACAAAGCGAAGGTTAAACAATTACCTGTTGACGATCTACTTGATAATGAGACAGGATTGATACAAAGACCAAAATCAACTTTCTGTAGACACACTGAAAAGGGTATGTGTGAATATTGTACATCTTTGCCACCCTGGGATACTGAATATCACGAAACAAACAACATTAAACATATTTCGTTCCACTCTCATTTAGCACATTTGAATAGCGAAACTAACAAGGCCTCTAATGGTACTTCATACATTCCGCCATTGCAACCCTCTAATTTCAAAGTGTTGAAACCTTGTCCGGGAGGCCATGAACCATGGCCTAGGGGCATTTGCTCCAAATGCCAGCCAAGTGCTATTACGTTAAAAAGACAGCCCTTCAGAATGGTGGATCACGTTGAGTTTCAAAGCGCAAAGATGATGAACAGCTTTATTGATGCCTGGAGAAGGAGTGGCGTACAAAGAATAGGTTTGCTTTTAGGTACCTACAGTGTATACGATAAAACGCCTTTAGGTATCAAGGCTAAGGTTGAAGCAATATACGAGTTTCCGCAGACGGATTGGGATGATGGTATCATGCTGAACGAGTGGAAGGACGAAGAGTCTGTCCTAAAGGTGGCTCATGACTTAGGTTTGATGCCCGTTGGAGTGATTTTCACTGATCTTAGTGACGCAGGAAATGGTGATGGTAGCGTCATTTTTAAGAGACACTCGGACTCCTTCTTTTTGTCATCACTGGAGCTAATATTTGCCGTTCAGTGGCAATTGAAGTATCCAAACTGGACCAAGTATGCCGAGGGAGATGGCAAGTATTCATCAAAATTTGTCACGTGTGTGGTCACCGGTAACGCAAGCGGTGAGATTGACATTGCTACGTATCAAGCATCTGAAACGGCAGAGGCGCTCGTGAAGGCTGACTTGATCTGTCCAAGTACGCACCCAAACCAGATGTTTATCAAGCAACAAAACAGCGAAAGGTATGTTCCAGACATAATGTATCAAATGATCAACGAGTATGGACTAGAAGTAAAGAAGGACGCCAAGCCAAGTTTTCCGGTCGAGTATCTTTTAGTTTCTCTGACACATGGGTTCCCCGATGTTGAAAATGGGCTTTTCCATCGTGGTGAAAGCAATGCTGACCAGCTTTGGCCTATTGAAAATAGAAGCTATCTTGGCGAAATGGCAGATATGTCTACACTTGGGAAATGGTTTAAGAGGGGGTTTAATGCCAACAACCTGGATGCTGGTGATATAGTACTCAACGAGTTAAGTGACTTCCATGTTCTCATGTACTTGGTAGAAAATGGCGTTTTGAGTTCAAGTGAACTGAAAATTGCCATTGAAGCCGTCAAATTGGGACCACAGTCTCCACAGAACTCTGAGGCAGTCTCCCTGGTTTTGAAACTTGTCCAAAGTCCTGGTTGGAAGACTTTGGCTACGATTTCATCCATGGCCTGATGGATGCTGAGCTTCTCGAACCTTCTGGAAGATTTGAAAATTTTTCCTTTTATAGAGAGAAAAAAATGTGAAAAACGTCCATAGCACTAGAGTTATACCCTTTTCTCCTTATAATAAGTAAAACGTTATGTCTACTCCATTTGGTGTCGATTTAGGTAACAACAACTCCGTTATTGCAGTTGCTAGAAATAGAGGTATTGATGTTGTGGTCAATGAAGTGTCCAACAGATCCACTCCTTCCGTTGTCGGTTTCACTATGAAGAACAGAGCCATTGGTGAATCTGGTAAGACTCAACAGACATCTAACTTAAAGAACACAGTCACTGGTTTGAAGAGATTGCTTGGTGTCGCTGCAGGTTCTGCAGACTTTGAAACGGAAAAGAAGTACTCTACCGTTCCTCTGGTTGAAGCCTCTGGTAAAGCCGGTGTAAAGGTCAGATTCCAAGGTGAGCAACAAGAATTCACATCCCTGCAATTGGTTGCCATGTACTTGAACAAATTGAAGCAAACCACTGAAAAGGAAACCAAGTCAAATATCTCTGATATTTGTCTTACCGTCCCAGTTTGGTACACCGAAACTCAAAGAAGAGCTGCTGCTGATTCCTGTAGAATTGCTGGCTTGAACCCAGTTAGAATTGTCAACGAAGTCACTGCTGCTGCTGTCAGTTACGGTGTTTTCAAGACCGATTTACCAGAAGACGAGCCAAAGAAGATCGCTTTTGTTGATATTGGTCACTCCTCCTACACGTGTACCATTGTTGCCATCAAAAAGGGTGAAATGAAGGTCATTGGTGTTGGTTACGATAAACACTTTGGTGGTAGAGACTTTGACAGAGCTATCACTGAACACTTCGCTGATGAATTCAAGTCCAAGTACAAGATTGACATCAGAGAAAATCCAAAGGGTTACTCAAGAGTCCTCGCAGCTGCTGAAAAGCTGAAGAAGGTCTTGTCTGCTAACACTGCTGCCCCAATCAGTATTGAATCTGTTATGAACGATGTTGATGTCTCTTCCCAATTGACTAGAGAAGATTTAGAAGAACTGGTTCAACCTCTTTTAATCAGAGCTGCTGACCCAATCAAGGACGCTTTGGCCATGGCCGGTTTAGAAGCATCTGCTGTTGATTCTATCGAATTAGTTGGTGGTACTACCAGAATCCCATGTTTGAAGAACACCATTTCTGATATTTTTGGTAAGCCATTGTCCACTACTTTGAACCAAGACGAAGCAATTGCCAAGGGTGCTGCTTTTATTTGTGCTATGCACTCCCCAACTGTCAGAGTTAAGCAGTTCAAGTTTGAAGATATTAACTTACATTCCGTCACCTACTTCTGGGAACAAGGTCAAGAAGACACTGACCACTTGGAAGTCTTTCCACAAGGTGGCAACTACCCATCTACCAAGCTCATTACACTTTACAGAACCAAGGATTTTGAAGTTGAAGCTAAGTACACCAACCCAGAGTCTTTGCCAGCTGACTCTACTGAATTGATTGGCAAATGGACCGTTACTGGTGTTGAAATTCCAGAAGGTGAAGAAGTTGCAACTTGTAAGTTGAAGGTTAGACAAGATCCATCCGGTTTATACACCATTGAATCTGCTTACATTGTTGCCGAAAAGGAATTCAAGGAATTGGTTGAGCCAACTCCAGCTGAAAAGCCTGAAGCTGAAGCTGAAGAAGCTGAAGAAGAAGCCGAAGAAAAGGAACCTGAATACAAGATTGTCAAGAAGCTTGTAAAGGTTAAGGACTTAAATGTTGAATACTTTGGTCACACTTTGCCTGCCAATGTTCTTAATGAATTCACCGAAAGAGAATTCAAGATGGTCTCTGACGACAAATTGATTGCTGAAACCGAAGAAAAGAAGAACGCTCTTGAAGAGTACATTTACACCTTACGTGGTAAGTTAGAAGAAGAATACAAGGACTTTGCCAGTGAACAAGAAAAGGAAAATTTGTCCAAGAAACTTATGGATACTGAAGAATGGTTATACGACGATGGTTTCGACGCTACCAAGGGTAAGTACGTTGCCAAGTACGAAGATTTGGCTTCTATTGGTAACTTGATTAAGGGTAGATACAATGCTAAGCAACAAGAACTTAAGGAAGCCAAGAACAAGAAGAAGGAAAATGCTGCTGCTAATGACATCTTTGCTAAGATTGCTGCTCAAAGACAAAAGAATGATGCTGATGGTGATGCTTCCATGAATTGAAAATCTATTAAACTAAATTTCTAAAAGGATAATTTTATAGCGAGTTAATTATTAAGTAAATGAAAAACCAACCAAGTATGAACGGAACACACATGTAGTGTTTCTTTGATGGCCCATTTGTTCTCCAATGAGGACTTTACAATTTTATCTTGAAAAATGACATTTTTGAAGCGAACTTGATAATAATGAGGAATTCCAAGAAATTTCTCATCTAGTGGTGAAATAGCACTAAGAGCACTGAAATAAAGCAAAGCAGATGCCGAACTCCAAGTCAAGCTTTGAGAAACAGAAGGCACCAATACTGGCCAACCCAGATGAGCCTTCTAAGCTCTCATTGGCCTTTGCGAGCCAGCAAACTGCAGCGCATGCACCTCATCACCAAGATTTAGATCAAGTGGAGATGGAGAAGGAGGTTGACCGACGGCTACTACACATTTACCACGAATTGGGGGATGGAACTTCTAGTGTGAGCACTGAGACTATGAGTACTTCTGCATTAACGCCTACCAATCACCATTCTGTGACCAATATTACGAAGACAAAATTGATTGGCAAGCACAACAATAGTGGTCTCACAAGCGTCAACATGTCCAATACTCTGGATAGCAATCCTGTTGTAGATTTGAGCACCCAGCCAACCAATATCTTGCCTCATTTCCACCCGTCAAAAGCACAGGATACGCATGGATTAAGTGTATTGACATCGTTCGACATAGGCCCTGTTGCAGCAGTCAGTGAAGCCACGGTTCACGTTGATGGTACCAGAAATAGCTATGATATGAATACACAAAAACAGCTCAAGACAACTTTGCAAAAGCTAGACCATGTCGCCTTTGAACTTGGTCATCCAGAAGAAAACGAAGAGCCTGAAAGGGCAGATGAAAGCATCGATGAGAGTATATTTGACGACGATGATGATGATGACGGTGATGAGGTTGCTGATAGTAAAGTTAATCTCAAACATGAAGAAGATAGAGAAGATTATAAACCGGGTGGCTATCATCCCGCTTATATTGGAGAAGAATACCATAATGGTAAATACGTGCTCGTGAGAAAGTTAGGATGGGGTTACTTTTCTACAGTTTGGCTAGCAAGAAATACAGAAAAAAACACTCATGTTGCAATGAAAGTAATCAAAAGTGCCAAAAGTTATAGAGAAACGGCAATTGACGAAATCAAAATATTAAGTAAGGTTAACATGACTGATCCTGATCATCCAGGTCATGAAAATTTAGTAAAATTGCTAGACTATTTTGATCATGAAGGGCCAAATGGAACTCATATTTGTATGATTTTTGAAGTCTTAGGTGAAAATTTGCTGAATTTAATCAGAAGGTACAGACACAGAGGATTGCCGATAAAATTTGTTAAGCAAATTGCCAAACAGGGTCTACTAGCATTAGACTTTTTGCATAGAAAGTGTGGTATTATTCATACAGACATTAAACCTGAGAATATATTAATCAAAATTGAAAATATTGAGTCATTGGTTACATTCATCGAAGAATCAGAATGGGAAAAAAGGTTATTGAAAAGAATTTCCAGTAAGTTGCTAAATTCGAAATCTCAACTCATTGATACAAGCTTAATCAATTCCAGATTAGCAGGAAGTAGAGAACTTCCATTAAGAAAAGGTAGATTTGGTAAAAGAAGTTATAATAATGTTATAACTGGGTCTCAACCTTTACCTTCTCCACTTCGATTACACTCTAATTCATTACTATCTTCACCTTTGTCAGGTTCTTTAATTAAAAACATGAACATTGGTCCCCCATCAGCACCTGAAACTAATGCATATAATAGCCAGTCAAGCTCTTTTGCAGGATCCTTCCCAAACAAAATGTCTTACAGAGATGTTCAAGCTTTAATGAAAACTAACGAAGAAAATGAAAATAGTTTATTTAACTCAAAACCACCTAGAGATGACGAATTAGCAGACAATGATATAATTAATGTTAAATTGGCAGACCTGGGTAATGCATGCTGGACATACAAACATTTCACAAATGATATTCAAACAAGACAGTACAGATCACCAGAAGTTATTATAGGTTCGGATTGGGGTGCATCTGCAGATATTTGGTCATTGGGGTGTTTATTATTCGAATTATTGACAGGAGATTTTCTATTTGATCCAACTGATGGACAATCCTTTAGTAAAAATGATGATCACTTAGCCCAGATCATTGAACTTTTAGGCCCTATACCTAAAGCTGTTGTCAAAAATGGTAAGTTTTCAAGGGAATACTTCCATTCAGATCATAAAACATTAAGAAAGATATCAAATTTAAGACCCTGGCCACTTGAAAGTGTCCTTTTAGAGAAATATAAATTTAGCGAACAAGATAGTATAGACATATCCAGTTTCCTAAAGGGAATGTTAATCACCGATCCACAAAATAGAATGGACGCTGCAGGTCTATCTAACCATTACTGGCTTAATGACTCTAATGTAGCTGGTCATATCGACAGGCAAGTCGGCACTAGAGGTGAGGACATTGGTGAAGGGTGGTATAAGGAAGAGGAAAATTGTGAACGTTAAAAAGATTAACACTATAAATTATATAAACTAGAAGCCAACTTCTACTGTTTGTAATACTTTGTTTATTGTCCCTTTGTGTGCTTGAAAGCTTCCAGTGTAAAGTCATGAGCTTGATCTTCAGCTCTCAATTTTTTTGAAAAATATGAATTCTCCATTTATAAGATTACGCTTGTATATGTTTTTGTTTCATCAAGATATGTTATCTGCTGAAGAGATTGAAAGTATTTCCATACAGCTGAGAGACATAGAAAACAGGAAAAATTTGGATTTTAGTATCATTGATGAGATATTAAATACTATTAAGCATGGATCAACTGAGTATCAATTCCAATGTTATAAAGTCTTAGCAAACTACGTTGCAGATGTGGTTGAAAATACTGACAAAATAGCTCCATACTTAGACGATATTGCATTTAATGAGTCCGCATTCAGCAATCAGAATATGTTAAATGTACAATTGGTTTTAATCTCAAATATTTTAGTGACATCTCCAAAATCTATCAAGAACCTTAATAAATTATTTTCGAAGCTTAGTTTATTTGTGAAACAGAATGATATTAAGGGATATGAAGATCAAATAATTGAAATCTTGAATCAATTAAGTGATTTCATTGAAGATAACAGGTTTTTACTAGCTGTGTCAATTGAAGATTTTGAAATTTTGCATAGCAAGCTTAAAGGTTACGTTAATGAGGAAGACGAGGCAATTGGTGAATCTATAATTTTAAAACTCTCAGCAATATTGAAAGTGACATCTGATTCAACTGATGAATATTTTCGAATCCTGTTGCGCAGTTTAAGATCAATTGTCGATGATCAAATTTTACTTAACTTTTCGTACACTTTCCAGCAACCTAATAGAAACACCCTTTACGATACACTTGCTACATTATCAGGAGATGATGGGACTAAATTAAATGAACATAGCGCCACGCTAATGTTACTACTATCTAACTCAATGGTGAGTGAGGATATAAACACAAAAATTTGTGATTTAATACCAGACAATTTTGTGAATTCATATTTTGAAACACTGTATCCGACATTCACTATTTCAAGACCTTGGGAGTTTCAATCAATTATGCTGATAAGAAAACTGCCTGTGCAAAAAATAAATGTCACAACGAAGTCCATTGAGTACTATATAGAGCAACTAAGAATAATTTGCAATGATGCAATTTTACAATTAAGATCAGATGTTGTGCTTTTACAATTTCAGTTATTAACTAAACTTTTTGAGACGAGTTTATTAAACAATAATCGTACAAATATTGGTTTGCTTTTTGATTATTTAAAAAGTGTAGAGAACACCTCACATGAACTATTGAGGCAGACTATATTCAAGGGATATCTTGACTATTTAGTACTAGTTGAAGTTTTGAAATTAAACGAAGTTAAGACAGAAGAATTGCTTGAAACTGTTTTTCAGAAGATAAAGATTGAAAATAAAGTTGATACGAAGTTTCTGGCATCGGTAAGCAAAGCCCTTGGAGTCTATGCCTATAAATATAGAAATACGGCCTGGTTTCAAAAAGTTTTGGCTGAATGTGAAGATGTGATAGCTTCAATGAGCAACGTGGAAGAAATTGACCAGAAGGATCCAAATATGCAAATTTTTCTAAATAATATCAAGTATACGAAGTCTATATAGAATTAATTAATTTTGTCTTTTTCTTTTAATTTCACTTCTAAAAGGATACCATGTCTAACGAGTTCGTATTCGTCACCCTCACCTTTCATAAAAGTTGACAGTAACATATTGTAAACAATGAAATAATAAATCCCAAAACCTGTAAAAATGTGCCACCAACCGTGACCCTCTAGAATGAAACCAAATGGTACACCTAAAAAGTTTCGTCTCCAGGAGATCAAATTTGAACAATAAATGTTATCTAAGTTCCAAACAAAGAATCCAAAAGCGAACAATGAAAAACCTAGCGTCAACAACTTGTATTGTCTAATTCTTAATTCCTTATTTGGTATTACCTGTTGAATAACCTTGTACGTTTTGAAAATCAACAGGAAGTTCAATCCAGCATAGTAGATTTGATGAAAGACGGGATTTCTGAAAATGTAAATGTAAATGTAGGTGAACAAAGAAGTTGCAATCAAATTACCAATGTTCCATAGTGAGTGATACGGTTCTGGCTTGTTCCAACCAAATATATAGCCAAACGGAATTGCTGTCACCCATACCATTGGCAATTCATCCATCATTTGGTGTTCGTACTGCAAAGTTGAATGGAACATAAACGATCCAATCCCGACACTTGCAAATCCAATCGAAATGAAAATGTACAGAAACCCATGATTGTTTTTATATGTTGAGTATATGTGATGACAAGCAAGCAAAATAAAGAGAAGGTTGGTTAAAGAATTGATCAACTCAGCTATATATGGTGTAAATAGATAGTTTTCCTCGCACCAATCAATTGTAGCTGTTGGTGGACCCCAAAAGGGTCTGTACGAAGCCTCTGGATATGAAAACCCAATCATTAGTACCTCTAACCGATCGTTCCGATGCAATTCAACTTACAATTAATATTTAAATATTTAAACAAGATAAAAACTCACAACGTTGGGGTAATCCGATAAATCAGCATGGAATAATAACGTTATATGCAAAAAAAAAAGGCTCAAAAAAAGAAAAGCCCACGACCGGGATTGAACCGGTGACCAACAGATTTGCAATCTGCTGCTCTACCACTGAGCTACGCGTGCTGTTCTTGCTGTTGATAGAGTTAGCGGCCAAAAAGTAGAGGAAATAATTGTTATTTAAAAAGAATATAAAAGAACTCAATAAATCAAACCAAGTGTCTGATATTTATATGGATAAAAATGATAAAAAGAAATAATAATAAGAATTCTCTGTTAACCTTGTTTAGGCGTTCCGTAGAAGCGTCTCCTCAATTGGACTCCCTTTGTTTAGATTGGACGATCAATTATCCTTCCGTGTATCCTGGTGATGACGATAATTGGATGGTTCTATTTTTGGGTGTTCAGATAAGTGACTATCGACACTACCCTTAATTGTATTGTCAACAGAAGGGGATATTGATATTAACCCACTTTGTGATTATAATTCCGCTAAGCAATTTCATAATATTATCGTTGAGAGTTCGGAGTTCACTTTTATCGTCTGAACTCTAACAGCTGTTAATAGAGTTAGCAATAGCAATGTTTTCGAAATAATGGTTAATCTTAAATAATATAAAAGAACTAATAAGTAAGACGAAGTCTCCGATATTTATATGGATAAAATAAAAGAAATAATAATAATAATTATGATCAACGATTGGTCCCCTTCGTGCTCCTTGTATTGGACTTTGAATATTGTACCCTCATGTGGGAGTCCTTAATACTGGCTTGCGGTACTAACTTCGATTGCTGTCAAGACACGTGAGCTTAGTCCATTCTCTAATAGAATTCTGCTAAGCAATTTCATAATTTCATTTTAACGTTTAGCTCGGAGTTCACTTTGGTCGTCCGTGTCAAAATAAGTGATAATTAAGTATTGCTCAGTTATTGATTAAGATGTTTAATGTTGAAGTATAAACTTCAACATACATATTGCTAACGTATGATCACTAATATGCAGTACATACTAAGTTAACCATGTAACACTCATAACACGTTAATTTACATAACAATGAAGAGTTACATGTAAGGTTGAATGTATTAGTACAATACATGCATACTGCATTAACACTTCTGAGCAACAGTATGCTTGAATCAGTTCCGTTGCTATCATGTCTAGTGGAGTAATTATAACTAATGGGTATTCCTCCAATAGAATACAATCTAACCCTAACTTAAACTCTATTTATATAATCAATATCTTACTATAAAAGGAACTACTGTTTTTTCTTTATTTAATTATCTTATATTATTTAAAAATATCTAAGATATAGGTTTTTACAGTAATGTCAGATGATAGATCAAATAATATCTACCAATTAATAATTTAATATATAACAACTTAAGTTGAACATTAACAGGATCCTATTTAATGCCTTAGGTAAGCCTTCAATGCAATAAAGGCCCTATTATCCTTCTCGATAATTTGTAGCTACCTAAGGCATCAAGGCATTAAAAGTTCACTTGGCTGTTTCTGTTACTTGGATGCGGAAATTGTCAAATATAAGCATTAACAGAACTCGGTAAATACCTAGTTGGGTTGGCCAAGCAAGTTTAGCTTATTGAATTCGTATACACAAAGATCTGTAAAAGAGCGACGTCGCTTTTTATTTATAATCCTTATGTAATTGTTCATAAAGTAGCAGTTCAAGTACTATTAAGAGAATTTAACAGAAATTATGGCCTAATTTTTATTAATACTTTTGTATAAAAGGCCTACCTATTACTCTTTTCTTTCTTTTTCATTTGGTATAATTAAGAATTTAAAACACAGTGAAGTTAAACAACAGACTGTTATCATGATAAGTGTTAATTGATGGTTCAAATTATGTTGAACCTCGTAAACTATGTTCTGAGTTCTTTAATAATACAAAAAGAAGTGTAAAGAAAAGATAAAATGAAGGCCATTTATACACAAAATGTAACTTACAATGTGAACTGCAATTCGTGGTTCTAGATTACCAGATTTGTCGAGTAAGACTTTGGTACGATGTGTACAGCTTTCCAAAGTGTTCAATTTCTTAATTGGTCCCGACAAGATGAGAGATAGTGGAAACCAAAACCAAATGTTACGCATCTTATGCATAAGCATGACTGTTGCTTGATATTTTGTTGTCAAATAGTACTTTGAGTAAAAGTAATTGATCGATTTCGTTATTTAGTATTGCGTCAACTCGGGCATTGACCCATTAACATTGAAGCGCAACTTAAATTCATAGAAATCAATTTATACTTTGACGGATATATTTTATCATTTATTTGACAATAATATAAAAATGGCAACCCGTTATCATTTGAAAGATATTAAAGTGTTCTTTATTATTAATGAGGAAGCGGATTGCTGCGCGTTAAACACTAAAACTGATACTAGCAAGTTTTGTTTAAATTGCAACAGTAATCACTAATTTGTCGATCTGACAGAAGAAATATCAAGGCATGTTTTGATTATATGATCCCAAGTTGGACCTCAAATTTAATTAGTATTTCTGAAATAAAACGTTGTAAAAACATAAATTATAATTCACAACACCTTCTACGCAGTTTGACCATATTGTTTTACGAAGGATGAAATTGGCATCCAAATCCGAAGTACAGTCATGGATGAAATGCACTTCAAAAATTAGTTTGAATCATTTCGAAAACTTTAAGTTTCAAATTGATAATTGCATTATCAATACTACTTTACTTAATATATCAAAACTTTGTTTGATGTTTGAACGTTATTTAAACTTGTTTTGACAGTTGACATAAGTTAATAATATTGTGTGAAAGTAAATATTTACTGTACTCTGTATTTTTTACCTTCTTCTATGTTCTTCATGGTTTCTGAACTTGGCTAGAAAAAATAACAAGCAACATTTTGTTTTGAAAGTTCTAGTCAATAATATTATTTTGCAGTTTTGAAATCTAAACTAACAATGATTTTCGGCAGTTCGCTTTCTATTTAGGCAGGCCCTTAACAGAAGTAATTCGAATCACCAAAGGAAAACTCCAGAAACTAAAGTTCGTGTTCGTCTGCATTGAAAGTATTTATAACTGATACTTTAAGGATAACACTGTTGCAGCCAATATTATATTGCTTTCTTTGTATAATATCCAGATTTTATGTATGTTACATGATAGGCATTGGTGCTAAGCTAAAGCATAACAATAATAAAGAGACAGAAAGTATTACGGCTAGTAGACATTCACGTTAAGTAAAAGTTAAAACATTCCACAGCATTATTGTGTTAGGAGTATCATTTTTTCATCAAAAAGACTATCAAATTTGCTCAATATGGCCATGTAGTTAATATTGTATCCAAATGTCATTTTTTTGCTTATATCTTCTCCACATTGTATACATTTTGCTTAAAAGCCACTTGGAAGTCTCTAGATTTTTAAAGCTTCTCTTTCAATTTGAAATAGCACTATAAAAAGATATTTACATATATAGCTTTGAATACTGCGAATCAGACTCACAATATATTGTTGCCACATTTTCCATGAGTTTATTATCATATGTTAACGAGCTTGGGAAGTGCATACTTGGGAGATTGAGTAAGTAATTGCAAACGAACGTTAGGTAACATGTATGGTATTAAATGGTATTAAATGGTGTTTTTATTGTCCTAGATGATATGATGGTGATGTATTGTATGCAACCACTTATTTCAGAAAGCTTTAGAAGTTAAATCTGATGTATATTGAGTACATTGGGGCGATAATGTGCCACATCAACTGGCACTATTTATATCATCTGCCATTAACTTTTCGATAGAAACTACAATCAAAATCAGCATACTAAGTAATCAACTTTAGCGGTACTTTTGATTGATACAGCAACTTTTCTGCCTGATTGTCGCATACACAAAAGTTTTGTAGCCTCGTATTGTTGTATTTTTAATTGCGGCATTCATGTTAAATGAAGACGACTGCCGGTTACAAAGTGAGTAATCCAAACACCATTTAACCTATTAAATACTTAATTGGTGATAGGCTTCTACACTTACATCGAACAAATCTGTGGAGTTCAGTTATCTTATTCGGAGCTCAGTATGTTTTCAAATGAGTTTTGAATCATCTTAGTGATAACATACATTGTCACTTATGGTAGGGCAAGAGGTTTGAGTGACTCCACTATCTATATTGCCGTGACTGTTATGCAGGCCTCGGGTATTGATGTTAGAATCATTCCAATGTATCTTTCTGATGTGATCAGCAGATATAACACTATGCTACTTTTTGTAGCTCTGATGGTTATCAACATTTTTGTTTTATGGCTGCCATATTACAAAATGGGTGCGTTTTATGTATTTGCTACCATGTATGGGGCGTTTCTGCCTCCGCATACGCACTGGCACCGGTCTTGATTGCACAGGTTTTACACACAAGGGAGTTTGGGTCTAGATTCGTCACTGCGTACTTTATCTTTGCATTTGGTAACTTAATTTGCATGCCTGTTGCTTCCCAGTTCATCAATAAGGAGACTTTTGTTAATTACGACCACACGATCATATTTGCTGGGTGACAACGGTTTTGGCACTGTTGTTCTCATGACAAGCCGATACATGCAAGCCGATACATGATAGTCGGTTTTAAAATTTGGGCTTACGCCTGATATACTAAGTACAGCTTTTCTAAATACCACATATTCTGGTTTAAGTGAGGTTCATTTTAAAGATTTCAAGAATTAATTTCTTCAATCTTGAACAGGGCTTCAAATGTAAGGTCAACTGTTAGTCCCATGAATAATGAACGCATATCTTTGTTCAATAAATATAGATTATATTGGTCTCAAAAGCACCAAGCAGTTTACTTTTCATGATTTCTTTGTAACATCCTTGTGACGAAGCTGCTAAGCAGCCAAAACCAAAAGTGCCATTCTAAATAAGTCAAAGGACATTGATGTGTTTCGTAATGGTAATCACTATAGAGAGTCTTCAGAAAAGATTGACATTTCATCTGACACTTTGATCACTGTACGCGAAGGTGAGTTGTTTGATTTGAAGAATCTGTTACGCGATTGCTACTTGACTAAAGCGCAAAGCCCCAAGCACACCACCAACTGTGAATTGATAAAAAGTTCGTCCATCAGTTTTACCAAGTGATGAAGCGGTACTGTCTTTCCATGTTCTGTTTCTTTGAAGCAAAAACTTTAGTGTAGCTTGCCTACTTTGAAATTATACCAATTCACACACAATGCATAAAATGGACGGCCTTGCCCAGAGAACGATTAATTGAAATTTGGATCATTTGATGAATTGCAATAACATTAGTATCTTTCATATTACCAACAAATATCCAATATGAAGCTTGCTGAAATAGTGTGATACCACATATAAACGATGCTAAGAATCTTGAACTGTAAATTAATGAGATTTTTTTTGGTTCAAGATCGCGACATTAGCAGCTGCTTTATAGATGTTGAAGAATGAAACTTATGGATGTGGAACTTGGTGCAGTACATGTGCTTCACATAGAATCACTGAGAGTTTTAAATTGTTAGGTTAGCAGTGTTTAACCACATTATCCTAAAACTCGCACTCTATAAGCTGTTACATAAGGATAAATTAAAAAGAGCGAATCTTCGCTCTTTTGTAGATATTTGCATTAACAAACCCTAAGAGCTAAACTTGCTAAGCTGCATCAGCTAGCCATTAAACGACTTCGTTAAATTCACATATCTGACATCAATAAGTTTCAAGTCTTTTTTCACCATAAATGTGTTCCTATCAAAATGTTCAGCTGTGTTCAAAAAACAAAATATGCCAGAGCTAACATCTGAAGAACGTTGTTAAGTTCAGCATAACCTTGGAGGGTGCGTTCAAACACAATAAGTAATCAAATTTTTTTGAGTTTCAAAATACCCAATATAACAAGTAGCACCGGTTCAGGTTGTTAACTTCCACTACGAATTAGAAATGCGTTCAGTCGGTACAATTTATCAAGGAAAGTAGTGAAACAGCAGTTATCTTTGTTATGAACTAAAATAGTATTGCACTAGCCGTCATTAAATAACAATAATGAACAGAAGCTCGAAAAAGGACCTAGAATAAGAAACGTTGTGACTGACCACCACATCTATTTTTTAGTCACTAGATGGCGAAACAGAACTTAAACAAAAGTTGTCTGATCCTATTGTGCTTTGGTAGTGTAACTGAATTAGGAATGTTAAATACGGGTGTCATGTAATGAAGACCGACCAATAGACTGTAGAGTTAAGAGGTGCTGGAGAAATTGTAATCAATAACTATTTAACACCAAACATCTGAGACCTGCCATCCGAAAATCAAATAGAATGTCAGGACAACCAAAATTTAATTAGTCGTAGCTCGGTACACAGCTTTTGTTGGAATAATGCTCGGTGGTTATCAAAAGATTAAATTCTATGGTCTAAGTGATCAGAATTTGGTGTTCTCAAATTTTCAGCAATGCCAGGCCTGTTCGTGTTTATGCAGCTGAAACGGTTAATAATTTTTTAGTTATTAATGCCAGCTATTGTCTGAACTTAAAACAGCTCTGAATATATCAAACATCATCAATATACAGTGAAATTTTTGATGTTGCCGCACGTTGTAAAGATATTGTGGACACATAATGTCAAAGAATAGCTTCTTTTCAACTATATACAAGAACAAGAACTCTCGGTTGCTTATTAATCACGCGAGAATCATGAGAAAGCACTATTTAAGTTGCAAATCTAGTTGAAGTACGCATATAAGGCGCCTATGTATATGTAATCATATCCGGCACTTGCTTTCCATCACTTGCTTTCAAGCTCGAAGTGAAAAGATTAACTTTTAAGTAGCGTGTCTGCTTTTTTGAACTGTTTGAAAACACTAGAAAGACAGATCTGAGACAAAATACTACTCATCTTGGGGAAACTCATATGGCAAAATACTATTCACAACCTACTATCACATATTTTTACTACGTTTTTATTCATATATATATTTATATTTGAACAAGGCTATCAAGTCCAAATCATTGATAATGATGATTAGTTGGTAGATAACCAAGCTTGAATACGAGCAATGACTTTTTCAAAGCAATTTATAATGCCATGAGTGTTGCAAAAATTTGAGCGTGTTTTTTTTATTCGCACACGAACGGTTGATGGCACTATGAAACACTTCTGTGTTTCATAATGAAAGCAGATCGGTAAAACAGACAGATCGGTAACCAATTCGGCACTTGGAACAGAAATACCGGTTCCTGTTTCCACCAAGACACAGAGCGACATACATTGCAGAGTATGGTCCTTCTGGTATCGCTCTTTTTACGTAATCACCGATAATCCGACTAAGGTAAATGTAGAATGGTTAATAACAAAAATGTATTGGGGACGTTGGATTGCACAAGACAAGCTTGAAGCGTAGTAGGAAGGTGCCAAAGTAGTGTCAGTTTTAGACATGACCTGTAGAAGTTGATTGTCAATTTAACAATAAGGCAACTGAATTTAGATAAAGAGAGACCTTGTGCTGCAACAACAGTTGGAACTCGCTCCCATAACAAAAGGAAACTTTTGAAGTCGTCAATAGACACACAAAGGTGCTGATTGTTTACATTATTCCACTGTAAGTGGATACATGCTGAAAGTACGGTACACGTCGCTCGCGTGTGATGACAGTCGGCATTGTGTCTGGAGTGCATGTCCACGCTTGTTTACTCAAGCCCTTTAGCCTAACTAGATGAGAACACATGTAGGTCGCTGATCCACCAACCCACTGTTGCAGGAGAAGCTAGAACTGTGCTTTGCTTTTCAGCAACAGCATACGGCACAAAACTGCAATGCAAGCGTCCAGACAGGCTGGAACCCAAGAAGCAAGCACATGGCCGCAGTCATCAGTCTCTGTCTTTCGTGGCCCATGGTATTCCGAGGTGCTGCGCGCTTGAGAGAGGTCAAGCAGGTCTAGAGTTGCGAAGGATACGATTAGACAATAGCGCAGAAAGTGCGCAGGTAAATAATGGGCTCATATGCCTGCATTTGAAATTATCCTTGCATCTGATATGGCATTACATTTCTTTTGTCGGCACGACCGATAACTACAAGTCATATCTGATTCCCTTTTGCGATTATCTGGTACAACTGAGTGAACTGAGCTATGTCTCCTCCCAGCTGCACTCGTGGCTTCCGCTTTGACTGTTTGCGAAATGGCATGGTTTCAGTTCCCAGCTGCTACACCGATGTAACATTCTGTCTATTCTCTCTAGAGCTTGAGGCTTACCGCAGGTTAATCCATACAATAGGGTGGATCCTCGACGATTGATCCATGTGAAAGGCGTGCCTCTGTTTCAGAAAGGCAGCTGCATACAGGTTTAGGACAGGTCCTGCAGGCCAGGGGCGAAGGAAAAAGAAAGACGGAGATTATGCACTCCCGCTAAAAGGTCTCCTGACGTCACCCACACTGCTTCTCACTGACAATCAATTGCAGAGGACACAACCCTGGCTAGATGGGCACAAAAGAGCCCGAACTTAACGGCAACGTAAGAGAAACGTCGCTTATCTCGCCTCTAGGACATGCTGTGAGCCATTGCTTTTTTTACTATTGTTTGCCTTGTGGGACCAGCAGATAACGAAACGCATGAGCAACTTTGAACCCTATTGTTCTTACTGCGGGAAATTTCACCTAGGGGACGATAATAGACCAGCGGGACTGAGACTGCTCGTAAAAATGGTGATTGTGACCTGTTGACATAGATGTTACATTTGCTGGTGGCTCCACAAAGAAACACAATGTTGCAGAAAACAAACAATATCATTCGACAGACCGAAGTGTGCAAAAGATATAGCAAAGGATATAGCAAATGCTGAGGGTCCGGCGGTACGCACTGAGAAGCTAGCAGTGGCTATAGCATCCGCATTGTCAGTGAAACTGAGATGTGTTTTTGTTATGATCTGAAAAGAGACAGAAATACAATAGAAGCAAGGCTATTTATTAATAGATAGCAAGACTCTAAGCAGGGAAATATTACATAAGTTTGAAAGTAGTTTTAGTCGGCTTTTGACAGGTGGCTCCCTACAGGCTTTGTTAGTTGAAGACCACTAGACGTTTTGCAGCATCATGGGCAACTTTAATTCGCCAAGATCACAGCAAAACGCCACAGCGCCCTTATCGTTTGCTAGAAACTTTGGTTGAAAAAAAGCGACACCAACAGAACCACATTTATTGACGCAGGCGTGTTGCTATCATCTAACGCTGTTGACCAGAGTGTGTTTGCCTAACGTTACTGAACTTGGCTACATGCTTTTTTTAGCTCCCAACTTTCGTCACTGGATGCATTGCATTGTTTACCTGACGTCAAGCTCCACTAAGAACAGGAGTATCTACAGAAGAACACGACGACACTATGGGACAGTAGCAGCAGACTGCAGTTTGTACAAAGTGTGCAAATATATACGCTTCTTTTACTATGTCATGTAGAGGCGTAACATCAGAGAGTGGAGTTTGACGGCCTTTCCTCACTTACGTCATGTTACCACAGATGCAGCAGTTGAAGTATCATTGGCGCAACCTTTACACCATGCTGACAGCGCTAAGCTTGTTTCGCTAAACTAGAGTACTATATGGGTGGTGAAAAATAAGCATACAAAAAAACGCCAGAATACAGATCTACTTAGCACAAAATTGTATGATTAACGAAAATTTAAGCTTATATAATTGTTTTAATAAGAGTAATGGAAGGAAACAAATTGAAAGAAGAACAGGAGAAACAGGAAAGTGAGAGTGCTAAAAGATACCAGATATTTAGCACTGTCTGAAATCAATAGAGGAATGGTAAGATTAAGGAAAACAGTAAAAGAAAGCCGGACGAATGAAAAGTTATGCTGACTGGGTGCGTCTTTTGAACCTTCTTTCCTTCCTTAGTCTACCTTGCATCATAGAGTAGCTGGCTCTTCTAATAATCTTGGTGTAGACGCTTTTAGGGTAGCCAAAGTGGTATTTGGCCTCCACTGTGCCGTGCAAGTTGATAATTAGTGCTTCTCTTTCCTCCGGAGGTGTGTCTCTGATCCACGTTCTTTCTCCAAGCGGGAACTTCAAGTCGTGCTTAAAAACGTTCAAGATCATTTTTTCACGTCTACCGGCCTCTATGATGTTGTCGCCAAGACCTAAGATGATGCTCAATTGTGCTAATGAGAGCCTAGAGTCGCTTGTTTTCTTTTTGTTGGCGTCGCATCCCTCCATCAATGCGTGCTTGAAGGTAGTAAAGCTATGTTTTTTGGACTTGAACCAGTCGATGTCAATGACATTGCTCTGCGGCTGCGATGTGTTTGCAAAATGGAGATCCTGAGCGAATGATGGTGGCAGCTCCGCAAAGCAGGGCAACACCGCATGAGATGGGGACCACGAGGACAAGGATGAAGACGAAGAGGCGGAGGACGGAGCCAGTGAATAGGATGTACATGCAGTGGAAGGCGCTAATGAATATGACGTGTATGCGGATGAAGGAGCCATGGAAGACGTGGTGGTGTAAAGAGGGTCGTCTTCTAGCAGGTTTTCTGAGGAGTCGCATTTCAACGAGAAGTAGTCACAGAACTGGTCTATTTGGTGAGGTGTGTCACATGCCTCTGGTTGTGACATCTCGCTCTGTTCGACAATAGTGAGGAACGTCTCCTTACTGAGCCACTCTTTGAGCGCAAACGGTTCGTGCAACTCGGTATCCACAGGTTCGTACAGTCCGTTGCAGGTGTTCAGCTGGTTCTCAACCTTCATAATGTCTGTGTAAATGTCAACCATGACAAGAGTATGTGTGTGTGTGTATGGAATGCTTTAATGAAACGGAAAGGCAAGTAGTATAATAAGAAAAAAAAAAGCTGCTGTGCAAATGCTATACACCGATTTCCAAACTAACTTAGTGCTTTGACTTGATGGTACTTTTCCAGTTCCCCTTTTTGATATGGAAAGGGATCCCTATATATTAATACACTTCCTGATACCCCACCCTTTTTGTATTGTATTTAACCGAATAGTACCGTGGTGTGGACTCCATGCTTTTGGCCTAGCTAAAGCCGAGTCTTGAGATTTTTGGAAAAGTTCGTTGCAGTCCTGCGCTTGTAGGTTGCATTGCATCATGCAATGCGTCTCAGAAAGGAAGGTGTGAAAAAGAAAAAGTTATGCGGAAATCCTACAATTTGCAACTACGCACCTCTGCAAGAGATATAATTACCCTTGCTATAACAGCAACGTGGCTCACGAGGTCTTAAGTGAGTGCACCTAGGCGCTCGAGGACTCGCGTCCACGCTGAACCTGTGTCTTTTCTTTTTACTCACATACAACTATGTCTTGTGTCTGGTTGTAGCGTCCACGCTTGCTTGTCACACCAGTGCGTGCCCATGTATACCAATGTAAGGTTAATCGAGGGTACTGGCGCTGTTGAAAATTTCAACTGATAACACTACAGAGTTTATTTTGTCACATCGCAACTTGTAGGGCATGGGGGGTGCGGTAAATTTTGGGCGCCAAGTTTGGCATGAACCTGCTATCTATAACTGATAGTGTAGCAACTTACGATATGTATAATAGCAGAGGATAGGTTTGTGGCCTTTTCCGTGTCTTGCAATAACACAGTTCACAATATCTAATGTTTTTTTATTATCTATTGTAGGATCAACGCTCAAATCCTGTAATCACAAAGAAGATGGTGCAGGGTCTCACTTTGCATTTTGATAATATATAGGTGGCAAGCTCTTAGCCCAAGCATAGGCACAAGAAGGAAGTGGCGACAATGCTTATCCAGTGGTACCATACTCAGGTGACCGCTCCTATAGTTGATCAAAGACATCGTTCATTTTATTTTATCTTGATCTGCTATAACATAACTTACGTAATCAAGGCGCGAGGGGCTCCAGAAGATGTCTTTTTCGAGGGTCGTTGCTGAGCGGAGCGCCGACCAATCACAGCGTAGATGCACTCTAGTGTATGTATGCGCGGGATTTGATTCGTTTATAGAATTCGCCTTTATAGCGAAAAGAAAAAATTCCAATCTCCATGATTTAGTGTCAATGTATTCTTTATTATAAGTAGATATAAGTAGATTTATTAGCACGTATATATATTGTACAAGGATATATATACATATAATATCTATAACTATCTCTATAGCCACACTTATCCTCAGAGCCTTATTGGAAGTAAATAAATCATGGTGCTCCGTTCATTTTCCAATTTGACTAAATGCAAAGGTCGTAGCTTTTCATTCTCAAGAAAAGCCTCTGCAAGACCTAGCCATCTCAAGTTTTTCAATCCAAGTTACACCTCACCAAATGAGCTGGTGGATGCTTCGTTCAACGCCCAAAGAAATAGCGGTAATGGGGGGAAGAAATCAGCTTTCAAATATGTCGCTCCGGGCCTAGCGGTGACCAAGAACTACGTCGTGGTGGCTGATCCTAACAATTACAACAACGAGAATGAACTTGAAGAAGAAAAGAGGATTGTTCTAAAGAAGTGCAGTTCCGTTGGCAACAAAAACTCCCACATTAACCTTAAGGTGGAATCAAAAACCGATACGCACACTACAATCAATATCAGGAGATCAAATTCCTCTACAGTGAAAAAGATTGTATTGCAGAACAACAGCCAGGCGACCAGGAACTATTCCACAACGCATCAAATCGAAAACGATCTCTCAAACTTGAAAATCGCCGACGAAGAGAAGTCAAAACAAATCAATGACTCACTTGACGAATTCTTGTATACGAAGGAACAAAGCGATCCAGATTCGATTGTCATTAATAACTTAATCAGTTTAGGCAAAACCAATGAGGTCCTACCAGTGTTCCATAGAATGAGAAACAACAATGTTGTCCCATCAATTGATATTTACAACAAAGTTTTGCAATCCATTGCTCTAAGAACCACGGATGAATCAAGCGAAGTCAAACTGACCCACTTGTTGAACACTTACTCCGATATGTTGTCAAATGGGTTGAAGCCTGATCAGTTAACTTATGAGCTAGTGATTGAACCACTTCTCATGGGTTCCATGGAGTCGTTCCAATCTAACAATTTCCAAAATGGATACGATTTCTTCAAGATTGCCCTTGAACTATTTCTGATCAGCCAAAACAACTCAAGTATCAGATTTCAAAACAATGGCATCTACTCTTATTTAGTGAAAGGCCTAGTTCATTATAGAGTCATTGATGTCATCAAGCCAGAGCAACTTTTTGAACAATTCAAAGACAAGATTGATAAGGAATACCAAATTGAATTCTATCTTTCGATCATTCAATTTGCCGCTTTGTTTAAGAGCTCAAAGTTTGTTAATGAGGTTTACTCGCTGATTCAATCTTTACCAAAGTCTGAAATTTACTCAAAACAAAATTCAATCTATTTAACCATTATTGAATCTTTGAATCTTTGTGGTGAATTTGATTCATCCTATAAAATTCTTGAGCAGGTGATATCAAAGCATGACAACGAAATCAACAAGGAAACACAGTCGTTAATTTCCAAATACCTTTCGTTGTATTTGAAATCTCAGGCCTCCTTGGATCCATTTTCTGCTTTCAAAACTTTATACAGCCTGAACTTAAAGACATGGTTACCTGATGTGTCAGTTGGTTCACTACTTTACTTGACGGCAATGTTTTTACAAATCAATAACTTGCAAATGGCAAACAAAGTATGGGATTTTGTCATTATTAGAAAGGACTTTGACTCAAGTTTTAAGAAGCTTAATAAAACTGAAAATCACTATTATCCATTGATTTCACTGGTCTTTGACCAATACGCCGAATTGAGCTTAATTTCCAATGACAGAAACCAAATCTTGAAATGCTCTAGAGAAATGTTGATAAAGACATCACTTTCATTGAATGATTCTACGTTGGTCAAACTTTTGCACTATTTACAGTCAATCGAGGCTCATGATTTGTCAGTGAAAATTGTTTTAGATCAAGGTGCTAAGCGTGAAAAGAATTTGAACAATTTTCTTTCCACTATCGTAGACAGCTTGAACTCCAACCAATATGTGCAGATTGTTCAGTCTAAATTTTTCAAAAATGCTGTTGAGCAGTACAGATTAATTAACGATAACATTTACGGTATCATGAAAATGTTGACCAATTTACCTTCTTCTGCTTTCAATGAAGAACAATTCAAATTGAAAATCAGATACTATTCTAAGGTCTTGGACTACGAATTCAATGATTTAGATAACTGTTATGTTAAGTTACCTCATGATTTGGTCAACTTCAAATCCAGATTTATTGCAAATTGGTGTTAATTGTTGACAGAATGATCCTACGTTACGTTTTATACCTTCCACTTTTCCTGGATACATGAACCCATTTGATAATGACAATCGATTCATGTCATTTACCCTTTCTTTATGACTTTATTCCTCTATTCATTTTTTATTTATTTTCATACTTACCCCCATTCATAGACTTTATATATGTTCCTTTTTTTTTAGATTTGTTTTGCATTTAAATTAATATATTAATGATTTACCAGTTTTCATTACCATGTCAGTGAAAGACATTAGTTTGTCTTCAAAAAAATGTGGCAGTCACGTGCTTTTAGCAAGGTCTAATATGCGTTTTTGAAACCCTCACTTATCGTTTAAAAGCATAAAAAAAACTCAGCGCGTCTCACGTGATAAGTGTGACTGCGTTTGTTTGTTCCTAGCGAGAACCCCAATCCTCTCGCTTGGAGTCTCACCGGACGCGATTTTTTTTTTCACACACTATATACCTCTTGATAGATTTCATATTATAAGCTTCAACGTTTGAGTTAATTTACAAAGATGGGTATGTACTTGACGCGTAGCATGTTGATAATGAAATAATAGTAGTGTGAAGAACACGACGAGAATATGCCGGATGGAACAGTGATTATGCGTTAGAGATGGAGAAGAAACTGTGATTATTCATTTGACTTCAAAATTTTCAAACAAGTGAAAAATTCAATCTAAGAAGGCCATGAAACACTGTCAGTAGTAACGAGTATGCATGGCACTGGGTAAAACAAGACTGAGTGGTTTCAAGTTGAAGTGGTGAAGCAAATGCTATTTTTTATTACAACCAAATTTTGAGCTCACCTTAAAAAGCTTTCTAAACAATTGAAGCATTATACTAACATTTTCCTTTATTTTTATAGTTAACGTTCCAAAGACCAGAAAGACTTACTGTAAGGGTAAGCAATGCAGAAAGCACACTCAACACAGAGTTACTCAATACAAGGCTGGTAAGGCTTCCCTTTTCTCCCAAGGTAAGAGAAGATATGACAGAAAGCAATCTGGTTACGGTGGTCAAACCAAGCCAGTTTTCCACAAGAAAGCTAAGACTACCAAAAAGGTTGTCTTGAGATTGGAATGTGTTGTCTGTAAGACCAAGTTGCAATTAGCTTTGAAGAGATGTAAGCACTTCGAATTGGGTGGTGACAAGAAGCAAAAGGGTGCCGCTTTGCAATTCTGATTGCCTTTATACGATGATTTATATATTATCTTTATCGAATAAAATAATACTCTTTGAAAAACTGTATTTGTATGTGTAAACCTGTGAAATTTTGATCTGTGTATTTTTTTCTCAGATACTGTTGATTGCTGTTTTGCTTGTTGTTTTCGTTAAAATCAATAATTAAATGGATTACAATCAAGGCTACAACCAGAACGGCCAGGGAAACACATATGGCGGGTCAGGTGCATATGATGAGTATACCCTTCAGCAACAACAGCAACTTTATCACCAACAACAAGGTGGTTTACAGCAGCCAATCACTCCTTTTGGGAATAATTATATGAGGAACCAAGCTTCGCTTACTAATCTGTCGCAAACTTCAGGTTCATCGCCACAGTCTGGCCATGCAAGTTTACAGTTTAGCAACACCCCACAGATGTTGCCTCCTCAGCAAAACGCGTTTGATTATGGTCAGCTCCCTTCCTCACCAAATAGAAGTTATATTTCTGCAGCAAACGAATCGCCACAGTCTTCTAGCGGGTTCTATAACAATACATCTGCACCAACCAGTCAAACAAATTTGATCGCACAACAGCAGCTGCAACAGCAACAACAACAGCAATTATATCAACAACAGTTATTGCAACATCAGCAGCAGCAGCAACACAAATTGTTGCAGGAAAAGCAGGCGCAAACTTCAACAGATCAAAAACAACAACATGAAGAAACTCAATACGTGTACTTCGAGCGTCATCCTGAATTATTTTCCAAGAAATCACAAGATCGTACCGCTGCTATTAAGTTAACGCTAGAGCATTATTACAAAACCGCAATTGAACATGCCATTGAACGTAATCAAAGAAGAATTGCATTCGAACAGCAGATTAACAATGAAATTAGTGTTGAGAGAAAAAATAGAGAAACACAATTATTTGGTAAAAACGAATCACAATTCTTACGTTTACGTCGTACTAGATTAGCATTAGAGGATTTCAACACAGTTAAGGTAATTGGTAAAGGTGCTTTTGGTGAAGTCAGGTTGGTTCAAAAGAAAGACACAGGTAAAATTTACGCAATGAAAACTTTGTTGAAGAGTGAAATGTATAAAAAAGATCAGTTGGCGCACGTTAAGGCAGAAAGAGATGTTCTTGCCGATGCCAACTCACCATGGGTTGTTTCGTTATACTACTCATTTCAAGATCCATTATATCTTTATTTAATTATGGAATTTTTACCGGGTGGTGATTTGATGACAATGTTAATCAAATGGCAAATATTCACGGAAGATGTAACAAGATTCTATATTGCTGAGTGTGTATTAGCTATTGAAGCTATTCATAAACTAGGTTTCATTCATAGAGATATCAAACCTGATAATATCCTTATTGATAGAAGAGGACATATTAAGCTGAGTGATTTTGGTCTTTCAACCGGGTTTCATAAAACGCATGACTCTAACTACTACAAGAAATTGCTTCAACAAGAAATTGAAAAGAATAGTGGTAAAACAAACAGCGTTAGAAATAGTGTTATGGTTGATCCAATTAATCTGACCATGTCTAATAGGCAGCAAATGCAAACATGGAGGAAATCAAGAAGACTTATGGCCTATTCAACTGTTGGTACACCGGATTACATTGCTCCTGAGATCTTTATTAATCAAGGTTACGGTCAGGAATGTGATTGGTGGTCACTTGGTGCTATTATGTTCGAATGTTTAGTTGGTTGGCCACCATTTTGTTCCGAGACCCCAACAGAAACCTACAAGAAAATCTTAAACTGGCAAGAAACTTTAGTTTTCCCTGAAGACGTCCATTTGAGTCCTGAAGCTGAAGACCTGATTCTCAGATTATTAACGAATGCAGAAAATAGATTAGGTAGACATAATGGAGCCGATGACATAAAGAGACATCCATTTTTTAGAGGCGTCAACTGGGACGAAATCAGAAATGTAGAGGCTCCATTTATTCCAAAATTGAGGTCCATTACCGACACTAGGTTCTTCCCAACAGACGAATTAGAAAACGTTCCAGATTCTCCTGCTTTAACACAGGCCGAGCAGGAAAGAGAAAAGTTGAAAATTCAAGGTCTGGATACGAAGGCCGATTTACCATTTATTGGTTATACCTTCAGCAGATTTGAATATTTGACTAAGAAGAATGCTCTTTAATGAACTACATTATATATAAAGGACACATTTATTTGAAAATAAAGTATTACCAGTTTCGACTAGAACACCAGTAAATATTATAGAAAAAAAATTTTGTCGTATAAATGGCAATAAATAGCCAGAGGTCGTTAGGTTACATGATTTGAAAATATATTATTATTAAGAGTTCGTAAAAGGTTGTTATACATTAATAAAAAACCATTAGACTTATTTCTTTTGACCTTGAGCAGCAACGGCAGCTGCACCAGCAGCAGCAGCTTCTGGGTCCAAGTAGTAAGCTGGCTTGATTGGCTTTAAGTTGTCATCTAATTCGTAAACCAATGGAATACCAGTTGGGATGTTCAAACCGGCAATGTCAGCGTCGGAGATTTGGTCCAAGTGCTTAACAAGAGCTCTCAAGGAGTTACCGTGAGCAGCAACCATGACGGTCTTACCGGCCAACAATTCGGCGGCAATGGAGTCTTGCCAGTATGGCAACAGTCTGTCGATAACCAAAGCAAGAGATTCGGTTTGTGGCAAAACGTTAGGGTCAACGTTGCTGTATCTGGAGTCACCGAATTGAGAGAATTCAGAGTCGTTTTCAATTGGTGGTGGTGGGACATCGAAGGATCTTCTCCAGGTTTGGAACTTTTCAGCACCGTATTGTTCCAAGGTAGCAGCCTTGTCCTTACCTTGAAGAGCACCATAGTGTCTTTCGTTCAATCTCCAGGATCTGACGACTGGAATGGACAATCTGTCAGCCTTGTCAAGAGCAATGTTAGCGGTTTGGATAGCTCTGGACAAAAGGGAAGTGAAAAGAATGTCTGGCTTGACGTCAGCTTCCTTTAACAATTCACCGGCTCTAGCAGCTTCTTGTTCACCTTTGGCTGAAAGTCTGACATCAACCCAACCGGTGAAAAGGTTCTTTTCGTTCCATTCGGATTGACCGTGTCTGACTAAAACTAACTTGTGGACCATTTTGTGTGTGTGTTTGTGTATTCAATAGAATTGACTTGTGGACTATTCTGTTCTGAAGTATGGTTAAAATTCAATGGGGTGGGGCCGTATTTATAGAATTGTCATCAAAAGGACTAACAAGGTCCGGGTATCGGAAACACGCCACCCATGAAGCACCACACTTCACCATTTTCAAACAACGTGTTTGATGGATGCGACCTCATATTTCACCCTAACAGCCGTTCTAGTATAGTGGTTAGTACAAGTCGTTGTGGCCGACTAGACCCAGGTTCGATTCCTGGGAACGGCATTTTTTTTGTTTTTTTCAAAAAATCAAAAAATTAAATTTTTTTTAGATGTTTCCCCTGAATCTGGAAAACATACAAACTACAAAGATCTTCTTTCCTTCCAAGAAATCAGATTGTTGCAGGTGTTGCGACCAAGATGCAGTTGAAACGAAGACACGTAAATAGCATACCAATTCTGTTCGAGAGAGACGACACGTCAGACAACACAAACTGTTTAGCTTGCGACTCGGTGCCTGATTGTCCGACTTGTAAATCAGGTGAACAATGTGTCCTGACTACCCAGACGTGTAAAAAGTGCCCTGAGACATACTGTGCAGCGATATCGGATCAGACTGATTCTGGGTCCACCACCGGATTAGACGGTGCACAAGTGGCGGGTATTGCAGGAGCGTTGTCAGGCCTGGGATTCTTAATTCTACTTGCTGTGCTCTATCTTCTATGGAAAAAGTACAAAGACAAACTTGTTCTTCATGATCGGTACGGCCACGAGAGGAAAAACTTAGCGTACGGAGAAGAGGAAGAGCTAGATGAGTTGGATGACATTAATCAGAGACAACATAAAAGATTCTCCCAAGTAAGTGAATCAACAATAGGCAATTCGGTGCTAACGAGAGCGTCAAATGTTATCAATATTGCGTACATTCCAGGTGTCACAGCAAGACAGCAGTATTTACAGCCCACCTCTAGGGCTTCTGTTACCAGCAAAGCTAACAGCATACACTCTAAGGACACATACTTGAGTGAACTGGACGACGCGTCGTTCCATGGCGGACAAGTTGCGTCCAAGGCAGTGTATCCAACGCTTGTCAATGTCAACGAAGACAGCTACAATTTTGACGACGACTACGGGCGTGACAAAAGAGATCAGCAGCAGCCAAGATCAAATTTCGGTTCATTTGCATTCAAGTTTCAAAGATCGGGTCCAGTTCACGGCATGCAGGGAGATGTTATTAACGAGGAGGAAGAGGAATTTGAGAGCGATGAAGATGAGAACAACAACAATTTGTCTTCTGTTGCCGAGACAAGAAAACCTAGGGTTTTAACAAGATACGGATCTTTGAAAAATAAATACCAGACAACCGGTATCAATTCATCGTCGTCGTCCTCATCATCGGACGAAAGCGACTCAGACTCAGATGAAGAAAATATTGAGTATATCACCAAACAGCATCAAGAGGGTATGCTCGACTTAGACTCTCTGAACTTCGCTTCCTCAAAGGGTAGCACTATTAAGGGTAGCTTGAAGAATCAAAGTTCGTTTAACACCATCACCACTCAAACAACTCCCAAGGATGGAAATCCTTTTAATTCAGAATACGATTGAACACTATTCTAACATTACATATGTACATCTTTCTTTGTAAAAGTGTGCTTCCTCTGCATTTAAACATAGCATTAGTGACAAATCAGTCCGCGGACTTGTTCCTTTATCAGCAGCTCCTTATATTTTTTTTACCCTAACAATTAAACGCCCTCCTTAGATTAGTATTTTCAAAGATGCTAGACTACTTGTGGGACAGAAACCCCTTATTAGAGGATCACAGTAACAACCTAGTAATATTAGGCTGTGTTTATGAACCAAGAGCCTCAAAATCTCATGATTGCTTGGCTATTACACGATCAGAATCAAATCCTAATTTTGCAGATAACTTCAATTCAGTGCTTCAGATGCTCCACATCGACGGGGTCGATGGGAATCACCAAAGGGAATGGCCACAGGAGTTTTTGGATGACTTATATACTAGAGTGTGGTTCACCTACAGGACTGGGTTTCAGCTAATACCGAGAGATAAGAGTGGTCCTTCCCCGTTAAATTTAGGTGCTCTTTTACGAGGGACCTTAGACATACCCAATTCATCCAAGGGCTTCACAACGGATGCAGGATGGGGTTGCATGATCCGCACAAGCCAATCGCTACTCGCCAATGCTTTAATTGAGTTAAATTTGGGAAGGAGCTGGAGATTCAAAAGGAATGATTTATCCTCTGATGACAATAGCAAGCAGTGGCAGTACATTAAAAAGTTTGTTGACGACCCATCAGAAGACTACTCAATTTTCAAATTTGTTAACTATGCTTCTAAGAATTGCGATAAGAAGCCAGGAGAATGGTTTGGCCCCTCAGATGCTGCGAAAAGCATTTATGGCTTATGCAAGGAAAATGGAAACAAGGATACATTGGTTTACTTGACTTCCGCTTCAGGTGATATTTACAATGACGATTTATTGGCTATGGCTACTGGTAACAATACTCATCCTTTTAGACCAACTTTAATATTATCAGGCGTAAGATTGGGAGTAAAAAATGTGAATTCAATCTATTGGTCTTTTTTAAAGTTGATGCTGTCGATACCGCAATCTGTTGGTATTGCAGGAGGTCGACCATCTTCTTCTTACTACTTTTTTGGTTATCAAGGAGACTATTTGTTTTATTTGGACCCGCATACACCACAAAAATCATACGAAGTTTGCAAAAACAAGGCATCGCAAGAAGCAATTGGTGAATACTTGTCATCAATACATACAAGTAAAATAAAAAAATTAAAACTGGATCAGTTAGATCCTTCTATGTTGATAGGGTTACTTGTCAAAACCGAAGATGAATATATGGATTTAAAAAGGCAAATTGAGCAATTTGACCAAAGTAAGCGATGTCTTAATATTTACGAAAAGAGATTGTTGTCGGCACCTAGATCCAATTTGGGTATCAATCCACATGATGGGTTACATTTTGGTGATGAAGAGGATGATAAGTTTGTGGAGGATTTAGGCGTGGAGAGCTTAAATGAGAACTTTTCTGATGATGAAGGTAATGACTGTGCTGCTGGCCACCCTGGGCTAGAATACGAAGAAAATAACGAGTCAGGAAATGAAGAGGAACCTATAATAGTTATTGGAGCTGAAGATGAACATGAAATTATTATGACAAAAAAGTTGAATCATGAAGAGAATTTTGATTATAAAGGCTTTCCTAAGAAAGATAAGACATTAGAGGAACATGAGCAATATGAGGATGTTGTCCATGTTCCTTATATTGTTAGGGAGGATCCCAATGCTAATGAAATGGCGTGTGACAATGCAGTGGATTTTACAGAAGTGGTTATTCAACACGATCGCAAATACTCAGCCGCTGTTTTAATCACACCCACAGATCTTTTTGACAGCTCACCTACAAAACACCATTAGCACAGCTCTACTGTCATCTGTTTTAATGTGTATTTGTGTATCATCTAGTGATTAAGGTGTACGGGTTTTGGGTCAAAACATGAATTTTAAACGCGTTTAAAAGAAGATAAAAAATGTAGACGCGTTTCACAGCTTATGGCTCGAAGTTGTTATATTGACAAGAATGAGTGACGTTGAAGGTGATGAAGGCTTTGAAGAACTTATTGAGCGTCAAGTTGGAACAGGAATTTTAGATGAAGATAGCGATATTGAAGAAGTAGGCGAATTAGATGAATACTCACAGTTTACACAACCATTAGAAGATACGCATGATGATGACATAGATCAGATTGAGCAGAAGTTGAGGAATCTAAACCAAATGAACAAGAACCATTCTAAGCTAGACAAAACAGAGCAATATGTTAAGAACCAAATATTAATGCTTTGTTCAGCATTGGGGGGTATCGATCCATCTTCACCTACAAATGAATATGTACTCGGTAGTGATGCTTATGGTTGTTTGAAAGACATCAAATCATGGCTCAAAAGGTTTGAAGAACAAAATTCCTGGCTGGTTGCATCTTTGTGTCATGACACTGGTTTATTTGTTAATGATCTAGTGCCCATTGTGGTGCAAATCGGTGATACAGTCATCAAAGATCCAAGTTCATCGCTTGTTAAAGTTGTACTAATCACTTTAGAACTGATGGTTAAGTTAACAAGTCCAATTGTTGTTGTAGATGATAACGAAGAAAATGAAGAGCAATTGATTTACTTTATGAAAATGAAATTGGCCCAAGTTGAATACAAGCATAGAATTCTTAATTATAACAGTGGTCAAATATTGAAAAACGTTATTAGTATCGCCATTCCAATATTGAAAATGAGTAAAAAAGATTTAGTTAAAAGAGATAATGTCATCTTAAATTTGTGCATAACGTTATTTGTGAACATTTTGAGAATTGAACCTTTTGCGTCTTTCAAATCTAATACACTATCATCAAAACGATCCACTAATATCATTGAGACCATTCCCACTGGTGTAACAAAGGAAGATATATCGCTAGATAAAACTCTTAGATTGTTTGAAAAGTTCAAGGTTTTAACTTTTGTTCAAACAGTGTCTTCTAATCTTACAACTGAATTTGAAACATCTATTCTTGGTTACGCATGTATGGACTTTTACTACTACCTTTTTTCTGGTATTAAACCAGAAACAATTGCAAACTTTAAAAAGTCCATAAGTGCTACCACGCAAGCATCAGATGAGATGAATACTCCAGAACTGAGTTCATCTGGAAAAACTTTAATTGAACTACTGAAGACTGAAGAGAGCAGAAAGAGAGATATTTTTGCTCATAGGTCGACTAGGCATGCAAATTTTGGCACACTTCTAAAAATCAAAGATGGTTCCAACAAATATCGTACTGTTTCAGGTCAATCTAAACTTATGAATGACAGTTTATTAGATGTCATGGATCACAGTATATCCAAGGAGACAAAAAGAATTGGAAGCCATGTATATAGAGAAAAGAAAACAAATAGAGATGACAGATTGACTGAAAGAAATATTTCCATCAACGAGAAATCAACTTCACTGCTAAAAGAATTTACAACAAGTTTTTTGGAAAATAGTTTCAATACTCTATGTAAAGAGTTTGAAAAGAAAATTTTGTCTAGTCCGGATAAAGATATAAGTGAGACCACAGTGGCTAGGTACCACTATTTATATGTTATGCATTGGACGCTTAGATACAATAGCATTTCTGTGGGAGCTCAAAAAAGAACTGTAGCTAACATGAAAAAGTATAGATATATAGTTTATGCAATTTCATCTGAGGTGATAGAGAAACTATTTGTTGTTTACTTGACTATCTATGAAAAAAATTATCCAATGTTGAGAATGTCAATGAAATGTATTCAGCAAATAATTGTTAGCGCAATGGAGCTACACTCATTCAATAGACTGACGTCTGAAATCCTTCTGGAATCTGATCTCAAGGATGTGAAGGCGTACGTGATTTCAGCTGAGGGTACATTACGTGTTATGTTCAAATCAAAAGATAGGATTAAAGCGTTATGTGACTTACCAAGAGATGCTCAAAAAGTTTCTTTGGCTCATGCTGAAATGGCGATTGAGTTTACTAGCGTCCTGCTCAAATTTTTCAAGTACACACAATCTCTTAGGGTTCCATTAATGCTCATCAAAAATAAAGACCCAGAAGCTGATAATGTCGAGTATGTCTCTTTTGATCAGACTTTGGTCAATATGTATACAAGCACTTTACTTCAAGAAAGGATAGTTAATTTACACATTTGGTATTTTATTCGATGGACTAATTTTGAAGAAAAAAATATTAAACGATGTCTCAATTATTTTTCTTTATTGGTGAATGAAGGATGGGAAGAACACGTATTCAAGTTGATGAGACTGGATTTTATGTTGGCTTTATTCAATTTGCAGAAATCCAATTTTACCAGAATGACAAAAATGGGCTTTGGTAGGCTACTAGATAGATTTATGCATTTGTTTAGTAAAATGCATTGTAACACTAAATGCATATTGTTAGAGCCAATGACATTATCTGCTACAAACAACTCTGGAATAATTGATTATTATCTTTCTGGTGATCCCTTTCTCGATAGCAGACAGGAAAGGGATGATAACAGGTTTGACAACGAGCAACGATTTGTTGACGTTAATTTTCAGGACGATCAAATTGGGAAGTCACAGATGATTGCCTTAGTTGTAACTCGTTTGATTTATGACGATAATGAGCTAATACTTCGAGAGTTAATCAAAGTGTTGGACCAATGGATCAAGGAGCTCAAAAATGAAGATTTATTGGAAGAAGAAAAGATAGTTAAAAGGAACGCGTTCAAGTTACAGAATGGCACTATGAAAGCTGCTAAAAACCAACCTTATTTTCGGCTGCTTTGTGATATAATTGGCATTAAACACGCAAGGCTTCTTGAAAGATCAGTCGAAATTTTACAGGAAAATCGTCAATTAATTGCAAATTCTGTTGAGACGCCATTGGATCAAATAGATCTTGAAAATAAATTTTACGATCCTAACACAGAACGAAAAAGGTACAATGATGATAGAGCAGAAGAAGCAGATTATTATAGTGAGGGTATTATTAATGATGATGAAGATGATCTGGCAAATGATAGCAATGTAGAAAGCGACCCTTTGGCCTTGTTGGAAGCACAGTTAAATACGCTTGAAAAACGTGAAAAAGGAAAAGCTATGAAGAGGACAAAGGATGGCGAATTAGTTGACATGAGTAGAAATGTCAAAAGAAAAAAGAGAACTAAAGAGAAGAAAAGGAATTCAAAAGTTAGAGGCGATAAAAAGAGAAAGCGGAGGACTTTTATTGACGAAAGTGATGTTCTTTTATCAGACACAGAAGTCATTAGAAGAGGCAAACTTTCCAGTGCCAGAGTGGAGAATAGCGGAGATGAGGATGATCTTGATAATTTATTTTTTGAAAGAGAACGAAAACTACAAATATATCTTCAGAAAAGAGGTGGTAAAATTACGGGTAGTGATTATGATAAACTTGTTGCAGGTGAACTAAACGTCGATGAATTAAGCGAGATTGAAGATGATATCTTGGAAGTTGACAAATTAGTCAAAGAATCGACAACGCTCTTAGTAGAAGTTCCTTTATCAAATGAGTTTGTGGACAGTGACTCAGATGACGATGAAGAGGTGGAAGGAAGTGATAAATCTGACTCTAGTTCTAGTGACGAAGGTTCTGACATCGAACTACAAACGAAAGACAATAATATTACCTCGGACAACAATTCAGTTCGACAATCAACTGAGCTCAGTGAAACTCTGCAAAAGATATCTATTGATTTGAAGACCAATTCAACCTCCACTACTATATACCCAGGGAGAATTATTACCGATAACGAAAACATCTCTGGAACAGACTTCGTACCGTTGGTAGAAGAGAAAATGCCAAGTGAAATCAGCAATAACGGATTAGCTTCGACGCTATCAGATATTCAACATACCATTTTGGCGAAGAAAAATGTGAAGTGAGATGTTGAAACTAGCATTAATATAGCATTTGTATAACTAAATAAAAGAGAGAAAGTAGTGATCTGTAAAAAGTTTTCGTAGCAGGGTAATTCTAAGCAACACAATGTCCGCCTCCGTTAGGGTCATTTTTCAAGGAGTTTATGATAGTTTGTCCAGAGGAAATAAACATCACTAAAAATCCAAATATAATACATCCAAAAATTGGAATTTTCTGCAAAAGTGTCTTGTTTCTCCAAGTCATTTTGTAATAACATAGAGGCGGTAAAATGTAAGCCAACGTTGAACCTGAAGTAGCACCAACCAATTCCAACACGGCACCTAAATTGCAGGTAAAGAGAGATATAGTCATTGGAATGAAAGTACAAACAGTTGTGACCGTAAAATGATAAGAAGTTGGCAAATGTTCTAATGTAAATGAAGGCTCTGTCTTTTTGTTGTAAATGATGATAAGGTCTTTAAATACTTCTCTTATCACGAATATCTCAAGAGGAAACGTTGTTAACATGTTAAGACCGAAACATAGACGTGCAAAATTAATAGGCCAGCTATCACTTGGAAAGTTATTCAAAATATTTCCCTTTGTTAATGATCCAAAATTCAAAAATCCAGATAAGCCCATCAACGCACAAACAAATCCAGATATTATACAAGCAACGTGCGTGATAGAATTGAAACGGTCCAAAGTAGGCATTTTGATAGAATCGTATATGAAAGTAGTATTGTGATGGCAAACTAGGGCAAAAGAGATAACACTGATACCCTGGAAGAAGGTAGGGGCAATGACCCACTCTAAACCGGAAATGGTTCCTTTGAGATCGCTTGAAACATTTGGGCCTGTGAAAACAACAATTACAATAATGACAGACATGCTAAGCAAGGCAAGACCACTAGTCTTGGCAAGTTTTGATATATCACGAATTAGGGATAGAGGATAGGAAATAAATGCCACACATATGAAGATTACTGTGTTCCGACTAAGTAGAAATTGTAATGCAGAGCTGTCCGTAATCTTATCACCAAAAAAAGCCATTAGCACATGAGGAATGGAATCACCGATAATAACAGAAAATCCAATGGCACCACCAAAAGCGAATAGTCCTTGTGCAAGTAGAACAATAACTTGGCCCCTGGTCTGAAAGGAGTGTGTGACAAATCCTGTATAAGTTTTTGTTCCAGACAGTTTAGTATTGACGATAATTAATCTTAAGGTCCAGTCGTTTAGTAAAGTTAATGCTACCATTAATACAACACTAGTCAACACTCCTGAATTCTTGAACGCTGCCGGTATACCAATAATGCCAGCACCAACAATAGAGTTGGTCATGTTAAAAAAGGCACTTTTGAGCCCAGATTTTCCCCGTTCTTGTTCAACATGATCTAAATCAAATTCGCTACCTTGCTCCAATGGTAGTAAAGAAGCATCATCGTCTATGGCGTCTGTAAAGAGCGTCTGCGAGACCATATGAGGCTGGTAACTTGATGAAGCTAGCGCGCTTCTTAAAGATGTTTCACCAAAAACTTTCTCCTCAGTGATACTTCCAGATTGTTTAGCAATACCACATTCATTTGGCGTTCTTTAGTTCATTCACCATCTTTGACAACTCAACAATTGTGTTCAGGAATAAAGGAGAGTTTAAGTGTTAGTTGCCTAGAAAATTTCTTACTGTTCCCTAAAAAAATCCCTATTCTATTATTGGCATTTTAGGATCACAATTAACGAACACTGTAACCGAACGGATCTAAAATTACTATCATTGAATAGTACTGAGATAACTTTGGTTAACCAATTAGTATACCCAATTAAACAACAATAAACGGTGAAGATTGTACAATTTTAAAAAGATAATGAAAGCAAACAAGAAAACAGAATCCAATGGGAGCAACATAATGAACACTCTCATGGGGAGCATGCGACGTCAGGCCAACACTGCCAAGTCGCCCAAAGAACAACGTAATATGTCAACAGCCAGTAAAGTGACTTTAGAATCGCCAACAAAATCCGGAATTTTTGGCAGAAGAAGAGAATCCGAAGTATTGGATCTTTCAAGAGTGTCTACTAATCAAACTACCATATCCAATCATTCCGTTTATAGTTTACCATCATCACATACTAAAAAGATATCTGGTTTGCAAACCTTAAGAAAGGCACATAGACATACTTTATCAGACGATTTCGAAATAGAGAGACCTGAAGACCCGGAAGAGATCAATGCAATGTTCAAAGAAGTGATGGAAACTAGAGATTTTGAAAGTCTTCCTGAAAAGGCCAAATTAGAGATGTTAAATTACTCCACGGACAGAAAGTGGATGCTTATACGCCAACAAAAGTTAACGGAATTCAAGAAGCAATTTTCGAGAGAAAATCCCGACTTGATAACGCCCTCCTCCACTAAAGGTGTTGTTAAGCAAGTCAAAAGCATATCAAATCTAAAATCATCCACCATCGCTATTGAACCGATCATATTTATCAATTTGTTATTAAAAAATACTATGACCTCTGATCAATTGAAGGAATTGGAAGTTTATCTTACATCCGAAGATTTAACGTGGCTTATGGAGTTTTTAGAACATGATGGTGCGCTTTGTTTATGTAATGTTTTGAACAATTTATACAAAACAAAGTCACTAATTCCTAACCCAGGTTTTTTAAACAAAACGTTAAGATTTACTAATATAGAGGAACCATATGATAGTGTATTGGAGAAAGAGTCGAGATTATTAAGATGCATAAAAGTTATTGCAGTCACTTCATCGGGATCTCAAAAGTTACGATCAATGCTGAACTTGTTCATTCCTGCTATTTTTGGTGGTTTGTACTCGCCAAGACCATATGTTAGAAAGACAGCAACTGAACTAATCTTGCATTACTCATTTAGCTCATCCGATCCGACATCACTCTTTTCTACCTTGAAGAAAGGAAGTAATGAAAACACCCATCTTGCATATATTAAAACGCTCTATGAAAATGCACCTACAAGTATAAGGTTGGATGAACGATCGGCTACAATTATTTCATCAGGTGAAGATTTGACTAGGCTTGAGGCCTGGATTTGGTGTGTTATCAGATTATTCAAAGGACGAGGAAGAATGGGATCTAGAGTGGGTGCTTTTCCTGAATTTCAGTACAGTGGTCCTATTGATGATAATTTTTTGATTGATTACGCTGATTCTACTTTGGTTCTGATGAGACTAATAATTGCAAATGCTGGAAAACTTAATGAAAGGTTGAATTTGCGGAGGGTTATACAGGCTGCCGGCCTTAATGACCTGATCAGTCAATGCTATTTTTTGAATGTTACAAAGCTAAATAAAGATATTGAAGATTTGGAAGAGCAAATGAAACAAGATGATGAAGAGTTTAAAAAGTCAACTGAGTTCAAAGAACAACATATAAATTTTCAAGATCCAACATCTTTATTCAATGCTTTATGGAATAACACCAGAGATTCCAAAGTCGGAGACCAGCTCCTATCGCTAGCGCAAAATATCTTTTTAAATGCAAATACGTTAGTTGAAGATAAAAGTGACGACTTCACTAGAAATTTAAGACTTACTAATGATTTTATTTCTAATATAAGTCTTTCTTCGAGTGAAACTGACTCAAACATGAACATCAGTATTAATAAATTGCTTGCATCTTATCGAAGTGACGATATTGCTAGAAGAGCAATCGAAGAGCAAAAGGAAGCCATAAGAAGAGCAGAAAAAGCGGAAGCACAACAGGAAGTTTTGAAGCAACAACTTAATCAGGGATCTAATGGCGTTGTTGACTCTTTGAAAAGAGAATTGATTGAAAGAGATAAAATTCTTTCAGGTTTGAGGAGAACACTAGACTCAAAAGACAGACAATTAGGTGAACTAAGTAGAAAACGACTGCTAGACAGACAGAAGAACGAAGAAGAGATGAGAAGTCTATTATTAGCATTACACAGTAGAAAAGATGGTGAGAATATGTTCAGATCAGAAATGAAAGCCCGATTGGCCAAAGCTGCTGCTGATGACAAAAACAGCACATTACGGATTAAGGTTTCCGAACTAGAAGCATTAGAAAGACAAGCTAGAAATTTAGAGAACATGGATTTCGAAGATTTCATTGACAAAATTCCAGAACCACCAATAATTTCAAAATCTAGTAAGACAAAGGATTCTGATTTAAAAACATTACACAATTTGAGAAAGAAGCTAGATTTACTTCAAAAAGATGCAAACAAAGTTATGAAATATCAAAATAAAATGTCTGAAGAGGAAAACATTAGAACAAGAAAAATAGAAGCTTTAGAAAGGCTTAACAAATTGGAATCATCTATGAAACATTTGAAGTTAACTGAGTTAGAAGGTTTAGAATCCAATGACCATAAAAGAACCCTAGACCCACAAGCGCATGAAAGCAAAGTTGATACAGAGAAGTCCAAAAAACTTAAAAAAGAATTGGAAGGAATAGAAGAATTATGTGCTAACTTGAAATTCCAGTTCAGTTTGAGAGGAGATGAAAACGATGATTTATTTGACCCGGATGCTTTGATTGCATCAATTGAGGATAAGTATACCAAAGGTAAGAAAATTCAACCACATGCTGAGTTTTCAGCGGGTATTGTGGTTAATGATAAGAGAGAAATCAAGAAGTTAAATGCCAGTGAAATGAGACCATTTCTTGGTGAATTGACAGAAAAAGTTGCTAAGCAAGGTGCGATTCATACAGGTACTACAACAGATCGGGCTGATACATTCTCTAATGGAGCTGAGGGAGACAAGATCAATATCATGGAAAATATTGTGCCCAAAGAAGATGACATTGACACAACCTCACAGCGGCGTAACAATACAGTGGAGGGTTTTGTTTCTACTAATCCAAACATTATTGGTAGAAAGCATGATAACTCTATTCATTCTGATCATGGCGCTTCAGTCAATAATACCATGCATAACTTTGGAGATTTTAAAAAATCTGTTGATTCTGCAATTGACGACACCTTTTCACAACGATCACCAACTCCTCCTATTGAATCTTATTTACCACCGCCACCACCATTATCAAATGCAGAAATACCAACAGCACCCCCCCTTCCCAATAAGTCTGCTCAAGATTCCACTCTTTCAAGCATTCCTGCTCCTCCACCACTTCCTGGCTTTTCTGTGCCTCCACCACCGCCACCACCTCTCCCAGGTATGACTGTTCCGCCACCACCGCCTCTTCCTGGTTCATCCATCCCACCTCCACCTCCATTAAATCTTGCCAAAAAGAATCTTGCTCAAGTTGCCTCCCCAATTATAAGCGCAAGTCCATTTGACACTTTACCAAGGTCAAACAAAAAACTAAAGCAACTTCATTGGGAAAAAATTGACGACACTGATAATTCTTTATGGAGCGATATTGATATTGGAGAGCTAACTAGAGTTTTTCAAGACAAGGGTATCTTTGATAATATCGAAGATTTGTTTGCAGCGAGAGAAGCAATCCGTAAAGCAAAGAGTAACAAAAAAGAGGAGGAAAAGGTTTCCTTTTTGGATCAACACATAGTGCATGAATTTAATATCTGTTTCCAGCCTTTCAACAAAGCAACAGATGAAGAGATTATTTATAAAATTCTGTCATGCTCTGAGGAAGTTCTTTCCAAAGGAAAAATCATGGAGTTATTGGGAAAGCAAGATTATTGTGAAATTCCAAATAAGTTGGGTAGAAGCTTCGAGCCTTATTCAACAAATTGGCAATTAGAAGAAGCTAATAAACCAGATAAAGATCCAAATGAATTAGCAAGAGCAGATAGAATTTATCTTGAATTGTTCTACAACTTGAGCCACTATTGGAGATCAAGAATGCGTGCACTCAATGCTGTTTTGAATTATCAAGAAGATTATAATAGATTTGTTGCTCAATTGGAATTGATTGAAAATGCTTTAGATTCATTGGAAGATTCTAAGTGCCTAAAAGAAGTGTTCGAAGTCATTTTACTAGTCGGTAATTACATGAATAGCGATGGTAAACGAGCATATGGTTTCAAATTGAGTACATTGCAAAGACTAAGTTTTTTGAAAGATAAGAAGAACACAATGTCTTTTCTTCACTTTCTTGAAAGTGTCATTAGACATAATTTCCCTGAATTGCAAAACTTCTCAGAAGAATTGAAACCTGTCAAAGACGCTTCTAAAATTTCTATTGAACATTTACAAAAAGATTCTGACTCGTTAATTTCAAGTATCAGAAATATTGATTCCTCAATCACTGAAGGTAATTTAAGTGACTCATCCATTTTTCACCCATCAGATAGATTTATGCGAGTTGTTTTAAAAGATTTGCCATTGGCTAGAACCAAGGTTGAGCTTTTGAAAGATAGGACGACAATTGCATTAGAGCGATTCAATAATTTAATGAGATATTTCAAAGAAGATCCAGATGCCGACGAATTTGTGAGAAACTCTTTCTTTAAAAAGTTTTCAGATTTTGTTGAAAGTTATCAAAGAGTTTCAGTTGAAAACATTGAAACAGAAAAGAAAAATGAACGCTACGAAGTTGCCAAGAAGTTGATGGAGGAAAAACCAAAAAACAACGATGCTAATACAGAATCTAATATTGACTTGGTAAAGTCAATTGAAAAATTGAAAAACAGCGGGCAACCTGAAAAAAGATCACGTATCAAGGAATTACTCCTTAACAATATGAAGAAAGAACCTGAATACAGTGATGATGGAATTTCCAGTCCTGATTCTGGCATTAATGATAACGCAAGTGTACCTAAACCAAATGAAAGATCCGAGAATTCAGATGAAAACATCATCAATTTTGCAGGCTCATTATTAGATCGGTTGAAAAATGAGAATGAGAGTGATATTGCCACTAATTCTTCCCTTAACAATGAAGTCCCATCTGACTTGCCAGAAAACCTTAGCGAAAGACTGAAAAAGAGATTGCAGAGAGGCTCCAGAAATGATTCTTTTTCTTCAAGCCTAAACAGCCTTAGTAGGTCAGACTCATTGAAAGCTTCATCTCTAATTGAGCAACTAGTAAAAGAAGATGTAGAGTCAACAGAATAGTTTACTCAGTTCTATAATAAGTCATTAATATACCAAAATATATTTTTTATTGTGTAATAGTAAAAAAATAGACGTAATGTTAAAAGTATAAGACCTGATACTCACACAAAAAGAATTTGTCATTGCTGTTGTCCTTTCAACAAACTTATTGCCTGGGCTAATTCCTTGATTGCAGTATCAATATCTTCGTAGTTCAATGCACCTATAGCGAACTTGGCTTTCTTTTGAGCAGCAGCTATGACTTCATCTTTCTTCCAAATAATCTCAACTTCTGCACGGGTCATCACACGACCAGGCGTTGACGTTGCTGTTTGGGAAATATCATGTTTCGGTGGCGTGGCTTGAGATTTCGTTATAGCTTTTGGTTTTTCATTAGTTGTGCTTAAATCTGGCTGAATTTCAGATTCAGACTCAAATTCAAAGAGGGGACCTTTATCTAATTCTGGCGCACTCGGAAGGCCTAATGCGTTCTTTTGGCCTTTAATGAGAACTGGAGCAGTTGGTAGATCTAACTCACCTTCAATCTTATCAGGAGCAGTTGGTAGATCTAAATTGCCATCAGTATTATGTGTCCCGACTGACGATTCTGGTTTCTTTTGAGTGCCATCAGGAGTCTTCAGCTCGTCCTGAATTTTGTTAGGAGCATCTGGTAAATCGATCTCATTAGAATTAGCATAAAAATCGTTATCGCAGGCCTTTTCTTGTGTAGAAGTCTGATCAGTTGAATTTGAATCTCTTGGCACATTTGGTAGGTTGACTGAACTGTCATTTAATGCCGGTATTACATCAGATAATTCAGCTTCTTCTGCCGGAGTTACGTAATCATTTGGATCTTCACCAGCTTTCAAAGCTTTTATGATTCTCGCAATATGAAACTTTCCATACTTGGACATCTGATCAATATCATCTTTCCTTTCAGAACACAAGTCGGGCCAAAGGTTTAGTACCTTCAGAAAGTCTATTGCAGCTCTAAACTCCAGAATAGTTGATTTAGAAACAGTATGATTTTGAATCTTCGAAAAAGCAGCCTTAAATATGCTAGAAGCAAACAGAAACTGGTATTCAAAAGACTTTTCTTTGTTATTTATGATGTCGTGATCTAATGAGCCTTTAGATTCTTCAATCTTGTTCAAGAGCTCACCAATTGCAGCCTCAACTTCTGGGTCATTCAGATGTGCACCAGATTCTAATACCAACTGGACTGCGTATAGCTGGCAATGGTATGCTACTAATGGCTTTGCAGTTGCCACTTCTGAGGCCCTACGTAGGAATGGTTCAGCTATGTCCATTCTTTCGTGTTGTTTAAGTAAATTCCATTAAGTTTTATATATCTAATGAGACGCGTTTTCTTTCCAATCTCAACAACAACACCAAAGAGAAGGTAAAAAATAACACCGTTAATTATGGACTCTACAGTCGATCAAACGGACCTGACAGTCTTTGCAGAGGCTCGTCCTCCTCTAGAAACGACAATGACAGAACTCTCGATGCTCCAGTCGCCAAAGAAGACACGGAGCCCGTCCTTTCCTGTGTGGAAAAGCACAGTTAATGGTATTGATATCATGAGGAGAGCTAGCGATGCATATTTCAATGCATCACACGTTGCTAAGTTGTTATCAACTACCGACAAAGAACAAATGTTTTTGGAATTGGCTAAACAGGGGATGCACGAAGAGGTTCAAACTGGCAGCAAAGAAATTCATGGAATTTGGGTACCTATGGAAAGAATCGTGACGTTGGCGACCCAGTTTCAAATATACAATGAACTTAAACCCCTACTGAAGTCAATTGAAAGAACAGATTTTGCAACGCCTGTTAAGAAAAGAGGCACAAACAACTTTTACGAGAATGCACTGGAGTCACCAACAAAGAAGTATAAACCTGATTTGAAGGCTACATTTAAACAATATACGCATGATATCAAGCTAAATAACCCTAATTTTCCATTCACGTTTAAACCCATTGCCGAATCACTAGAAGATGAAAAGTCACGATACATCATATCTAATCTTTTTTTGCCAACTAATAAATCACAGAATTTGTTAGAGTTAGTCGATGGGGACCAAGCAAAGCTATCACAACTCGAAATAGATATACCAATTGATGATAATGGACAAACTGCTTTGCATTTAGCTGCTACTTTAGGGCGCACTTTACTAGTAAGAGATTTACTCGAGAACGGAGCAAATAGACTTAGAGGAGATAACGAGGGGCAAACAGCGTTGATTAGAGCTTTGCTAGCAACTAATTGCTATGAACTTGGATGCTTCGATAAACTGTTGGATTTATTATACCCTTGTTTACTAATGGTAGACCAAAGAGGACGAACTGTTTTGCATCATATTGCCATAACTTGTGGGTTGAAGGGAAGAGATGATGCCAGTAAATATTATCTAGCATCACTTTTAGAGTGGGTTGTTACAAAGGGATCACAAGCGCCTGGAAAACTAGGCAAAGAATTGAAATTGGAGAATTTTAGGAAATCAATCGTAAACAAGAGCGATAAATATGGAAATACTTGTTTGAATTATGCAACTTTTACTGGTGATAAATATTTAGTTTCGCAGCTATTAGATATAGGTGCTGATCCAAATAAAGCCAATAAAATTGGTGTCAAACCTGGTGATTGGGGGGTTGAAATGCTCTATAACAATAAAAATAGCCAAATTAAGAACGAAGTTTTTGAATCTGATAACGATTCTGATGTATTAACACAGGCTGATAATGGAAATACAAAAGATTTAGCTTTAACACCAAATATTGATAATGAATTCAATGAAACTCCTAAAACTGCTAACAACAATAAAAGTAATAGTATGAAGATTTTGGAATCAATTCAGGATTTTATTGGACAATTAGGGAGAAAGTATGAGCAGGACATTGACAATAAAAGCAAAGAAATTGAAAAATTAAATCCAGTATTCAAAGAGAAAACTACGCAGCTATCACAAAAGCGAAAACAATACGATGAACTCGAGAAAATGGTTAGAAAAATCAGTGGATATAATTCAAAAATTGAAAATCTGAACAAAGCGATTAGTAACGAACAATTGAAGTTTGAACAAGAGGTCAAACAGCTAAATATTAAATTAGATCAAAACAATAGTTTGGGTAACTTTGACGCTGATCAACCATTTATAATAAATTCCGTATACTCTGAAATTGAAAGACAGATCAACAACATTATTGGAATGCAAGTCTCGAAAGAAACCACAAGTGAAGAATTACTTTCGATTATTGAGGCGCTCAAACCTGAACAAATTTCGATCGAAAAAGAAACAATCAATGACTTAATACCGTCTAATATATTGCAGGCTAGGATAAAAGCATATGAGAGAAATAATGAAGAACTACTGAATAGACTAAAAGAAAAAAAAAAGTCAAGCTTAGAATTGGAACAACAATTCAAAAGAATAATTGCATTATGTATTGGGTCAGAAGCAGAAAAGATTGATGATAAGTTGTTAAGTAATCTTTTGATGAGTGTTGAAAATGAACCTGATCCAGAAATTGGTGAAATCAAGAAAGTCTTAAAAATTGTTAATGATTTAGAAAAAGTAAGTAATCCTTAATTCTTTCTTTTTTTTGGCTCGTCCTCTTCTCTTTTAGTTAGTTTCAGTTTATACAATGTTTTAATGTATTTTTTAAATTATAGATTTTCATAAAATTATTAAAAGTTAAAAATATAAAGAAACAAAAGTGGTAAATGAATGTATTAAGCTAGTTCAAGCTTTATTGATTTCTTGCTATCGCATACGGGTCATGCTTGAAAGATTTGGTCGTTGCTGTTCCTGGCGGTGACTGAGACACTGTTTGTCCGCCAAATGCCTTTGGTGGCGGTTTTCGGTGCATTTTATTTGGTACTGGGTATTGTTGATTCATATATCCATTATATTGATGTTGGGGCGGTGGCATCTGTTGTGTTGGCATTTGTTGAGGTGGAACTTGGTGGGGCTGGCCTCTTGGATAAGGATTATTCGCAGGATAAATATTTCTTTGATAACCAAATTGTTGATTGGGGTGTCCATTGTGATGATTTGGAGGTGGCACTTGAGCACCATACCCAGGTTTTGGAAATTGTGGCATAAATTGGTTAACCGGAGAGGATGAATCATAACTAATTGGCTGTTGGTTTGGTGGTGGCCGCTGTTGATATTGGTGTGGTGGTACCAATCCAGGGCTACCTTGTTTATTGTGATGCTGATAATATGGTTGTGGTGGAGGTGGGTGAGATTGTTGTGCTCTTTGCTGAAACCCATGCGGCATGTTTGGTGACCCATTGGAATTAGCAGAGTTGGTATACCTCGGACGGTCATACGAGTTAGGTGGTATTTGCTGATATACATGCTTCTGTTTGTGACTCTGTTTAATAGGACCAGGAACCAAAGGAGGGTTCTGTTGATCAACAGGCGTTTGTGGGCCTACTTGTTGTTTGAAATATGGATTAGCTGGTTCCGCAAAAATTGAAGTGTCTATTCTTTCAGGTTTACTTTTGTTAACAGGCTCAAAAGTATTTTTATTTCCATAAGCATTTTTTGAATCCAATAATTTTTCATAACTTTGATTGTTGTCAAAAGTGCTGCTTTGTTTGAAAGAAGGACTAAAATCCAATTCATCATCCTTTTCTCTAAAATCAGATGAAGGTGCATCCTGATTTAATAAAGCACCATATCCTTTCCTAGTCTTTTGAGTGTTACCATTATCTTCTTCATCACTTACAGTTGGATAGAGGTTGTCGGAGTCTGTTACGGTAATATTATTTTTCAATGGTGATCTTGTTATTGATCTTTGCTTGGACATATAAAGTGAAGAGTCAGATACATTCTCCTTTTTCTTATAGTTTAAGGAATCATTGTTCTTGTTTTGATGTTGATATTCAATATTCGGTTTCATTGACTCACTGAAAGAAGTGTTGAAAGCTGTAAATGGTGAAAGATTCCTGTCTCTTGGAGTAGCATTTGGTTTGGCAATGAATACATCTAAATTATCTTCGTCTGAGTAGTCTGAGTCTTCATCGTCCTTGTTTGGATAAAGATTATTGTTAGATGAGTTTTCTTTCATATTCAAACGTTTCAGATTATTATGGATGTCATTATCAGGAAGCTGCGAATAGTTTGTGTAAATGTTGACAAGTTGTGGTGAAGGGGAATGATTAAATTCGTTTCCACTAGAAGGTGGTGTCCTTTCCAAATTAGCAGTAGCAGGTATTTGTAGCTTCATTGGTGATGCATCAGTTTTTGATTCAGGGGAGTAATAATTATTAGATGAGTTATTATTGGATAGAGGAGAGTCATCAGCAAATAATTCAGGTTTTTGTAAACTGCTTACTGATGTTGCTGATTTTTTAACTGGTGATGATTTAGCAATAGCCGTTGAAGCAGGAAATAGACCAGAATTCATTAAGCTTGGGCTACTACCGAGGTTTTGTGAAAGATCAGAGGAAAATCTAGAGTTGGCAATTTCTTTTTGTATATCCCTTAATGCTGCTTTCTCAGGACCAGTAGTGCCATTATACCCTTTACTCATCTTGACTCGCAAAATTTCCCTAATATGATTATCCCATTGAACCTGCGTCCACTCAGTGTTAGTTGATGACTCTACCAAACCCTTTAAATCCAAATAATAAAGGTTTGGTAAAACAGGTAACGCAAAAAGTAAAGATTCAGGATCAGACTTATACGCTTTTAACTTTGAGGGTCTACCATATAATGCGAATGCGTCCATAACCGGGATAAGGAATCTGATAAGAGTATCGTAACCTGGAACGGCTGAATGCTGTTCAGGCATTATGAAAATAGAGCAATCCTTTGGGTTCTCTTTCTTGTCGAATTGAATTTTACAATCTAACTTGATCATAGTGGATTGATCAATAACTAGGTAGTTTCTAGGGTAAACAGCATAAACAAAATCTGCAATGGAAATAGTAGCCATTAACGATTTTTTGTTTTTCTTATCATTTTCGTAAAAGAAAATCCTTCCCTTTTCAATTGATTTCCTTTTCTTTCTACTTGGTTCGATGACGGCATAACATCTTTTCCATGGCATACCAGCACCAAATCTGACACTTGCCCAGTCTTCATAATTGTGTTTCTTTTCAGCTAGAATGGTCCTGATATTAGAAAGCAAACTTCCTCTGGAACTCAAAAGGGAAGCGGTATAAGCCTCCTGAAGGGCTTTATACTCAAATGCTGTTAGCCTGAAAGCAGAATACCAGTTTTGAAATTCAATTGGTTCAGAAAACTGTAGTAGGTATCGATTTTTCAATGTTGTTGATAAAACAATCACATTTTTGATACTAGTGCCTGCAGAGGGGAGATTTTCACAAATTTTGAAACTAGAATCTGATAAGTTTATGTAACTTGGTTTGGAAGCTCTTGAATCTTTCGAGTCCAAAGAGTCCGCATTCCAATAAGTCAATTGTGTACCAATCAAGATACCAAATACTTCAATCCATTTTCTATCACTGGGGTTCCCATCAGAGTCTAGGTCTTTTAGCAACATAAAACTACCTTCTTTGTATTTTCTTTTTAATTGTGCAGATAGTAGCGTCACTATTGGCACTAACTCAGGACTCAAGTCACCGAGAAGCGAGTTTATTGACGATTTACCTGGTGAACTCGGAGAACTTGGTGAAAAAGTCCTGCTAATGGGTGTGAGCGGCTGCGAAAAACTAGTGTCGTTACCACTTGTCGTTGCAGTCTGGCCCTTGTTTGAAAATACACGAAGTTTATTCATATTGAACTAGGATAAACCACTTTATACAATAAACTAACAGAGAAGTGCTTGTTTTAATCGAAGCTAATATTTTCAATTTTTGGTATTCAGCCAAAACATCAAAAAAGCGCGTCGCTTTCGAAACACCCCAACTTGCTCAGCACTAATATATCCACTGTGTGAAACTTGGTGTTACTGCACTGCAGACAAGTATAAAAAGCCAGTAGCCAAAGGTGGCATCAAAACCACTATGAATAATCCTTATATGCATGTTTTTCAACAATTGCTGCTGTGTTTGGTAGTTTTGGTAACGATTTGGAGAATCGTTTAGCTACCAACTGTGGCTTTGTTGAAGTTTGAAGAGGTGTTGATGGTTCGTACACAATCTCTGGAATCAGGCTCTTTCTTTGAAACAAGTATCTAATTGAAAGTGGTGGTGTTGAACATTGTTTGGCCTGTATTGATGGCTTGAAAGACACGATTTGGGGAAGTTTCACGCATTTTTCATCGTGTGACGAATTGGCTACTGACAAAGATTCAACCGTTTTGGTTTCTTCCGATCCATCAGACTCGATATCAAGTCCAGTGTTATTGGAAAAATGTATATAGTAAAAGATTCCACAAATAGTTATGAGAACTATTATGGGAATCACAATTGCCAAAACTAATCCCGGCGTTGCCACATCATTTTCTCTTTTGGACAGTAAGCTTATATTAAAGGCACTAGAAGCCAATCTAGAAGTGCTTGACACAACCGCTGTGGTTGTTGTTACACCTGTGGTCGTTTTCAATGTCAAAGTTCTTGTAATTGTGCTAGTATACGTTGTTGTAGATTGCGCATCCACGTTGACGCTCAGGTCAGTAATTAGCAGATTGTAAGTCATTGAATGATTCAAGTCAGGTGCCAAATGGAGTAGGCGCAGACATAGGAATATGTCGTTTTATACAATTTCCAAAAGACCACTAGCAAGCTGTAGACTTGTGGATTTCAAAAATGTTTCATAAAAACACGTTTGAACTGTGTAAATGTGATGTGTAGTTGTAACATCATCACTACTGGCAAAAATTAGTCAGAGTAATAAGATCAAGCGTGTGTGCCCGAAGCATTAAGGCCATAGAGCAACATGAGGAAGATCGTTAAGGCACTTTGAGATCAAAGTCTGATATTTTCAAGTAAGGTAAAATAAACTGATGTGATCCAAGTGAAGATGGATAATATGACACGTCACACGATGGAAAGAGCATCAAAAGAATATTTTTAGCAAGGAGGAGATCAAGCTAAGCAAAGGTACGGTGAATGAGGGGGAGTTCCAGAACAGGCGCCAGTGCTTAAGAATGTGGCATTTTGCATTCTGGAACAAAGAATGTTGAAGAAAGAGTCGCTTTGCATACAAAAATAGGACGATCCTGCACCTGGAGAACCAAGAGCAAGCAGCAAAAGGAAATGGGCATGGAGTTAAGTGTGTAGTAGTGGTACAGGGCAAGTGTAATGTTAAAGAAGCAAATTAAATAAGAATTTTAAATAGCATGGCATGATATTTACGAGTTTTCACCACATTATTGGAAATGGATAATGGTGGATCTATGAGGCGAAGTGCCTCCAAGTGCAAAGATCAGTCTCATCGCCGTTGTTGCATAATAGGCCAACTTGATACATGGAGCGGAGGCATAATTGCACACCACACGCGTGATAAAAGATAAAAGACAAAGTTGGCAAAATGAGATAGTAGGTGTCGGAGAGTGCAAGAGCAGAAGCGTAACAGTGCAGTGCAGCGTTGACAAGAGGCCAGCAATAGTCACATCTGTGTGGTCTGGGGCAGTTGGACACGGACATGAGCATGTGGGTTTCCCAAAAGAGTACTGCAGATCTCTAATCCCAGATGTCCTCGTCATCTAGGAACTCTTCCTTCCACGCCTGGTTGGCGCTGGCCATGTGGTGCAGGTCAGGCGACGTCTCGTCGTTGGACGAGTTGTTGGTGAGTTGTATGGACTCCTGGATCCTGTACTTGGCCAAGTAGATTCTCAGTACCTCGGCGTAGTGCTCGAACCCGAGAGCGTGCAGTGCAAAGATGATGTCCTCGCCGTTGAGCGTCTTCCTCTTGTCGATGAGACAGCGCTCGGCTGCCTGGGAAGTTATGAATGAGATGAACTCGGAGACGCAGTGCTGCACTGAGATCGCAGCGTCCTTGGACAGCTTGACGTTTGGCGGCAGCGCCTTTCTGATCGTCCTATCTACATTGGCAATCGGCAAGTATACGTCCTGTAAGGTTATGGCCATTGCGTAGGGTTTTTGCCAGAGGAAACTTGTATATGAATTTGTGTATATAGATGAATCAGCGATCTGACGACTGGTGCATAGGTTCTGCTTTACGTCCTACACAGCACCACCGTTCACCTACTATTGTAGCCAGAGGCCTTAAAAATTTTTTTCTTTTTTCTGGCAATATAACGGACATAACGGTGTGTCGGTGGTGTACTTTGAGCAGTACACCACCACTGCCTACGCACTGTCTGTACCGCACTGCTGCCAGTCCAGCGTCCACTGGTGTCGCACAAAAAGTGGGTAGCTTTCTTTTTGCGCACGCACAATATGTGAGACTGGAAGAGGGTGAGTGTGAAAAAACGTGTGCACTGTGGTCCAGCAAGCGTTGCCAACGCACGGGTTGGCTGTTGCGGTGGAGGTGCAAGACTGCGAGGCCGTCCTGGGTGCCGGCATGCAGGCGTGCAGCAACAGCTCACCGTGCCACTAGCAAGCAACTCACCGACGTGGAGACATATTGCCAACAGCTGGCTGACGCTGGCTATTGTGGTGGGTCTGCGATAAGATTCCTATGTCCGCAATGTGCTTGCTAGCAAGCTGGTGCCTTAGAAGGATCCAGTAGCTGAAATTCGTGGAAGGGCGCCCCTGTGCGCCCACGCAGGACCACCACGCTCTACCTTTGGCACGCACTGTAGTTTCTGTGCATTCCAGTCTCTGTGTGCCTCCAGTCTCTGTGTACACATTCTCTCTGTAGTAGGCGTACTGGCGCTAGCACCGCGGCGTTGTGTGCAGGGCCTAAATAGCCTTTCTCTGGGGTTGCTGCATTGTACGCTGTTCGCTGCTGAGCGCTGTGGAGAGCGGGAACGCTATTGTGCGCCGGAGCGTCGGTGGCATCATTACTGCGAAAAGACGTTGGCATTATAAACTGCCAAGCACGTTACAGGGAGCGACAATAACCACCGTGTTTGCACGCACAATAAGACCAGCATCTCTCCTTGTGCTGACATCACTGCGCCCCCGCTTTGCACACACCCCCTCACGAGTGCAAACACGACTCTTGTTTCAGACTCGTGCTGCTGGCACTGGCTGCCGCCCGTTCAGCAGTCCTCTGTCCAACGCAACGCAACGTTACCTTTCTGCCATCTCCTTTCGGTGCTTAGCCTTGGGAGAAAAAACTTCCCAAAATAATAAACACGGTACGCGTTCTACACGCTTAGCGGGCCAACGAGCGCTGTGCAATCGTGTCTGAAACAATAGAGGGCCCTCCCAGCGACTCTCTACGGCGGCCCCAGGACCAAAATCTGATTTTGCCCTAGCGCGCGCACGCCCGTGGCGAGGGGCGCCATAGCGAGCCAGAGGGAGCCGAGGCCACCAGGGGACCTTTAGGGTAGCAAAAGCTGCCGTGGGCGTGTGGGCACCCAGGCACAGCGCTCGTCAGAGGGGAAAGAATGTCTGAGAGGGGAAAAATTAATACGGCGAAGCGTGTGCAACAATAACAATAGACTTGGCCATAACAAAGAGCAGAAAGATTCCCCGGCATAGTATTATGTAGGGAGATCAGTAAACGCTTATTTGGAACAATAATTTATATATATAGAAAAGAGCAAAAAGTGATACCACTCCTTTGGAAAGCTAATCTCATAAAACCTTTTTCACATCCAGACTTTTCACACAGGTAGCACTTGCAGGCTTCTTAGGTTCACACAATCGTTTCAACGCCCAGCAGTTGAAGCCAATACCAGGGATCGCACGCCAGTCTCCGTTGCCAAGTAGTTCACACAGCAGTTCACGTTTTCCGCTAATTCGACTCGACATACAAAATCAAACACACACCAGGAAATATATATATATTTGTTTATATATATATAACACATAAGCTTATAGGATAACTAGCAATTGGGAGCAGCTCTGCACCGGCCGTTATCGCTATACACGTACACTCATTTACACAGGGAAGAAGCAAAAGCACAAGACTGCACGGATCTCACCAACTGGTCAACCGCACTCTGCACTGATATCCACCCCAGGACCCCTGCCACACGCAACACTACCGAAGACGCACACAAGAGCTCCACTGCGATGATTGCCTCATATGGACCGCCAAAAAGACCTGTTGTTCAGCCATATTCGTCCCGCCTCGAGTGCAAGGAGAACTTCACCAACAAGCTGCTGTTCAACGAGTACTGCGGCTCGATCACGAGCCACCTGTCCGCCGTCGAGCAAAGCTCGCAGCCAAACCCTGCCATGATCGACCTGCAGCCTGAGATCAAATGGTTCATGAGACCGTACTTGGTCAACTTCATCATCCAGATCCACTCCAGTCTCAAGCTCAAGCCGCAGACCTTGTTTCTGTGCTGGAACATCATCGACAGATACTGCGCCAAGAGAATCGCGTTTAAGCAGCACTACCAACTCATCGGCTGCACTGCGCTCTGGATTGCTTCCAAGTATGAGGATAAGAAGTCCAGGGTCCCCACCGTGCGTGAGTTGGCCTTGATGTGCTCCAACGTCTACGAGGACTCAATGTTCAGAGAAATGGAAATTCACATCCTCTCAACGCTACAGTGGTCAATATCTCACACTACAATAGAAGACATTTTGCAGCTGGCTGTTAAATTCTCTGATCCTGATGGCAAGGAAAAGTTAAACCAACCTTTACAAAACTACAAGGGCAACTCTCCAGTTGTTTCCGCTATTCTGGCGGTCTCAAGATTCCTTGCCGAGTTGTCGCTCTACGATAGAGAGTTTCTAAACTTCACCCCTTCCGTGCTAGGTTCAACCATCTTCATCTTGTCTTGCGCAATCTTGAACTTAGACAATGGTGTCGATTACCTCTCTTTATTAAATCAAGAGTATCTATCAAATTTCACTTTTCACAACAAGGAAAATTTTGACGATGACTTGTTCTTCGTTGAAAACATGAATGGTGAAAAGAACAAATCCATTCAGTCATCATTTTTAAGTGGGTTCCACGGCTTATCAACGTTAGACGATATTAAACAGGTAGCAAACTTGCTTATGAACTTGATGCAATCTCCTTCTGAAGTTTTGATTGAAAAATACGAACCTTTGGGAGTTATGACTGTCATTAGAAAATTTCTATCAACCAACAACTATTCAGTTGATGACTTACTTCAATTAAACAAACTAGAACATTTGCATTTATCATTAAATTTAGATAATGATTCAACATATTTACATTCACCATCAAACTTCTCATCCTTCTCATCCATATCATCAAATACTTCCTATGTCACCTCAGACTCATCCTTTTCAAATACTACAAATGAATCAATATCAATAAATCTTCCAAATTCAAAAAATATAATAATGACCTCTATGAATAATTACAATTCAAATATTGAATTACCAACTCCCTAGAAATTTACAATTATATCTTTACTTTTTATTTTTTTTTAATTTTGTTTTGTCTTTCACCCTGTTGTTTTTCTCTTTCTATCTCTTTTGCTGGCTATTACTCCCTATATCTATTGTTCCTTTTCTCATCAATTGATAAAATGAATAAAAAAGAAATTAACTTTCAATAATACACAGTTACATATTTCTTTCGCCTTGTTTTCTTGTTCAATTTACACTTCAAGTTTTTCGTTTGTTATAAAGAAAGGAAAAAAGAAATGATAAATTCATTTTCATTTAGTATATAACCTACTTAATCTCAAACTCTATTTTTTACTATCAATATATTTACACTTAAACTTTTATCCAGTAATCGCTCAAACGTTAAACCACTTTCTTGGTGATCTTTACTTCTCCTTTCAGCCCATTTTTTTCAACTAAAAGTTCATGCTTGTTGGTCAACTCAATTAGTTTAAAAATAATGATCAACAATATAATGAATATTGAAAGTATTATCATTTTCAGCCACCATATTTCATTGAATAATATCGATATTTTATTCAACTTTATGATGTTTTGTTCTTCATTAAACTTCATAATCTCTTTGGATAGTAACTGATTTTTTATTTTGATGTCCTTGTTAATTCTTTTCAGAATATCAAAATTATAATAATGTGTAGAATTTATCTCATTGATCAAATTTTGAAACCTTTCTAACTGAAGAGATTCAAATTTAATAAAGGCGTCGCTTAGTAGCTTAGACTGTTGCTCTTGGTACAGTAATCCGATGGTCGCATTTCTTTCTAGCTCGTCTAATCGTTTGTTGATATTTTTATAAATAGAATCCACTGGTGCTATTTTTGTTGTTGATATCATTGTACTGGACATAGACTGCTCCTGTGTAGACTTATCCATCAAGCATTGTGATTTGGAGTGACCAAATTGGTTAAAAAATTTATTTAACGGTATTTCAGGTCTTGCAATACAATCTTCTTCATAATCAATTTCTCGGAATTTGATGTTTGTTGTGTAATCAATTATTTCACTTTCACTTCCCATCTTTTCTTGATGTTTGTGTTGCTCTCGTTGCTCGTTTAAACTATTGGACGTATTTATTGTTTCATTGAGCTTCTCTTTAATTTCGAAATCTTCCTCTTCCTCTTTTAGTTGTTCAATCATGGTAGTACCAAATATTTGGATTGAGGAAAGCGGACAATAATATTCATCGCCGTAATGACTTATAATTTCAATTTTTATAAATTTTGACCAAATGAGTGGGTTTTCTATCTGAAATCGTTGTTGGTAACGTATGTTTGATGCTTCAAACTCTCCTAATATGACCCAATTTTGCGTTGGAAATCTTTCTGAAGCACTTATTCGAAAGTCCTTGAACATACTTGAATAAAATTCAAAATTAGAAATTTCAATTTCATCTACCAATATATCTTCACACAGTTCGATGATAACGTATTTGTTTGAGTAACATGGGTTTAGTAAATAAAAATCTTTGTTTTCGTTTAAAATTGAGCCTGCATTTTTAGCCTCCTTGTTGGTTTTGACAATAGTAGCACCACAATCAAATGAAGCAAAATTGAATCTGTCTTTGTATATTTTACCTTGCTCTTCTTCGTTTACAAACATTGAAAGTTCAATTTCCATTTCTTCTCCCACAGTCAGCTCTTGCTTTGCATCTTTGAACTTTCCCCCATTTTCACAAAAAACATGATGTATCAGTCCTAAAAGCACTACTAGTAGCAGTTTTCCGTAAACCTCCATCTACTATCGTAACTATGGCTCAATGTTTTGATTCTCTTATTTAGCTGCAGAGATTCGAATGAAATTTTTAAAACTTGATTTTTTTCACATATTTTAACTAAGTATTATAACCAAGTTTGAATATCTATTTCATATTTTGGGGCATTGTGTCTATAAAGAAACATTTAAAAGTGTGTTTCAGTTAAATATAATGCCAGAATTGAAGTTTTGTACAGTTTGTGCATCAAATAACAACAGATCAATGGAAGCACATCGTGTTTTGACAGAAGCGGGATACTTAGTAAGGTCGTATGGTACTGGATCTGCCGTGAGATTACCTGGTGTATCCATTGATAAGCCCAATGTATTCCCATTTACAACACCGTATAAGCAAATCTTGAATGTTCTTGAAGAGCAAATCAGGGATTCCAAAGATTCAAAGCTACATAAAAGCAATGGTGTTCTAGACATGACATTAAGAAACATCAAATTGAAGAAATGTCCCGAGCGTTGGCCCTATTACAATCAACAAGAACAGCGAATGAGTGAAGGAGAGCACCCAGGATTTGCCAATGAACTAGATTTTGATATTGTTATCTGTTGTGAAGAAAGGTGTTTTGATGCTGTTGTCGAAGATTTCTTCAACAGGAATTATTGGGATTCAAAGAACACATTTAGGAAGTGCCATGTTTTTAATGTTGAAATTAGAGATGATCACGAAAATGCGCAAATTGGTGGTAATGCCATTTTAGAACTAGCAAATGGTTTAGAAAAGTTGGTAGAAAACAGCCATTTGAAGTTTGATTGCTGGGAAGACAACATATTGGACTTTATAGCAAGCTGGCAATCAAAATTTCCTAATTTACCGCTACTTTATTCATTATGTTATCATTGAAATAGATACATAGTTTATTTTTATCAATGATGAAAAGGAATCGTATAAATTTTACAAATAATTTATTAGCTGTCATTATTATTCACAACTAGTCTACCATTGACCCAAACTTTTAAAACATTTCTATCATCCCCATTAAATAACCACTTATCAATTAGATTAATAAACTTTTTTAGTGATACATTAGACTCCTCAGTATTCCACTTAGGTTCTTGAAATTCAAAAGTATCAATATTTGAATTCTCAGATTTCAAATCGATTAACTGAACATCCCATTTTTTACCCACTTCAAACGAGCCGAGTTTGTCACTTAATTCTAAAACTTGTGCTCCACCCATTGTTCCTAAAAATAACACTTCTGCAGTTGTTAGCTTATCAATTTCGTTATTATTTTTCATAACCAGGTGTCTTGAAACAAGTAACGAATGCTTACAACATTCTAATATAGATGGGGTAAACCCTCCAGAGCAATCTGAACCGATTGACACCTTGATACTATTGTTCAAGAGCCATCTGATTCTAGCTTCGCCCGAAGTGATACTCGAATTTGAAGTTGGACAGTGTGAGACACCTGATTTCGTCGCTTTCAAAACATTCATTTCTTCATCACTTAAATGAATGCAGTGTGCTAGAATTGTCTTATGACCCAGCAAATTTGTCTTTTCGTATATGTCAGTGTAGTGATCAAAATGGGGGAACAAACCCTGGATCCATTCGATTTCCGTATTATTCTCACTCAAATGAGTTTGCACATAATAATCGTACTTTTCACGTAGCTCTCCGATCCATTCCATCAAGTCTTGGGTGCATGAACCGGCAAACCTAGGTGTCAAAACTGGTAAAACAAGCTCACCTGAAGGGTCCCTATCTTGAATGTGCTTAATGACACTCAAAGCAGATTCTTTGCTGGCTTCAATTGACTCTAAATAATTGTCAGGAGCATGCTGGTTCATGCAAACTTTACCAACCAATGCCCGCTGGCCGAGTTTCAAAGCCAGATCACACAACATATTTGACGCCTCTGTGTGAATGGTAGCGTAATATGCAGCCATAGTGGTCCCGTTCTTGAGTGTTCTCTGAACAACTTTTGAGTAGATCTTGTGAGCAATTTCCAAGTCTTTGAATGATGCTTCTAAAGGGAATGTGTATGTTTCCAACCATTCTAACAATGTAGTCGAACCAAAAATACCGTTGTTTGGAAACTGTGGTGCATGGATGTGCGTATCAATGAAACCTGGAAAATAGAATCTATTGACACTGTCTGAATTGTCAACAAAGTCTACTGCTATCCCATTACCAAACTTTTCCTTACTGAATTGCACAACCTCCAATGTGTCAACCCCAATGGGGAAACCTTCAATAAACAAGATGGTTCCTTTTCTATCTACGCCAACTGCTGTATTATGCAAAACTTCCAGTTTTCCTAGCTTGGGCGTATGCACAAAGGTACCGAAGTACACTGTTTGTTTAATCTCTTCAAAAGCCAATGGCGTTTCCATAATGAATGCTTTAGATGTAAATCTCTGAACTGATAATGCCTTTGACCTTCTGTTTCAATTTCAGCTGATTATCGAGCTATATAATTAAAAGCTTGCTTGTAATTTGGTGTGCCACTGACGATAATGGAATCAGCACTCTAATAAGTATTTACTGCAACATCTCTATTGCAAGATCTCACTTGTTAAGCGATAAGGGTTTTAAATCAATCGGTGAGCACCGGTCAAAAAATCCAACATTGGCGACGCGTCGATTTTCGCGTCGGTAAAAACCCGTTTTTTGGTCGCTAAAATCGACCCAGCGTCGCTCTTGAAGACGCGTCGATGGTTTAATTTTTTTTTTACATCCAATAGGAATTGAGACGAAAAAAAAGACAATCAGTAACTGCATTATACATTTTCAACACGTTAAAGTCATCTTTTGATAATAATTACTAGAGCAATGCCTGTATGTAACGATGCAAGATGAAAAAACACCAGATATATCGCAATGACACTAACTAACATAAAAATGCTTCTGCAGTACGTTTCCGGCCCAACTTTAAAATCAGCATCAAAGTTTTTTGGTGTCCAAACTAAACAATTTGTAGCATACGTCCCAATTCTTGCGTTCTGGGGTGCTGCTGCAGGTGCAGGTGTGTGTACTTTCACTGAAAACTGGCCTTTGTTCCAAAAGACCTTCTACCAATACATCCCAGTTTTGGGTAACCACTGGCTCAAGGAACAAGATCCACAAGATCTCCCACAATAAACGACGATTAATGTTGCAATAAATTCCTTTATTTTTATATCTGTTACTATATATTTATCATATAAGAAATCATACTAAAACCGAATGTAAACTCTGTGCTAACTTTTGTCACTGTCCCTACTAAAAAGACTCACTTCATCCTTCTGGAATTCATCATCATCACAGGACTCATCGCAACCAATAACCCCCCATTCGAGACCTGTTATTATCTTAAGCCTATTTAAGAGCTCGTCCATTGGCGTGAATAATCCAAATTGCCTGTACTCTCCATCATATGAATGCAACATGCCTAAGACTCCAAGACCGCTCTCGTTGTACTCATTAGACAACTCCTCGTTATTCATTTCGGTCTCTATGTTTTTCCGCTTGTTGATACTCGGTAAAAAGTTTTCAATGAACGACGTCAACATCCCACTGGTAACATTATCGAATTTGCTTGAACTTGAACTGCGCTTTTTGAATTGATTAACATCACTTAATTTCGATAAAATCCACGCTCCAGAGTCTCCGCCTGCAGCAAACCCCATTCGCAAATTGCTATCATTTGGACTACCATTATCTTTCAAATCGCCTCCATTGATAATGAACTCATTAGATCTCAATGAACCATCCGACCAATAAATCAACTTGGTACCATTTAATGTTCCCCTAGTGTAAGATGTGGTTGATCCATACTTGAACACTGGTACATTAGCATGTGGAACTGTGAATAAATCATTCTTGGTCTTGTTAATCAATGAAATGACCTTCTTAATGCTTAAATTGGTCAACATTAACGTAGGGTCGAATTTTGTCAGTTCTATGTCATCTCCAAGATAATTCAACAACTTTTTATCATTATTTTCAACTTTTATAATTGCTAAATCGCTTAATTTATTATTGTAAACTAATCTTTCACCCCAAACAATGTTACCAAATTGTTCTTTAGGTAAATTTCTTGAAACCATTTTACCTTTCACATTTATTTCTCTTATTGGAAACACTTCATCAATTTGTTCTATTGCTTTAGAAAACGCTTGGTATTCAACTGTTGACGATTCGATACCTTTGTACCTCTTTCTTTCATTATTCAGTGCATTTTTATACATATTGATTAAAACCGGCGAGGGAATGCAAACATCTGGGTGGTCCACTATTTCGTCTTTGCTACCAATATCACTTTCTGACAATACCACATGAGAGCAAGTCATTCCAAAAACTTTACCTTTATATTTTTCTAATCTACCAGTTGTTTTCTCTGGTACCTTAGGGTAAATATATCCTCCAAATGTACCTGAAGTGGTCATTGCATTGGTCGTGGATATCGACATTGAGATTGGTATGTATCTTTGATCTGCACTCTCTAGAGATCTAAAAGGTGTTTTAATCGAAGCTGGTACAATGGAATTTTTTTGACCAAAGAAGTGAATTTCTTCTGCCTGTCTTGAGAAGAATTTAATGACATCATGATGCTCTCTATTTAGTTCTGGGAAACCAAATATAAAAGTGACAACTGATAACTCGGGTATTTGAAATCCTCTTAAAACTGGTGCAACAAACGCTCCTTCTTGATCATTAAATAAATTCTCTTTTTCCTTTGATAATAACGAGTTCATTATAGCATTGACAATTTTGGATGATGAGGAATCAGGATTCGAAGTGAGCTCATTAGAACCTATTGCAAATAACTTTGGGCTCAAAAAAGTTAAAAAGTTAGTAAGTTCCCCTGTTGGTGGTTTTGAAACTAGTTTTAGAATAGTAAGTAAATCATAAAAATTTTTGACAATAAGGGCTTTTGACTTATCATAAACATCCGTAGTGAGAATGTTATCCCACAAATGTAATATGTGTTTCACTATTTTCCTTAGTCCAACTGTGTTAGAAGTTGTGAACTGTCTGGGTTGTAACAACGTTGAAAATTTATGCTGAGAGATTGAATTTTTTACTTGATAAATTAAGTCCCCAATGCTTATGGCTGCCTTGGTCAAACTTAAAACTGACTGCATCACTTGAATTAATATAATAGACATTGAGTTTGCTAATTGGTTCAGCTTCTTTTTAACAAATTCAATGAATTCATTTTCTCCCGAACCACTATTAATAGAGTTGATACTTGGATTTGATAGTTCAGTTGAGATCATAGACTCATCATCAACTAGCGAAGCCCTTGTTGCCCTGCGTGTTTTATTGGATATACTGTGTCCCGCACTAGTTCCAATAGTTGGTGCAATGTCTATTTCTTCTTCCTCTTCGTCCTCTCTCAAAACCATTAATGGTCTACCAAAAGATGTGAATCCTGTCGTATCAGAAGTAAGATTTGAACTATTTTTCGAATACAAAAACGATGAAGTTGGCTGTGACGAGTTTCCTGTAGTCATTGTTCTCTTTGAAGAGAATAATGACGACGAGTTCGAATTATATGAGTATTGGAAAGACTTGGTGTCCCCTTGAGAGCCTTGCTCTTTATTTGAACCAGAGATTGAGCTGTTTTCATCGTCATAGTTCTTACTCTTTGATTTGTTCTTCCCTTTGCCAGGAAACAAAGTTCTAATAGCCATGTCTGACAACAAGAATAAGAATGAAGAAGGATTCTCATCTTTATGCTGAAGAAAAAAGTCTCTTTTTTTTTCTAACATTTTCATTATTTACATTCCAATAAATCAATAGGATAATTGGACATGATTCAACCTATTAAGAGCTTTGGGGGCTCATCATCATGTTTTCCTAAAACATTTGTTAGAAATGCCGGATTTTTCGGTAATTTAGGCCAAAATATGGCCAAAATTGTACCAAAACCGCACATGTATTTCCAAATCCAAAAGCCATTTGGTTTCACTGAGCGCCCAACTCGAACAGTAGAGAAGGAATCCAAGCCCCTGTTGACATTGGAGAATTTGAATTTACCAAAGAAGTTGTGGAATTTTTATTTTGATGGTATTACAAGACGTACCAGAGTTGCTGCAATTCAAAAAGATTTAGCTTATGGTGGTATGTACGATTTTCATGTTTACACTAAAACCAAGGGACGCTTGTTCGAGTCTCCACCATCATATTTTCGTGCTGATAAAGCCCTATATTTTCCAAATTTCAGAGCAAAGACCCTTTCAGGTCAGAGAGTTGAACTACTAGATGTCATTGATCAAGCAAAGATAACAATTTTGCGTGTGTACTCTACTGACGCTGGTTTTGAGATGACAAATGACTACTTTAAAGTGCCAAACGCTGAAGATAATTATCTAACAGATTCCGGAACCGAAGTTTTTAACCAAGAATATCCAAACGCACAAATAGTGGAAATAATCCTCAGTGAAAATGTATCAAAGCATTTTGTTCATACCTTTGTGACCCCTTCAAAAGTGCAATCTATTCGTCCAAAATCTCAGCATGATAAATATCTCATTGCCATGAGAGACTCTGTATTGTCAAGAGATGACCGTGAAAAATTATTTTTAACAAACGGTTATTCCGGTTATGTTTATGTTGTTGACTCCAATTACAAAATTCGCTGGGCAGGTTCTGGTTGGCCAACGCCTGAAGAGGTCAAAATTTTGTGGAGATCTGTAAGAAACCTTTTGAAAGAAAAATTCATTGGTGTCATGAAATGATACTACACTCAAGAGAAATTGTAATAGTGTCGTTTTTAAGTCACCTGTGTATTCTAAATCTGTTTACATGTACATAATTCAATACTTTTAGTAGCACAGACGAAAAACAATTAACCAGAGGCAAACTTCGGAGTTTGTCACGTGAGCCGGAGTTGTGACCAAAAAGGAAACTCTTCTTTATAGCCGCGTTTGTTGCCTCTTTAAACTCCTAACTTTTAGTGGTATAGCAAAGGAAGATACTTTTACTAGTTCTTTTCATTTACCTTCTTTAAAAATTGCTATACTAAAAGGTGCCTTTGTATATAATCATATATTAAACCAAGAACCAAAGGATATTTGCGCGTTGTATGCAACTTTTGCCAAGACAGAAACGACAACGAATAGTAATATTAGCCATAAGAGTATTATATTTGATTGAAGTACACTCCAATCGAAGATACCATACAACATTTACCTTAAAAGTTAACCGGGTAATTCTGTCAACTGTAGAGAAATGGATCATGAGGTTAGAACAAATGATTCCTATAATCAATCAATCAGTGAAAGAAAATCGAAAGCAAAGTTGTTCAACAGAAATAGTAGCATACCCTCGATTAAATTGTCAGACAGTATCACAACCTTTAATAATAAGCACAACAAACAAACACAAAAAAAAGAGAATGAAATGGATGAAAAAGAGACTTCAACTAAAAAAGAGAACGGAAAAGAAACTGAAAAAAGACGCAGAGAAGAAACTGAAGAGGAAAACAGAAATGGAAAGAAGGAAACTAAAGTTCGAAAAGTATTTAGAAAAACAAAGATTGAAAAGACGAAAAAATCACCAAAAGCCAAGAGTGTTGAGAGGACACATTCCATTTACAAAGATGCCACATACGCTTCATTGGAAAGATCAATTGCCAAGTCAGATGATGAAAACCAAGGGGAACCTACTTTGGAGCCACACACTGCACATTCCGCAAGCCCAAAAGCTGACTACAACCAAAATTCCTCCGGTGTCTTGGACAAATTTGGAAGAATTTCTGAGTGCCCACCACCAAACGTCTTCTCTCATGGATATCAATGTTACAAATCATGCTCAGCAAGCGAATCTGGCACCAAAGTGCTCAATCCCAGGACTAACTTCTCCGGGGACAATGAAAACAGTTTGCCAGACAGCAAAGCCAGAAATTCGATAGTTCTTGAAGCTGTCGCTGATAATTATTGGAACCAATTAGCGGAAAAGTCAAGGGAGATAAGTAGACAACTGTCACAACACAGCTTAACAAATTTTGAAAAACCAGCAGAGCAATTTGATTTGAACATCAAGATGCAAGAGTTTGAAGAGCTCAAAAAAGGATCGTTTATTGATCTTTTAGACTTCTTGAACACAAAAGTATCAATGGTTTCCAAAAATAGTTTTGTTATTAGTAAAAAAGATTTAGTTCTGGTAAAGAGGATTGATGAAAGATTAGCTCATGATTTTGCTGTTAGTTTTTATCATTGGGGTCCAATTGCTGGAATAGCTTTGATTTTCTGTCTGATGAATACAATTGGATTTATATACGGTTTTGGGAAATTATTACAACTTCAATCCACGCCTAGTAAACACCAATTCTTAGCTGTTATCCATATAGTCTTTTTTGAAATGCTATGTGTATTCATTATATTTGTTCTTGGGTTGTTTGCATGCAAAGAAGTGAAAGTTAACGAGAAATGGAAGGTAAAATCGTTTGCTGGTATATATTTTAGAGTCTTTAAAGAAAATACAAAATCAATGCTCAGTAGGGGTAGGTCAAGTTTATCAGAGGAAGAGTATGAGTTCAATTTTGATAAAAACCGATACTGCTTCATATATGATTGGTATGGTGATGACGTTTACAGAAAATTGATCCAATTATTAAAACAGGAACGTGACTACAAAAACAACAATGATTCATCATATGGCGAACTGTTGGTTTAGCTTATGATACTATATAAATACGTATATTTGTTTTTTTTCTTTAATTTTTAACAAACTTGACAACAAAAGCTAAAAACAAAGTAATCAAATGGCGTTATAAAGATTCTTCAAAAACAAATATCGAAAAAGCTTCTTTATGAGTATATGTGTATATATGGTAATTTATATTTAGCATTTATAATCAATGAGGTATATAGAATGGAGAAAGAAAATTGACACTTACTCTCCTTAATAAATCTGCGTTTGTATCTTTTTGCACAACTTTTGATCAAATGGATCCATGATATTTTGAGAAAAGAAACTATCTATCAGCTCGAGAACTTTCAGGTTGAACCAGTTATAACTTCACCGGCAAGGTAGTTTTTACCGTCTTTACTTTCTCCAAGCTTGCTAGTGCCTTTCTCTTTGTAAGTCGATACAGCAGGAATATCAGCCTTGATTCTAGTAACTTGTGTTCCATAGGCACCGATTTCTAACCTTATGAGAGTATGTAAAGGGATACTCATCCACGGACTTTCTTCTTGATGAACATTCATAAAGTAAGCATAAATACATCTTAGGACGGCCTGGTGAGTGATAACAAGTACATTTTCTTGATTTTCCAATGCCATAATGATGGGTTCTAATCTTGTAATGACATCTCTATATGATTCACCACCTGGGTAACGATATTCAAACTTGTTATCATCACGTGCTTTGAAGTCGTCTGGAAAGCTTTCAGCGATTTCTTCGTAAGTCAAACCGTCACAAGAACCTGCGTCTAATTCATCAAGGGCTTTCCAAGATTTCTTCGGGTACGGTAAAAATTGAGAAGTTTCTTTGGTCCTTGTTAAAGTTGAGGTCCAAACTTGTAGTTTTTCATGATTTGGCACGTAAACCTCGGTTAAATCTTTCAACTTCAGAGCATACTTTTCACCTCTTGGTGATAAAGACGCGTCACCACCAATTTTACCTTCCAAATTATACATCGATTCACCATGTCGTGATAACCAGATGTAACGAGGTTTAACATGAAGGTTCATTATGTAATAAACGATTCTGGACTTTAAATACGAATCGATGTTATTCAAAAGTATCTGTGAAGAAAAATTGATTAGTTTGATGAATGACAATTCTTTTGAACTTTCCAATGATAATGGTTCGTAGTATCTGGCAAGAAATTTATGGTTGATGGTATTTTCCTTATCATTTAGCAGGAAATTTTCAGTGATCAATTTCTGATCATCACAAAATGACTCAAGAAACACTGCTTCGACATTTTGTTCAGATAATCTGGTATTAACTAATTCTCTGTCTTTAAGCGAAACGTTGGGCGCATCGTAAATGGCAACAGCGGGGCCCTCAGCATTCAAGTTCAACCAGGTAAAAATGTCTTCTAGTGACGAGTTAGTTGCCTCTATCACCTCTTCGCATGTCAATTCACTCTCCAAACGCTGTTCCGTGAATTTTTCTGTGAAGTTGAACGACTTGGTAGCTATCGATAACCAAGAGAAGTAACGCACTAACTTATGAGCAATAAACGACTTTCCCCTTGCAGGAACACCAACAAGAACAACGCAGCACCTCAATGGAGCATCAGGCAGCACATATGGAGGCATTTTGTGTAATTGTAAGTACTGATTGTTTGATGCCAAATGGTAACCTACTTTTCTATGAAATTCTAGGTATAAGCTTTCCGTCTTTGCTTATGCTATAACACACGATTCAAAGTACTATCAATATATAAATATATGGTTATATCTATATGTACTTAAAGTATATATCTATCTTGCTTTTTATGTGGATGTTCAATTCACGCAGGTTATTCTTTCTTCTCGATTAAATAGTTTGTCAATCAATGATCTGCCGGAAATCAGCTGTTGGTCTTTTAATGTGAGAATTCGTCCTGAAACTAATATCACGATATATGTTAAAGAAGGGACATAAAATCTCTATTGAGAATGCCTATACTTTTTTCCACACTATTATAAAGGCAGTTTTTCAAATCTCCGGGGGAAAAAATAAATCGATCAATAATTGGCATAAAGCCTATTGTTGGGAGGTTTGTACGCCTTGTGCTAAACTCACGGTTTTTTAGCATCCCGCGATTTTTGCGCATAAAGCACACGCTATCACCCTTCTGAGCTTGTTGTGCGGTGCGGGATAAGGTATGCTAAACTTTTTGGCACAAAGTATTTACTACCCTGGTAGCGTGCTTTTGTGCCAAATCGACGCGTCGATTGTTGTGAGGAAAAAAAATGAATAAAGACAACATTTGAAAATTATCAATAATGTACACGCTCTTTTCTTTGATATATGCATATAGATAAATCTTTGTAAAGATCTAGCATTCAAATTGAAGCTAAAATCAGTATGAGCAGATTAGACATAAGTGAAAGCTATTTGAAAGATACATACTTGACACCCACGAAGGAACTGTCATGGGAGCTCTTGAATGAGCTGCAAGCATTACCCACCACTAGCGATGAGCAATCTCAAATCATCCAACGAAGACTAATAGATTTGCCTCCGTTGATTAACAGAGCAAGCGTGCGGTTCAAGAGGAGGGGAATAGACGGAGAGATTTATGATGCTGAGGAGACATTTGATGCATCGTCTATTGATTCAACTATGGGCGCGTCGATGAGTTTGAGTCGTCAGTATGCGTCATCGGGGCGAAACAAGTTGGGTACAACAGAAAACCTACCATTCCAGCCTGGTGGAATAGTCAGCTCCGCTGGCAACACCATGGATGCTTCTAGCCATCTACACAGGGATCATATGGGGCTATTTGATATCCCAAATGGCTTCACACGAGGTTTGAAGCTCGATTCAGATGACAAGGAGAACAATGAAATTGAGCTGCAACTAACTGGAAATGGCGATTCAACAACGTCAGCCGCCGACGTGGTTGAGGAGTCTGAAGTTGAACATGAAGAAGACGACTTTGCGAAGGATTTCACATTCAATGATGGAGAGGAAGACGATGATGAAATCAACGAGCTTATTCCTGCAAATTCACTCATAAAGCCAATAAGAAATATTACTTCTGCCAATTCCAATCAAAAAGAGAAAAGGAAGGAGTGGGCCCACATTGTAGAACTCGATCATGAAGTCGAAAACTTTGATGAAATTATCCCAAATCCTGCTAGAACTTGGCCTTTCAAACTAGATATCTTTCAACAGGAAGCTATCTACCACTTGGAGCAAGGTGATTCCGTTTTTATTGCGGCTCATACATCTGCCGGTAAAACTGTTGTTGCTGAATATGCTATTGCAATGGCGCATAAAAATATGACAAAAGCAATTTACACCTCACCAATCAAAGCTTTATCGAATCAAAAGTTCAGAGATTTTAAACATACATTCGATAATATTGATGTGGGAGTTATTACCGGTGATGTTCAAATCAATCCAGATGCCAATTGTTTGATTATGACAACCGAAATTCTACGTTCTATGCTTTATCGTGGTTCAGATATTATCAGAGATGTTGAATTTGTCATTTTTGATGAGGTTCATTATGTTAATGATATTGATCGTGGTGTTGTTTGGGAAGAAGTTATTATCATGTTACCTGAACATGTCAAGATTATCCTTTTATCTGCAACTGTTCCAAATACTTATGAATTTGCCTCTTGGGTTGGGAGAACCAAACAAAAGGACATCTATGTTATCTCGACACCAAAGAGGCCTGTTCCATTAGAATTATTTGTTTTTGCTAAAGATACACCATACAAACTTGTGACGGCTGATAGAAAATTTTTAGAAAAGGGGTTTTCTGATCATGTAGCTAAACTTGAAAACAAGAAGAAATCAGTGGTCCCAAACAATCAGCAAAGGAATCAAGGCCAGCAGTCTAGAGGTGGTGGTAATGCTTCTCGTGGTGGACGTGTTGGTGGATTTGCTAACTCTAAAAAATTTGTTCAAAGAGATGGACCGAATTCTAAAACTTGGGTTACATTAGTTGACTATTTACGTAAAAACGAGCTGCTACCTGCCGTCATTTTTGTCTTTTCCAAGAAAAGATGTGAAGAATACGCTGAAACTTTAAGTGGTGTCAACTTTTCAAATAGTAAGGAATCTTCAGAAATTCACATGTTCATTGAAAAGGCAGTTTCAAGACTCAAAAAGGAAGACAGGGAATTACCTCAAATTCTCAGAATGAGAGATATGTTGAAAAGAGGAATTGCTGTTCATCATGGTGGTTTATTGCCAATTGTTAAAGAAGTTGTGGAGATTTTATTTGCAAAGTCATTAGTCAAAGTACTTTTTGCGACTGAAACTTTTGCTATGGGTTTAAATTTACCAACTAGGACTGTCATATTTTCACAGATTAGAAAACACGATGGAACAGGATTTAGAAATCTTCTACCTGGTGAATTCACTCAAATGGCAGGTCGTGCTGGTAGAAGAGGGCTAGATAAAATTGGTACTGTCATGGTTATGGCATATAATCTTCCTTTAGATAAAACTGCATTCAAAGAAGTTAGTTTGGGTAAACCAACCAAATTAAGTTCACAATTCAGATTGACATATTCAATGATTCTGAATTTATTAAGGATTGAAGCTTTAAGAGTTGAAGAAATGATCAAGCGGTCGTTTAGTGAAAATAGTACTCAAGCAATGCTTCCAGAGCATCAAATGAAAGTTATTAAGCTTGAAAAAGATTTGAAAGTGAACTATTCACTACCCAAAATGGAAATTGATAAACGTGAACTGTTGGAGAACATTTACACCAAATTATATGATTATAAAGCCAATTATTCAAAAATGATTTTTTCGGTGTTAGGTAATCCACAATTTAATAAGGCAATGAAACCTGGTCGTCTTGTTATTTTTAGAGATGAACGTAACAGATCCATTCCTGCGTTGATTATGAAACCTGGATTCAAAAGTGGTAAACTTTTATGTGTTTCTATTGCGTCAGCAAGATCAGTCAAGAACAATAATAAATCCAAAAAGAAGCTTTTAACTAATGATTTAGTTTTCAATCCTTTATTTGGTGAAGAATTTATTCATAAATGGTGTCCTGACTGGAAACAACATTCTTTAGAAATGGTCTCCATTAATTGGGACACGATTGAATTTATTAGCGATGAAAGAGTTAGGATTATGATGAATAGAGTGTTTGAAAGTGAGGTTCATTCCCAATTGATAAATATCATCAATTCTATTTTACACCAAAAATACAAATGGGATGAATTTAAGTGGGATGATTATTTAGACTCGGGTTCAATTGATTTCATTAAAAAACATAACGATGTATTATTGGATTTACAGTTCTTGCTGACCGATAAATCAATTTTACAATTGATGACGGATGAAGACAATTACAAGAATATTAGTCAAAGAATGTCTATTATGCAACAGATTGACGACTTGAAGCAAACATTGAGCGACGAAAATCTTGAGCTCCTCCCAGAGTATAACAGGAGATTGGAAGTCTTGAAGGAACTAGATTATGTTGAATCAGAAAACTTAACAGTCAATTTGAAAGGACGTGTTGCTTGTGAAATCAATTCTGGTTTTGAACTTATCATTACTGAACTTATATTCGATAATTTCCTAGGTGATTTCACATCGGAGGAAATTGTGGCATTACTCTCCTCTTTTGTGTTCGATGGTAAAAAGAATAATCCAGGTGATGAAGATGGGTTTACGCCATTGTACACTCCACGTCTTGAAAAGGGTAAAGAAAAGATTTGTAAAATTGTTGAAAAACAACTTGAAATTGCAACCGCCAAGGGAATCCAGCTAACAGCTGAAGAGACCATGTTCTTAGAGGTTGATAGATTTGCATTGGTGAACACTGTTTATGAGTGGGCAAGAGGACAAACATTCAAAGAAATCATGGCTTATGCAAATGATGCGGATGAAAGTGAAGGTACTATTGTTCGTGTTATTACTTTTCTTGATGAAATTTGTCGTCAAGTCAAAAACGCTGCTATGATTATTGGTGATTCTGATTTGCATTCCAAAATGACAGAAGCTCAAGAAAAGATTAAAAGAGACATTGTCTTTTGTGCATCCTTGTATCTCTAGATTTGTGCATTTATATATGTATTTTTTTATTTATTACCAATTCACCAAAACAATAATCAATTTAAATGGGTGATGCTTAAATCAAAAACAAAATCATACATTAGCATATAAAAGTACACAAGTTGTATTTACATCAGTGGCGCTTTGGTTTGCTGATACCTCCTGCTGACACTGTCTCGATCTTTGCAGGTCTATTAATTTTTTTTATTATTGGCCTGGCAGTACCCTTGGTCTTATTGAGTCTTAATTGAGGTTTCAGCGTCGCTAAATTAGGTGCCGCTTCCATTACCACACTAATAATGTTCTCTCCTCTAACGATGATTAGGCCAAGAAACCTCTTTACCTCTTTTCGTGACTTTGTCGTACGAAACTCTTCACAATCACTGAGAACAACGTTCATATGATTATCAAATGATAGCAAAGTGCCTATAAATGTACTTTTATTTTTATTTAAAACTCTCACTTTATAGTTAATCAAAGCATCTAGTTTATTAGATCTAGGTAGATCTTGTTTCTCGGTCATTATATCTCGTTGAACAGTTACCGCTTTTTGTATGAAGAAATCTTATGTATTCATGATTGGGAAAAAAAAAGTACTCATAATAAATATAGTAAAATATTCGAGCTCAGCATATTAAGGTTGTAAATGAAAATCGAAAAACTATAGAAGTCGCCTAGAAACTAAAAACACCAAGCACTTTACTTAAACTGACTAATCTTTTTAATCAATTTTTTGACAGATCTGCCTTTACGGATCCTTAGAAGGTAGTAGAGGGCTACCATAGCAAAAGCATTGAATACAATGTAAACACAAAACAAACCAATGTTTCTCCATCTGTCAGAGAAATAGATCCCAGAAGAAACCAAGTATTCATCACCAACTTTATATTGGCAAACAGCACAATTGCTAGTATCCTCCGGATTAGTAACATAACCAGGAGCCGTTGTTAAGTAAGCTTCCAAAAACTGCCCGCAAGCTTGATCTTCTGGTGGATTGACATAATTATATTCATACCCACTACGTTCAACTTTTCTATCATGTAACGATACAGCCAAAATATTGGCAACAAAAAAAGGTGAGAGGAGAGACTCTTCACATGAACTCCCAAAAGCCAGGCATCAACGAAGGCTTTTGGCAAACACCGGTGAAAGCAATAGTGAAATTGAACAATAAACTCATAATAACATTTGCCGAAGGTAAATCAGGCGAAGCATATCATAAACAAGACCAAGTGAAAGTGATGTATAACATGATTGATAGAAAAAACACAACGCAAACCAAAAGAATCCGCAATACTCGGCACTGTTGTTTAGTTGAATAGGAAAATACCATTAAATGATATAAATAGTAGAAAAAGCAATTGAATACGGAATTTCGTTCAAATGCTGAGCGATCATGAGGCAAGACTAATGATAAATATTTGACTTAGATTCACGAACCTCAAACAACTCACGAGAATCGATCGCTCTCTTTTGAATTTGTAGTGTCAGCGGATTACTGACTAAAATGGCCTGGAACCAAGCAAACATTATATTCTGCATCCCGATAATAGAATGCTTTGCGACCCAAAAAGAAAAACCAGTGAGTAAACCTTCAATCAAAAACAATGCAAACTTTGAAAAAAGATATGTTGTGCTTCTGTAAAATTAAGTACCTGTTCTTTGAATTACCAACCTCAGTTGGTATGTTTATGGTGTGGCATATTTTGCACCTAATTCACTGGTTACTGATGATGATAATTTGCTTGTTCTCTCAATTATTTCGTTGATCTCTTGGATCGCCATTCTGCAATAATCTGAATTCCTTCAAACCTCTGCCCAATTGTCTTGACCATTTGGTGGAGGAGTTGACAATAAATCTAAGATTTACTCAGCTGGATGTTCTTTTGTTATCACAAGTTCTTGCACCTTCTTCTTTGAGTAGTCGATCAAATTATTCAAGTGAGTACCAATATCACCAAAATAAACTGTTTGTCCACCTTTTCTTAACAGTAACAATTTATCGAATTCTTCAAATAAAGTAGCCGATGGCTAGTGAATAATACATAAAATAGCCTGACCTGCTTTAGCTAACTCTTTCATCACTTTAACAATAGACCATGAGGGTTGTGAATTCAAGCCAGAAGTTGGTTCATCAAGAAATAATAATAAAGATAGTTTTGCAACCAATTCGGTTGCAATAGAAAGTTTTTTTCTTTGTTTTACATTTAGTCCAAAACCTGATTCACTTGCGATACAATCCGAATACTCTTCTATTCTCAAAATTTCAATGATTTTATCAACATATAATACTTTTCTTCATCAGAGACAGTAGATGGTCTTCTCAGTCCAGAGAAAATGAGTGATTCATGAACAATAAGCTCAGCAATATGGAGATCATGCTGTTGAACATAACCAGTTCTTCTTTCGATAGAAAGATCAATAGGCTTACCATTGGTAAGGAAATTGCCAATGATGATACCGAAGTCAGATCTTCCTTACAAAGCATTCAAAAAAGTTGTTTTACCAGCGCCTGACTCTCCCATTAAAGCTGTATTAGTTCCTGGTAACACATAACCTTGGATGTTATCCAAAAGTTTTTTGTTACCATTATAGATAATTGTATGTGTTACATTTCGCCACAAAAAATATCATTGGAGCCGAGATTTTGATCAGAGGCATCTGTACCAGTTCTTTGCGACTCCTCGGTGAAGTCGTTTAGCCTTCAACACTTTTCTCTTCTTTTACGACTGCCAACTCAACATCGTTTGAAGACTCAACAACAGCATTTAATATTGATTGTGGGATACTCGCATCCTTTATAAACATCAATTTGTCAGATGATGCAGCAATTGGATTATAAAGCTCAACAATAACACTATTAATCACCAAATATCCGACAACAAATGCAAACAAAATACCCATGTTTCTCCATATATGAGAATAAGGTTGGTCAAAGGCTAGTGACATATATATATTATCATTGACTTCCTTAGTTCCAAATAATTCTCTACTTTTAGCGGCACCAACAAATGCGCAAACTTGGTTTTCAGTTGTAATATTTGCATATGATGGACCAACTGGAACCAACATAACTTCAGAACATGGAATATTCATGCCGTTAACTTTAGTGGTAAGCATGGCTTCAAGAGCATATAAAACAGGATTGCAATATGAAAAACATTTGAACCGCCAGTACATGGAAGGTCTTTGGATCATTCATGAAGAATACATCACCATAGCAAGCATACATACACCATTGATACCAGTTGCCAAAGACAACGTAGGCATAGAAGAGGCTAGCAACGTAAAAAACGCATTAACAGCAATAACAATCAAATCAGTGAACAAAAAGAAGGTGAAAAATGCACCTGCTTGTGTTTTCATATTGGATAAAATGTTAATAATGGAAAAACAGATAATATCAAGAAAGCGGACTTGACATGAAACTATTTGTTTGGCTAGTAGTTCAGCTGATGGCCGATGCATTATATAACCATACGGCTTGTTTAAAATAGGTTTATCGGAAAAAAGAGCACTGTTCTCAGAAGCACACATGATGCAAATGTACAGCCAAGAGAAGTAAATAACATCACTTCTTGAAAACGCACCTGTTTTATCATTCGCAGTATTGTAGAACGTTGAGCCAATAATCAAAGATTGGATAAAAGCAGAAGCAATTAAAATAACGGAATAATACTTATCATTGATGATAATGTGTGCTCTTCTTTTAAAGCATAACTTTAACTGCTGATAATAGTTCACGGTATATGGAGATTTAAGTAAAGAATACTTCTGTTTTTTTAATTATTCACTTTCTTGAAAACGTGTGAAGTGCTATCACCAACCACTGGGCCAGTCTTGTTTCCAATAATACTTAACAATTCCCGATGATATGTTGAGGCTTTTATCTTTTTCGAAATCATCAGGAGTTTGAGGAACAATGAACCCAGCTTTAGCTTTTCTTGCCAAAGGATCTGTTAAACCAGTTGAAAATTCTGGGGTAATGTCCTTTGGTTTTCTGATGAACTCCATTTCCTCAAAATATTCAGATGTCCTGTTGATTGGGCCAAAGAAAATCTGTATTTCTGGATAGGGCACTATAAGGTAATCAAAAAGATCATAGATTTTATCCGATGCGTGATAAATGGTTGCTAATGAAGTTGTTTGGGTAACGTTGGTTCAGGTTCTCAGGGCTTCAATGAAGTCTAATGCAGTTGAGGAGTCTAAATCTCTAGTTGCGTTATCAAAATAGTAAACAGTACCGTTTGTTACTATTGCTTCCGCAATTGATACCTTTTTCCTTTGTCCACCAAAACACCTCGAATAAAGTTTTCACCCACTAAAGTTTTCTCAATACGTCTTAAGTCAAAGAGCTTTAAATAGAATCCTTAATAGTTCTTCGGTATTCGTCTCTACTGACGCTGTCATTTTTATTGAGGGGTTTTGCAGCCAATAGAAAAGAGCATAATCTGCTCAACAATTAAGTAGGGGAAATGAACATCTAATTCAGGGTTGTAAATCAATTCCTGCTTGTGCTTGGCAAACATATACTCCTTATCAATACCACCATAGTTGAGATCACTTTCAACACCCAAGTAAGTCTTAATTTCGGCTGCTAAGACTTTCAATAATAATTAACAACTCGCACCTGGTCTACCAAGCACGAGTGACATGCTACCAGGGGACGCAAACTCAGTAACATTCTTGACAATTTTTCTGGTCTTTGGCATCGTATCAACATCTAAGGCAGATCCCTTCATTTTCTCTCTTGGAAAGACAGAAAAGGGGACCAGCAGCATATCGCTAAAGTTTTTGACGTAAGGAGCAGAGGTGTTCTTGCCAACAATAGTCAAATCTTTGAAACAATTTCCGCCTTTTTAGTTTTGATACCAGACTGCTGATGCCTATTTTGCATAAACGTGAGAATTTTGTTCAGGTCAAAATCATCCGCATCAAACGCGTATCTCTGCATTTGCGTTTGGTTCATAGAGGAGAACGTTCTAGACACTTGCCTCAAAGTTGTAGACCTTTTGATCATCTTTCACCAATGCCTTGTGAATCTTTTCAAAATCTTCCAAATATCTTTCTGTATCAAAAGGAACAGGGTTTGAGATTTGGTTGTCTTAATAGGGCTCTTTATCAGACGACATGTCTGTTAGAGCTAAGTAAGAAGAAAAACGAAGAGGGGTAATCGTCAAAAATTGCTGGACAGCAAGTGCCCTATTAATTAACCACTCAACCACCAGTAGCTATGCAAATCCCCACGCTCCCATTTCGTAACTATGCCACTACTTATGCCAGAAACTTGCCAAGGTTAGCGCATCATGCACGCTGGCAAATTCTAACTGTTCCTGCAAATCCTGCATATGCAGATAAAATAGGCAGCGCGAAGTCTGAAAACAGGGGCAGTAAGACAGTGGTAAACAACTATATCCGGTTTTAAACGCTATCGAAACAGCATGTGTATTCTTTTACGGCAAGATTAGCCAAAAAGGTCGCCACTCCCTGATAAATCCAGAGTTTATTACTCAAACCGTTAATTATAAATTAAATATAAATTTATTATATCATTAATTATAGCGGCTATTTATACTAATTTGGACTTGATGGATTAATGAGTCAACATAGAAAGAGATCTAATGTTTACTCTAAATATATTTGTATGATAAATATCATATGACTCATGTCGTATAATGACATTCATGTATTAATGCTCAGCTTATTACATGACTAATGCATATTTACGAGGAAATCTTTAACATCTTATTGTTACTCTGCATGTATTATGCTCAGTTAATATTATGATGTACATAGATTTCATCACTCCCATATTCAATTAAAGACCGGATAGAAGAGACCAAGATTGTTACTGTAAGCAAAATCTCTTATATTTGTGTATGTTAGATAATCCGGGAATTTATAGGAAAGGGCGTCATTGTAGTGAACCAAACACGTACTCTTGTGTGAGTTAGTTAATGTGATAAGGAAAACAATACTGAATTCTGCCAGAAAAAGGGGTAGCTTCTCCCATCAGTCCACATTCGAGACCTCACAATCTGATAAATAATTACGACACCATGTCGAGGATTCCATTTTTTCACGGAGGCAAACAATAGCTACATATCTCTGAGCTATTTAGTATTCCATGAAAATGACACACAGAAAAGTAAGTGACATACAACGAACCAAATGAGAATATTGTAAGAATATTGTTAGGTGTAATTTTTATAAGCAATCACAGTGCATGGCACATCTTTTTGTATCATACCTAAGAGTAGCAATTGGGCATAAATGTTAGTAAAAGCAGGATTTCTGTAGCCAATCCGTAAACAAAAAGTATATAAAACAGGCAAAAAATTAAACTAATGTAGCTTATGGGAGAAACTATGATATCAGTATTGACGGTGAATTGAAATTTGTGTATAATTTTAATACCTCTACATGTCAATCCATGAAGTTTTCCTTAAAACTGAAAGTGATGTTTGAAGCTGTTACCACTCCTCTATTTGGTCCTGATAACCAATTAAGTGCTTTTGTAAAATCAACACACATGCTTTCTGTCCTATATATTCTGCGTTTTGTGAGACGATGATGAGTGCTTGATCTAAATTGCATTTTGCACCAAGTTCGTATTATAAACTGTGACTTTGGACATAATGTTTATTTGCTCCTCAACACAACAAAAAAAGGCAGCAAGCCATGTCATAGAGCCAGAAGTTTGCTTGTATGTTTCAAATACGGATTTTAAAACTATACAGACTAATTTATAAAGTAACAGTTAAGACTCAAATAAGCTCCTCTCAACTGCTATTTATGTCACGACACTCGTCTATTTATTCACAAAACCCTGATGAGAGTTTTTTGTAAAATATAGTTATTACATATATGCTGTCATATATTTCACAGTAAGTTAATAGATAATCTCAATAACAGTAACAAATTCAAAGTATAGAACTAAACCATTAATATTTAAAGTAAATATAAAATAAATATAAAGTCAATTATGACGACTATTTATATTGTTTCGGATCAAGGGATTTGTTTCTTGACTGATAAGACTAAGGTCACGAATGACTTGGGCAATTATTTACATCACCGACACACTATGGTTTATCTGTAAATAATGGTTGTATTTATGTCTTATGCTCATCATTAACAAATCTCTGTAATATTTTATTTTAGCTTATTAAAGCTTATTAAATAACAATGTAACTTTAACTGTTTGTCAATGTTCATCATATACCTAATATAGTAATGTATAATTAGTTATCTTCGACAAACAGGAGTCGTGGTTGTTACAATTTCCGTATAGCGGTAATAAAGATTTAGTTTGCTTAGTTAAAAATGTGAATACAATTATTATGAATTATAATGTGGGGAATGCTTTCTATATTAAAAATTATATTAGTGTCTAGGTCATTTAATAAATAATAAGAAGCTTCATTGTCTTGGTATATGTTCTGAATATTTTTTTTTAAGAATGGCATAGTAAATATGCTCAGGGTCTTTTCTTGTTATCTCAACAGTTTTCTTATTATTGTCAAAATAAGTGATAAGGAAGTATTGCTCAGTTATTAATTAAGATGTTTAGTGTTGAAGTATACTACAACATACATAATGCTAACGTATGATCACAGATATGCAGTACATACTAAGTTAACCATGTAACACTCATAACACGTTAATGTAGATAACAATAAAGAGTTACATGTAAGGTTGAATGTATTAATACAATACATGCATCCTGCAATAAAACTTCTGAGCAACAGTATGCTTGAATCCGTTCCATTGATACCATGTCTGTTGAAGTACTTATAACTAATGGATACTCTTCCAATAGAGTACAAGCTAATCCTAACTTACGCTCTATTTATATAATCAATATTTTACCATAAAAGAAACTACTGTTTCCTCGTTATTTAATTGTCTTTATGTCATTTGAAACAATTAAGATACTGGTTTTTCAATTATCTCAACAGTAATTCCAGCTTTTGAAATATAAAAAAAGTATCCAAAGAATATCTGGTAAAAAAAATCAGATATTATTTTCTATAACGGGAAAAGCCATAAAATACTAGCAACAGGCACAAAGAACAATATATTTAGTACCATGAATAATTGATAAGCAGCAAGCTGATTCAGTTAATGCTAAAATGGAAGAAATGGTTAAAAACAACTAGAAAGGTGTCGCGTATGATTGTTACTCGGTGCTCCTATAATTGATTCAGTAATTTGAGTAGATACAGAAACCTCCACAAAGAAGCAGTTTTTTTAAAGTCTGCTACTATTAGTAAACCGGATTGGATAAGTAGACTTGACCACTGCAGTTTATCCATGCTGAGCATTTGTGAGTAATTTACTTGGTTATTGAAGATGATCAACCACTTCAAATTTCGCAAGGGTTCACAACTATACAAACACTCACATAAACACAAATAAATATAGTAATACTGTATGTTATATTTGAACACTGATTTGGTCAACCAAATTCCTACATATAATTTGTTGAAATTGTCTGACACACGGAACAACAATAGACTTCTAGGTACACAAAAGAATAAATTTTGCACATTGAAAGGACAAAGTCAATATAACTTTTTGTTTAAAGATGCTATCATGATCCAATCTTTGATTGTGGTATGAAAGACAGTGATAGTTCATGACCCCTCCCGACTAATGGGTCTACAACTATGGCGTCAATTGAAAACAACGTTTTTTTTCAAAGCAAAAAATGAATCTCTATTGTAAAAGAACATTACAATTTTATGCTAACACGCAATTAATGACTTTGCTTATGTTACAATTTCTCGAAAAGGTCTATAAATGCATCAAGATGATCACAATCTATTATTGATTGGCTGAGCAGCGGCGTACCTAGATACAACGTCCTTTTACTCAGAGAATTAAAAGCCTATCACCCATGCGTATACATCTAAGCTCAGTAAATATGTTAATAAAAGTGTGCAAAATAGTTTGTTGTTGCTCAGCAACTGTAGTGGTGATTGTTCAAAGTGGATGACATTTTAATCTAAACTGACACCAAGAAATTCAACACAATATAACCCTAAAAAGAATAAATTAAGATAAGTTACTGCCTTCAGTTATCACACCTATTGTATGCGCTTGCACCTACTTACTGAAATTTCAACTAGGTTGTAATTGCCACTCAATTCAATGCAACGCCATACTTGTGACTCGTATTTGCACTTGCCAGGTAAAATTTTTATTTATTTCAATTTCGAGACTAGAGAATAGCAAGATTGCCTTTACTTTTACGGCATTTAACTTATATTACCAAGTGAAGCCATCCAGGCACTGATGCTATCTTGCAATCACAGTCATCGGTCATTTATTATCACAAAATGATCAAAGATATCCTATCTATGGAAAAATTTCTTATCCGTTTGCTGCGCTTACACTTGCCCGCTAGTATAAAAGAAAAATCTATCATTCTTCTTCCTCAACCATCATCACAATGCTTTAGTCTACCACTAAAAATTAAATAAAATGACTTTACCAAAGGACTACACGCTTGTTATTCTTGGTGCTGGTGTGATGGGTAGCGCTGTGCTATCTGCCATCTTAAAATCTCGCCCAACTCCATTTCCGGGGAAAATCATCTGTTGTACAGGTGACCAACCTTCAGCTGATAAATTAGCTGAAACGTATGGTGATCAGATTTCTGTCACTGCATGTGAAGACAACATCGAATCAGTTAGACGAGCAGATGTTATCGTTCTAGGTCTCAAGCCTTTCCTATGTGAACCTGTCTTGAAATCAGTTGAAGAAGGATTAAATGGAAAACAGTTGATCATTTCTCTTGTTGCTGGCTGGACAATTGACCAACTGAAGGACGTCACTAAGTCTCCTTATGTTGCAAGAGTTATGACTAACACACCAGCTAAATATGGATGCGGTACTGCTGTTGTCTCTTTCTCTGAAAAGGCAGAAACTCATAAAGAGGCCGTTATGGCTCTTGTTGATACTCTTGGCATGGCTATTGAGCTTCCTGAAAAGAACATGGATGCTGCCACTTCTCTTGTTGGATCAGGTCCTGCGTTTGTTTTGCTTATGATGCAAGCAATGGCTGAAGGTGGTGTTAAAATGGGTATCCCATACGACGTTGCCAAGGACTGTGCTGCTAAAGTTATGGAAGGTACCGCAAAAATGGTTTTGGAAAGTGGTGAGCATCCTGAGGCATTGAAAAGTAAGGTTTGCACCCCAGGTGGAACAACCATTGGAGGCTTAATGATTTTGGAAGACAAAGGTGTTAGAGGCTCCATTTCCAGATCAATCGAAGAAGCTGCCACTATTGCTGCTAAATTAGGAAAGAAATAATCAATTACTATTGCTTACATTACTTAACAATAGTCATATATCTGTTTTAGCAAAGATGATAATATTATGTTGACTCTTAAATTACAAATTTGAGTTGAAACTGATACCTTGGTATTATAAATGTGTAATTTTATTATTTAAACTCACTAATAAGCTTTTGATACTCATCTTCTTGCATCTTCTTCTCAAATTCTTCTCTGTCTCCTTTGGACAATTGGCCTCTTTCGTACTTAAGTTTAGTTGTCTCGCTTTTCTTCACTACCGCTCTCATTCTATTCAGCTTTTCCTCTTTCAAGACAGTGTACGTGAGAATGCCAAACCATACTTCTGCAAATGCATATGTAAATATGATACTGTTGCAAAGGACGACGTTACTTGATCCAATGTAACAGTAAATGCTAAGACCAAAAGAAAAGATCAGTCTTAAAAGCACTGTGATTTCGAAATACGCATAATTCGATTCAACTAATGGCCCCACATCACAAAGCACTAACGTAAAAAGAACAAGGCCAATTACAGCATAGATCGGAGATTTTTCATTAACCATGATCATAGGCAACCTCATTGAAGATGCTAAAATCAAAACCCCTGAATATTCAATAATAGACTTAGGATCAACAATCAAGAGATACGATGCATAAGTGTAAAGCAATAAACGAGCTGTGAGAAGGGTACGGGACGAAAAAAGTGCCATGGCGACTATTTGTTAACAGAAAGTAAGCAGGGTAAAGAAATTGGTTGATTACGTAAAGAAAAATAAACGAAACTCATACATCGACAAAAATAAGTACTGATGAATCAGAAAAAGTCTAGTTTGAAGAACGAAAGCTTTACAAAAAGTTTTAAGCGTTGACGAAGGGTTTCCGGTAAAGAATAACAAATTGCTATTACAATTTTAGTTGAGTTGTTCATATGAAAAAGTCCACGGTTCTCGATCACATATGTCAGCAAAATGTAGCTTTCACTCTCTAACCTGATGATATATTTTCAGTCCTTCAAGTATATACAGTTTGAATCACCTAGAATCGAAAGCTTTCTTTCATTTGCTGGATTACATAATAATTTAGCAATATTCTGAAAAAAAAAAGAAGAATAAAAAAGTGCATACGCTCAGAATTCCGGTTTTAATCAAACCATTATTTCTTCAGGGTGGTTTTGGTCGAAAAAGAACCTACTAAGTTGTTTATAACCTTAGAAAATTAGGTAACAACAATATACCCACTTTTCAGGTACATCAGGTCGTTTTTCTACTGACATTCCGTGAAAGTTGAAGACGAAAGATATCGGCTTTTTAGTTTTTCACATTCCATTACCGGTTAGTGATAAAGAGATATATTTGCTGAAAAAAGGGCAAAGAAGTGCTAAAATGACACCAAAAGAGAAGATTTTTACTCCTCTTACACTACCTGAATGTCCGACTCTCTATCCAACAGAAAAAGAATTTGAACATCCTATCCACTATCTTTCAAGCTCTACAGTGTTAGCCCAAGGTCGGTTCTACGGGATTCTTAAAATAATACCACCCAAAGGATGGAGCCCTGATTTTGCTCTTAATTTTGACACATTCAAGTTTGACACTAGAATTCAGCAATTACCAGAGTTGTCTTTAAGGAATAGAGCCAGAGCGGATTTTTTAAAAGGTTTTAACTGTTTCCAGAGATTTCGTGATAAAAACCCGTTAAAGGAAGGAGACAACATTTACGTTGCTGTTTCAAAGCCAAGTATCGATTTGGAGAGGCGAAATAAATACGGTTGGCTACACTTACTCGATGGTTCTCGAATACACATACACGACATTTTCATTTCAAGGAATTGGGAAAAATGGTTCGATCTTGCTCGTGATAAGGATTTAGTCAATGACGTTGTTGAGTACTCCAGTTACTTAATAAATGCTCTTAATTTGAAAAAACAGAATGATACCCCCATGAACGGCGTTAACTCATTAGATGCCTACACATCAATTGACCCTGCAACAGATCCTCATTTGAAAAACTTCTATAAAATGCCGAAGGACAAATTATTGAATAGTTCTTGTGAAACCTTCACTACAATCAAAACATTAATGAGCTGTCCAGAATCTTTTATTCAGCACAACATTAATACCGACGCTGGTAATTTTACAGATGATCAAACTGCTCCTGAAGATAATGATACAAGTGCCTTCACTAAAAGGCTTAACATTTTAGCAGAAATTCGATGTCCAACGAAGACGCTTGATATTATAGCTAAACAACAAAAGGCCATGAAAGAGGATATATTGAAAGTAAACATTGAACTAAATTCAAGAGCCACTGACGAAAAGGTGACCAAAGTGACGAAGCTCAAAGAAAGTTGCAAGATTTGTTACCAGACCAGCAAACCTGAAACAATTCTAGTATGCGATGAATGTGATGGCTTGTATCATATGACATGTTTAGACCCACCTCTGAAAGCTATTCCAGTGCATGAATGGTTTTGTTCCCAATGCTTGATTGGAGGAACAGGTGATTATGGATTTCAGGAAGACGGTGAAGAGTGGACTTTGACAAGTTTCAAGAATTGGATAACAGAAAATTGGGGAGCCGGAAGTAAAGGCAGCAAGTGGATTAAAGAATTGAAACGATCAGGAGTGTCGCTCGATTTGAATTCTGCCAACTATATAGCAAACAATTACCGAAATGATTACATGACAGACCTAGGTATCACTGAAAAGGAGGTGGAAGGTTTATTTTGGGCATTAGTGGCAGGAAAGTTTCAAATGCCCGATGAGCTTGAAATAAGGTATGGTGCTGACATTTTCCATGACGATCTCACTGAAATTTCAGGATTTCCAACAAAGGCAACTGTTGCGAAGTCTGTTGCAGCAGAAGAAAACTATATCGGCGAAACCAAGTCACGCTTTGGTATAAATAATGATCAAATGAAGTATGCAGTGGCTGAGTGGAATCTCACCCAATTGCCTTTTGCTCAGGGTTCACTTTTCAAGTATATCTGTGAAGGCAGTAATATCAAAAGAGAAAAAACTGATAGAACAAAATTGAACGAAGGGATTGAGAATGACAACAAATTATTCACTGAACTAGATATGGAAGATTCTCTACCTGCAAGTTTAGTACCGAACAAAATTTCCGGAATGTCAGTTCCCTGGATCTATGTTGGAGGACCATTTTCAACTTTTTGTTGGCACAAAGAAGATCATTACACAATGTCAGCCAACTATTGTCACTTAGGAGCTTCAAAGCAATGGTATGGAATACCAGCAGAATGTTGTGAAGAATTCGAGCGTAGAATCCGTGAACATGTAGCACCAGCAATCGTTAAAAAGCAAGGGGACTTAATGCATCAGCTAGTGACTCAGATTCCTTTGGAAGAGATATTTACGGGTGATTCGACTCTTCGAATCTACAAAGCTACCCAAAGAGAGGGAGAGTTTATTGTCACGTTCCCAAGGGTTTACCATTCAGGATTCAATTATGGATTCAATGTCAACGAAGCAGTTAACTTCACCATTGCGGAATGGGTGCAGTACACTGCGATGGCTGTTAGAGAGTATCGTAAGGTTAAAAAAGAAGCAGTTTTTGATATTTTCAAAACAATTCGACGGCTATTGGACCGTTCGCTCGCTGTTTCAGAGGGAAGTATAGAGTCCTTAAATTTCTGCAAGGAAAATGGAATTGACTTCCAGAAATTAACGGAAATGAACAAGCTTGCCTATTGGATATACTGTAGAGAGATTGATAACATGATGGGACTGAGCAACAAAATTCTTGGACTCAATCGTAAATGTACCATAGAAAGCTTCATGAAACAAATGCCTAGGACGCCGCTATTGAGTTATCTCAGAAGACTAGGTAAGGACAAATATCTTGCCAGAAAGGTCAGGACACTAGATAGGTTGGCAAACCTGGTGGAAGAACGCAGCGTTACTGTGACAGCAGGTGAGTACGAAATGAACACATTAACCGGCGAAGAGATTGAGAAGGAGGACGAAGAGGAAGGTAGAGAAGAAGTTGATCTTGGAATATGTTACGATTGCAAAACCAGGGTGCATTTCCAGTGGGTAGACGTTGACCTGTGGGCAGACTGTTTCGCCAAAGTTGATGAGCAAATGGAGCAAGTTCAAAGCAGTGCTTCTACAGCTGCACAGCAGCTTGAAGAAATGCAAAAAAGGAGATACCATAAAAAAGAGGGTCTTTGTGACGTAGACGAGTTTGATGAGGTGATCAGAAGAGCCAGAGAAAGAGGTCTCGAAGAGGACGGAGTACAGAGAGGAAAGCGTAGTCGTCGTCGTCGTCAGTACGAAAAAAGAAACTACAACGACGGGCCTATAGTCATAGATGACTCGGAAGATAGCGACTCAGAGGAAGCTAGCCTTGTTTTGGCCAGAAACAAGTTACAGAGAGAGGTTTATAAATGGCGAACGGTGCTCAAGTGGATGCACAATCGTAGACTACGGGCTGCCAGTTTTGGCCACATTGTATTATGTTTGGAATGTTTTGGAAAAGAAATGGCAGACGCTACTTCCGACACGATGAATCGTGTTCTTGCCTGTACTGAACTCGTTGTAGAACATGAACTCTCTTCCTTGGCTCTTCAATGGCACAAGGAAATGAGCAAAGGTTTCAAACTATGATTACGTAAGCATTGTTTAAATAAAAAATAAAAGTTTTTTTTCAACCAATGAAAATTGTTTGTTGTTTGCACGGGCCACGTATGGCAGTTGGCCTTCGCACAACCCGCGCAGAAAGAGAAGGGTGGATTTCTCCCAGCTGTCGACGAGTCTGTAGAGAGAGGCCATCAGCATTGAATCTCAACTATGGTTGCCAGATTATTCGCTACTAGTTCTAGAACTGCTCTCAAGGCAGCCAAGGCCAACATGGCTCTTGTCAGATGCATGGCATCCGCCGCTTCAGTCACCGGTAAGGTCAAGTATGTATTTTAGTTATATTTTGAGATTGATTTGGTATTTGAAAATCTGCGAATAAGTGTGGGCATACGGTCAATGGGGGTATATCATTAGTGTATCAAGAAGAATCTATATCAAGAGCGAATGCCATTCTACTTGCGATTGGGGAATCATGATATTGAAAGGAGTTTTCGGATCCAATGAAAAAACTTTGCATATAGCTTCTGCTGGCAGAAGTGCAACAACTAAAAATCCATGAACCCATAGCAAATATAGTTTATCATGTGTTGAGCGATTATTCACCATGGTGTTAAAATCATGTTTTCGCGATACTCAAAATAGTTCAATGTCAGAAAATGCAATACATAAGATACAATTACTAACATGAGATTTTTGTGCAGGTCTGTTATTGGTGCCGTTGTCGATGTTCAATTCGAACAAGGTCAATTGCCACCTATTTTGAACGCTTTGGAAATGGAAAATAACGGTACCAAGTTAGTTTTGGAAGTTGCCCAACATTTGGGTGAAAACACCGTTAGAACCATTGCCATGGATGGTACTGAAGGTTTAGTCAGAGGCCAAGCCGTCAAGGACACTGGTGCTCCAATCTCTGTCCCAGTCGGTAGAGGTACCTTAGGTAGAATCTTGAACGTCGTTGGTGATCCAGTCGATGAAAGAGGTCCAGTTGACTGTAAGGAAAGAAAGCCAATTCACCAAGATCCACCTTCCTTTGTTGACCAATCCACTGCTGCTGAAGTTTTGGAAACTGGTATTAAGGTTGTTGACTTGTTGGCTCCTTACGCTAGAGGTGGTAAGATTGGTCTTTTCGGTGGTGCCGGTGTTGGTAAGACCGTCTTTATCCAAGAATTAATCAACAACGTTGCTAAGGCCCATGGTGGTTTTTCCGTTTTCACTGGTGTTGGTGAAAGAACCAGAGAAGGTAACGATTTGTACAGAGAAATGAAGGAAACTGGTGTTATTAACTTAGAAGGTGATTCTAAGGTCGCTTTGGTTTTCGGTCAAATGAACGAACCACCTGGAGCTAGAGCTAGAGTTGCTCTTACTGGTTTGACCATTGCTGAATATTTCAGAGATGAAGAAGGTCAAGATGTCTTGTTGTTTATTGATAACATTTTCAGATTCACCCAAGCTGGTTCCGAAGTCTCTGCTTTGTTAGGTAGAATTCCATCTGCCGTCGGTTATCAACCAACTTTGGCCACTGATATGGGTCTTTTACAAGAAAGAATTACCACTACCAAGAAGGGTTCTGTCACTTCTGTCCAAGCCGTTTACGTCCCAGCCGATGATTTGACTGATCCTGCTCCAGCTACCACTTTCGCGCATTTGGATGCTACTACTGTCTTGTCTAGAGGTATTTCTGAATTGGGTATCTACCCAGCTGTTGATCCATTAGATTCCAAGTCTAGATTATTGGATGCATCCGTTGTTGGTCAAGAACATTATGATGTTGCTACTCAAGTTCAAGAAACTTTACAAGCTTACAAGTCTTTGCAAGATATTATTGCTATTTTGGGTATGGATGAATTATCTGAACAAGATAAGTTGACCGTCGAAAGAGCCAGAAAGATTCAAAGATTCTTGTCTCAACCTTTCTCCGTTGCTGAAGTTTTCACTGGTATCCCAGGTAAGCTTGTCAGATTGGAAGAAACTATTAAATCTTTCAAGGATGTCTTGGCTGGTAAGTACGATCACTTGCCAGAAAACGCCTTCTACATGGTTGGTGGTATTGAAGATGTCATTGCTAAGGCTGAAAAGTTGGCTGCTGAAGCTAACTAAGAAGGTCCATAACTCTGATCAAAAGATTGTGATGAACTTTTTGTAGATCCCATGATTTATTTATTTATGATTTTATTTATTCCTTATAGTTGCCTCTAACTTTATTTATTTAAAGTATTCAAAAGTATTTTTATTTATACTATAATGACTACGGACTAATCTCGTCAAGTTATCCTTGTTTTAGTCGATTCCATACGTCAACGAGACTATAAACGGAATATCCTAAAACGGCAATTTCATCAGCGCGCTTAAATTAGTTTTCTTGGATTCAGTTTTTTAGTTTGATGACTCTATCTTGACAACCGTTTGTTTTGTAGCTTTTATCATTACAGTTTTACTATAAGCTTGTTTGAGATAAATCAGTGATGCTTATGACTGTGAATTATTTGCATCAGCTATCCAAAACACCTGATATATTCTCTAGACACTCCAAGATAAAACGGTTTTTCACCATTGCGACCCCACTATCAGTACCAAAAGAGCAGGATGATCCAACACCGTTAATTATTGCGCTCAAAGAGAACGCACAGCTAAATAATGAAGAACCCAAAAGGAAACAAAAACTTGTGCAAACTATATTGAATTGCACGGCAAGCCGAAGAGAGGCCAGATCGTACCTTGCCAAATATGCGCTTTTAGAATCAAATAATATATACAGTAGAAAATACCACTATGAAGAATATTCGAGGAATGGCTCAAATGAAGCCAATATTACACATAATAAAGCTTACGGAAGCTATGTTTCAAATATTGTTACTAATGGTAATGTTAAAATAGAAAATGAACTGAATGACATTAAAAACAGCTATCCAATGGATCTCATTGATAGTGAAATAAAGTTAACAGAAACTATTAGAGCTTGCATAATAAAAATTGATCCACTTAATTGGGATGATCTGAAATTGACTAAACTGGGGAATGTACTGCGAACCTCATTAGATCTGGGTGCCTCACCCATACTGGTTATTGAGTATTCCAATTCCAACAAATCTCTTTCCATCACCAATAATGATCGAAGTAACTTAAGCAAAATAATAAAAGATTTCAGAGATCAATTTAGCAGGGGGGGAGTTGAAACTAGAGTTTTAGATGGTTGCTTCGAAATACATGGAAAAGATGTTGTTGTCGAGGTTCCGTCAATCCTTGGAGTTCCAGTTTTTTCAGGATTGGTACCAATAGTTATTCCAACAGCCGTTGACTTGGTTGACCTCAGAACTAAAAAAGTCTCTAGTTCCAAGATTACAAAAGCTATAGTTAATTGTATTGCCCAGCTAAATGATAAAAACAAAGGTTTTGAAGACTTGATTACTGTTGAAAAGATAGTATTTGTGGATAACTTGGGTGGCGTTCCAAGCTTAGAAAGAGGTAAGAACAGTAGCCATGTACTCATCAATTTGCAACAAGAGTTTGAGTGTGTTGTTGAAGAGTTGTCTCTTTTAAGCTTCAATCAATCCAATAAAGGTAAAATCGATTGGATTTCAGAGGAGAGTAAAGCCCAAAAGTTGAAGGCCTTCAAGGAAATGAGTATGCTTTTGAAGTCTTTACCGAACGCAACCGGGATTATGACTACACCAAATGATCTAGTTAAAAATGTTACTAGCTCGAATACAGATCCGAATCCATTGATTTACAGCATTCTGACTGATCGTGCAACTCAGTCGTCCTCTTTGCCTGTGGGATTTGGTAGGACAAAAGAAGTTAGGACAACTGTGTTGAAATGGGGTACACCAGTTCATATAATTACGGCAAAATCACTTAGAGCTTTAGGATTGGAATCCTGCGTTAAAGACGGCCATCCTTCTTGCATTGACATTGAAGAACTCGAAAAGAAAAATATAGTATCATGCTCAAAACTACAATTCTTGCTAGAAGACTCATTTCGTCGAAAATTTGACTGGAACCACTATATGAACAGAATCCAAAATAATATTGCTGCTATAATATTTACTAGCAACTATTCAGCTGCTGCTATTGTAACCTTTGAGCCATTATCAGAAAACATTGAAAAATCAGAAACCACATTGGAGGATTATTCAGATTCTTGGGTTCCTTATCTTGATAAGTTTGCTGTTTTACGTGCCCAGCAAGGTGAGCCAGGACTAGCAGATGTTGTTTTCAAAGCTCTGCTTTCACAATTTTCCGGAGAACTTGTATGGAGGTCTAGAAAAACAAATCCTGTTAATAAATGGTACTTTGAAAGGTCAGTTGGTACTGTAGGTATTGAAAATAGTCCATGGAGAGTTTTCTACACTGGTTGGAAAAACGAAGACTGGGATTACAATAGAATGAGAGGCTATATTAATGTTTGTAGTAATATCGAACCTTCGTTTATTTCATAACTTTTTTTTTCATCATATATAAATTTAAAAAGTAATAATAAAATAGGAATAAAGGATGCACTCTGTAATATTTACACTTCTTTATTCTTGTTTCTTACCAAGACCTGATGCCATCAATGTGTCAATTCTTGAGATTCTTTCAACTAAAGTTGGGTGTGAATGTTCCTTTGCAGAGAAAACTGGATCAACAACAAATGCACTCAAATTTTCAGTATGAAGATTCACTAAAGCACCTTCCAGTTCAGTACCCATTCCTTGCTCAACCGCGTACTTATCAGCCTCGTATTCATATTTTCTAGTCAAGTAATGCATGGCAAATTCAGTAATAGCTTCTAACGGGGTCAAAATGTCAGAGAAAAGGATGAAACCGATAGTAACAGGTTTGACTGTAGTGAACCCAAAAGATGCATAAAGGGAAGAATTATCAATAAAGATACGGAAAGCACTTAATATTAACCAAACGTGGGTTAAAGAAATTGCCATCAATTTAACCGTGTGCCCCATTGCCCAATGTCCAATTTCATGACCAAGGACTGCGACTACTTCTGGAACAGTAGAGTGGTGAATCAATGTATCGTAAAGAACAATTTGTTTAATACCTTGACCCCAAGGAAGACCCATGAAGTAAGCATTTGAATGACCGGATCTTTTAGAACCATCAATAACCCATAGTTCACCTAATGGAAAACCGTTTCTTTTTGCGAGGGCTTCTATTTCTGTCTTCAATTCACCATCTGGCAAAGCTTCAAATTTGTTGAAAAGAGGCTGAATGAATTTAGGGTAAATAATAATAGCTAGAATTTGAACAACGAAGATAGTTGCGGTAACATAATTGACAAACTTTTCTTTACCGACCCAATCAATAAGCCAAAGGAAACCGCCAATTAATGGACCACCAATCAGTTGTGTTAAGAAAAATGTTTTGACAGAATCAGAGAGCCAAAGAGAATATGTTAATTTGTTAAAACCATATTTTTCTTCAAGAACAAAATTTTTGTACCAAGTCAAAGGAAATGATAAGGCAGTAGAGAGCACGCTAAAAACACCTAAGAAAGCCAAACTTTGCGCAATTAACCCGCCAGAAATCCATGTACCGATGTAAGATGAAGCTTGCAATGAGGAAATAACTGAACCTCCTACTGACCACAATTTTGGCAAAATATCAAATGAAATAAAAGCAACATTGACTAAGGTATTGAAAAGTCCACCAATACAGGAAAAGACCAATTTGTCGATACTGTAATCTTTTGACTCTTGCACTTTCTTTGTATCAATTTTGCCCTTAAATGGCTTGAGCTCCACAGGGATGTGGTCACCCTTTTCCCTTAACACGTTAATTTGACGATAGGTAACATAGGTGTTGTACAAGTAATTTGCCACCGTGAAACCCAGGATGATGTTACGCCACGGAATAGTAGGCGAATCCAATGATGGTAGGCTAGACAACATATTGATGAATTGGTATAAAAAGAGAAGTTTCTTTGTTCAATACGTAACGCGTTCATCGAAAGTAGAAAAGGACAGCTAATGATTAATTACGTAATACGCTCAGCAGCCAGTTTTTAAGATGCTTCTAAAATATACAGTATGAAAAAGCGGTATATATATAGGAAAACTAACAATTTTAAAGCATCTTTGACATATAAGGGCCTTCGAGTTCGTAACCAAGTCGCCTGTAATAATTACGGACACCAACACCAGAAATGACACTAATTTTGCTGCTTCCATGTTCTTCTTTTGCAATTTTTTCTGCTTCTTCCATTAATAAAGTACCAAAACCTTGATGCTGGAACTTCCTAGGGTCCCTCGAATGTAAAGGAACCACAGAGCCATACACGTGCAATTCCCTGACAACTGAAGTTGGTTGGCTTTTGAACTCCTTTCTGTAGGTATATTTTTTACTAGCCTTCCTCAAACGAAGCAAGCCAATCAAGATATCTTGTTTAGGATCTTCGTAGGAGAGGAAAGTTTCCCATCCACCATTAGCATAGTAATCACGACGGATAAGTTCGACCTGATCTGGGTGTATTTTATGATGCACTTCTTGAATACCGACTTCACGAGTACGGACATCTCTACACGTAGTTCCGAAATCTTTCATTCTAGCAAGTGCCAACTCACGCAAATTACCGTTTTCAACACCTGAAGTAACCAATGGCATAGGGATATCACGCTGAACACGATAAATACGAGTCCATGGGGGAACCAAAGCCATTATTCTAGCCACTAGATCAATAAGCATGTTTGCATTATATGATTTGTAAAGACCATTCTTCCACAGCTCATATAACCCCGTACCTCTGATGACAAGAGTAGGATAGATTTTCAAACCATCTGTTCTAAATTCTGGATTGTCAAAGTATTCCTTAAACTGCTCCAAATCACGCTCCATACCAACGTTTGGTAAATCTGGCATCATGTGAGAGACCACCTTGTAACCAGCGTCCTTGGCATAACCAAAGGTGTCACACACAGCTTTGACAGTATGTCCTCTGTTGGTGTCACGAGCAACATCCTCGTAGACGGATTGCACACCAATTTCCAAACGAGTGCAACCATAGCGAAGCATGTCATTAAGATGTGTTTCTGTACAGTAATCAGGTCTTGTTTCAATGGTGATACCAACACATTTAGTTTGTGACTGCTGAGAAAAGGCCACAGCTTCATCAATGTCTGTACCGTCGTAACCCGTTAGTGCATTGTGTAATTGAGTAATGAAGTCTTCTCTGTAGTCCTTTGGGAGTGACATGAAAGTACCACCCATAATGATGTATTCCACCTTGTCGATCGAGTGTCCCAACTGCCTCAACTGCTCGATTCTACCACGAGCCTGTTCATACGGGTTGTATCTCGCACGAATAGCTCTCATCGATGTCGGCTCATAACCTGTGTACGACTGCGTAGAGTATTCAAAATCAGAATCTGGGCCTCCCGGACAGTAAACACATATGTTACCAGTATAAGCAATATGTGGACAACGGTGTGGTTTTGACATAACCGCAACAACTGCCACTCCTGATGCTGTCCTCACAGGTTTGGCTTTTAATTTAGGCAGCAAATATTTCTTATGTTCCACTGGAATTGCATTGATAATGTCAACAAGTCTAGGTTGGTTCTGAAGCTTGTACTTCTTAGAATATTGCACAATCACTCCGTTAAGATTGATATCTTTTGACGTACCACTTTGAAGAGATCCCACCAAGTGATTTGAAATGTCAACCAAAGCTAACTGGAACCTGTCTTTTTCGCTCAGTCGTTTAGCATGTGTCTTAGGACCTTTAGCCATTTGCTATGTACACTTTATTCAAGTTCAATTAATATGGTTTCTATAGGTGAAAAAGCTATAAAAAAAATTTTTTTAATGAAAAAGAAAACACCCGCCACATAGCAAGCAAATGGTGGCGCATGCGCATTGGTCTTAAGTTTTCATGAATTAATACGAGATGGAGGAGGTTGCGAGAAATGGCAAATTGATACAAGCTAGTTCTTCATCAGCATCATGGCAAAGAAGAGCAACAAGAAGAAATCTGGGGGAAAGAAGAAGGCCAACCAGCAGCAGCAAAAAAGGCCACAAGCAATGGCAGTTGAAGATGCAAGCGTTGACGAAGGTGTAAACACTGACGTTGTGACGGAAGTTATAGACGCGTCAGTTGACGATGTCGATGATAGTGCTAGGGCCAGTAGCGGAACAGATGAGTTACTGAGAGCTAAAGGCTCTGATAAACCTGTTGCAGAGGGCTTTACAGACCAAGATGGTAAGGTAACTGAAGACCAAAGAGAGCAAGTCAACAGTAACGACATTGGTGAAAGCGAGCGACCAATTGCTGTAGAAACGGTAAACAGAAACGTCTCAGAACAGCAAAGCGGATTTGAAGATGAAAAGGAACACGCGGAAGGTCTTCACAGCGATGTCAATGGCGGATCAGGTGTCACTATACCCGAAGCAACTGCCGATTCTGCAGACACAGTGGGAGATGCTCAAACTAGTTTTGTTACACCAGAAAACAACTTGAGTGTCACAGCAGTCATTAGTTCGGTACCAGCAAACGCAGAAGTTCATCATTCACCAATAGATGATAAGCCAGAAGCTAAAGCGCATGATTTTATTCCACAAGAACAGGAAATTTTTGCAAGCACAGAAAATCAAGACGTGGAATTGGCAACAGTCAATTTAGACAATGTGCCTAGTCCACTTACTGAAGGACATGTTGCACAACCAAATATGGTTACACATTTGCATGCAGACCTCGAATCACCTATTGGCGAAGTTAATGGTGATGACAATGCTTCTCTTTTAAATCAAGATGCAACACCTCAAACAGTTTTTCACAAAAATGATGTCAATGTAAGCAGCACCAACCAGCTTGAGCCAATTAATGATGACAACGCAACCTTAGAGGCTTCAGCTTTCGTCTGTCACGAGGACGTTTCTGAAGATCACATTTTCGAAAAACCAACTGATTACAGCGAAGATAATTTAGGACACTTTAAAGATACAGCATTAGATTTACCAATCACAGAATCAGATCAACAATTTAATACTGAAACTCAACTAGAGGAATTGACCGTTGAGTTCAGCGAGTCCAGCAATAAAGATTATTGTGAAAATATCAAAGATGATTCTTCATCACAATTCGCTCAGGTTGACTATTCAAAAAATATTGCAGACTCTGGTGCCCAAAATAATTTTGATCAATCTATGAAAGCGATACCTGTTTTCAACGAAGACTCATTCAAGGTAGAGGAAAAGCCCCTTGGTGAAGGTGCAGATGCTCGAGTTAGTAATAGAAATCCGATTGACAATTTTGAACCTTTGTCAATGAAATCTTCTATTGAAAAAGAACAAGAGAGAAAGAACAGACGGCAAGAAGGAGAAGAAGAAGAAGAAGAAGAAGAGCAACAACAACAACAACAACAACAAGGGGCACAGGGAGAATCAAATAAACATAAAGAAAACTTTTTGGAAGACACGGCAATAAAAGAAAATAATCTTTATCACCAAACCAATGATGATACGACAAGCGGCAAGGGGTTATTGACTAGCGAACAATTGATTGAAGAAAACTCTTGTACCGTTGATCCTTCTGGAATTGCAACTTCATCAGATTTACAGTCACAACAAAACTATTTTAGCCAGGACGCTTCGGTCCCCCATGCAAATAGTTCAGAAGTAAAAGCATTTAGTACTGGCTTTGTAACGACTGAAAAAATACACGAGGATAATGATAGTAACGATTTCTGGAATTCTAACCCAGATACAGAAGAAGGAAATGATTTGCGATGGAATAACGCAAATAATGAAATAATGCCTTGGGATACTAGTAAAGAAGGCCAAAGGTCAAATAAAGTTGATAACCTGGATTCTTTAGATATCAACGAAAGTCTTTTCTCAAACACTGAAGATGATTCATTCTTTAGCCATTTGAATAATGAAACACAAAATGCAAATACGATACAACCAGCAAATCCTAAAGAAAACACAGATGCAAAGTTTGCTTTTATGGAAGAAGATGATATAATGTTAGATGATATAATGGATGATGATTTGCTAGATGATGAAGATGATAACGAAGGTGAGTTAAGTTTCGATTATAGCTCTAACAAAAGTGCTGACAACACCATAGTTTATAATCCAAGTTCTCCATTAGCCAATCAACACCCCCAAATGAGAGCGTCATCGGTATATCAGCCGAGACGAAGCACAAGTACTTTCAACCAAATCGATGACTCTTTGCCTTGTGGCATCAAATCAGTACTAAGTGCCACTAAAATATCGACCTTTAATTCTGCGGCATCTGTACTGCATCAAAAGTTGGAAGAGGAAAAGAAAAAAAGTGATGCTTATGATTTCCCTGCTGACTTAATTTCCAAGCATAAGAAGAAAACACCTCAAGCAACTCATAACGTCTATACAAGCCTTGAAGATAAAATTAGTCATCATGAACAAACTTTAGACTTGAAAGCACCTCCAAAAATTGGTCAAGGTAATCACTTCCCGCCACAATCTCCATCCCTGGCTCCAATTTCAACATCAAGTCAGAAGAATTCTCGATCTAGTAGTATTACCAAAAAAGATTCATTTTTTGCAGAGATTCCTGTGCCTGTGAATAAGACAAACATTTCTACCCCTGTTCATTTGAAAAATCCATATGCTACAATTGTTAATGAGAATAATCTTGGAAAGCTACCAATGCCTTCTAACGTTCCAGCTTTGAATAAGAGGAAAAATCCATATGCTCCACCATCTATTTCTACTATATCCTCTCCTTCATTACAACAGACTAACAGCTCTCCATCACAAATTGTTAAAAACCCTTATTCAATACCTGAAGTTCCACTAGCAGAGCAAAAGCATGTTATGACTCCTCCAGTGTCAGGTGTTACTCGCTTGCAACCAGTTCATCCTTCAAGTCGTCAAACTCAAAGGTCAGCATCTGGTTCCAAGAACACCAACCCATATGCTCCAACTGAAGTCGGAGGACATGCAAGAACAGCATCCATGGATCCAACTCCAGTTGATATAAACCCAAATCTAGTGGCTATTCCAGCATTAACACAACTTGCTCCCTCTTCACCAATGAATAATTTTAGTCAGCCAATGCCTCCTCAGTACTCACAAGCTACCAATAATTACATGCCACAGATACATGCAAGCCAACTGTCTTCACCAGTTAATCAATTTGCACCATCTATTACAGGTACCATAAACCAAGGCTTTGCCTTCCCGTCTGGGCCAAATAAATATACACCAGGAAATAACGTTCAAAGCGCACCTCATGTCAACATAACGGGTTTGAGAAGATCCACTAAAGTTGGAAGACAATCTATCTCATCAATCAATGAGGTTTATGGGTCTAACATTGTTACAAGCAGTGCTACATCAACTGCATATAGAAAAAAGTCAGTTCTACCTCCAGGGCTCCAAAGCAAAGGTAGAAACTTATCGGCCAACAATGTTTCTATTGCTCCAGCACCTGTTGTTATAAACCCAGAAAATTTGAACAGAAGACAATGGCCATTATTTGCTTTCTCTACCGAAAAATTTTTGTCTATGATACCTTCATCCAACGGATATGGTATTGATAACTGTAGTTTTCGTATTGAAAACTTTAAAAGTATCATGCCAGATAATGACTGTACTTCAACATTTCCTGGTCCCTTGAGTAAAAGCAAAACCAAAAGAAAAGAGTTGATTAAATGGCTGGAATTCAAAATTGCATCAATTAGAAGTCAGAACGGCAGTGATGGGATTTCAGCTGGCCCGGAAGAATTAATGTGGTCAATTTTGAAATTTATGGCTTTTCATATTAACAATAATGATGAGTTTGTCAATAATAAAGAGTACCAGAATGTTATTTTGAATTTATTGAATCCAAATCTCTCTGAGTTTAATGATCAAGGAAATGTATTTGACATCGTTTCTATCCAAAATACTGTTATGTCTATTAACCCAACCACCGAGCCAAATGCTCATAGAGTAGATTCACAAACTTTGTCTATCGTACACACCCTTTTAGAAAAGGGCGACAAAGCGTCTGCGTTATCTTTAGTGTTAAGCAAAGGTGATTGGTCCATGGCCCTTCTTGTAGCCAACTTAATGGGTCCTTTGGCTTTTAATCAGATATTGAACCTGTACACGACAATCAACTACGGTGATAATAACTTGTCCAGTGATTTGAACTTCTTCCTGCAAGCTAATGCATTAGAGGGTCTAAGTTCAGATTCTTTAACAGGGAAGGAAGCTTGGATTAGTGAGCACTATAAAACGATCATTCCTTTCATTTTGAAGAATACATCCAAGTCAACAGTTACTCTTTATCAGATAGGTGAATTATTGATGAAATCCGGTCACAAGATATATGGAAAAATATCGATTTTACTGTCAGGAGAACCACTCGTGCCTACTTGTAACGAAATGTTACCAACTTCAATCGATGATATGATTGCAGATGAAATATATGAATATATATTACTTTCATCTGGTAACATGCCATCTCAATTCGCTCATGGGTTACCCCACATGCTTCCTGTTAAAATTCGCCATGCGGGTTACCTCGTTGACTTTGGTGTTCTTGCTGAAGCCAAGAAGTATTGCGATGCAACACAAGGCGAGATTTCCAGCAGGCAATTGTATGTCGAGGCCTCAACTAAGATTGCCCAAAATAACCTTTCAGAGTCTTTGTCCCAGGTGAACTCAAACTGGTTGGGTGGTAAAATCAGTAGACCTCAGTTAGATAAAGTTTGGACAACTTTAGACAAATCTTTTAATAAATTTGTCTCTGGAGAAGAGAATGTTGAAAAAAAAAGGGTTGAAGATAAGATGTTTTCCAAGTTCACCTCCCCTTCAGTCTCTAGAATTGGTTCACAACTTGACCTTACGCAATCTAATGTTACTATCCACCCTACACTGACGACTGTAACTTCATTACCGTCTATACCTAACGTTTATGGAAACCAGGCAAAAGCATCGGTTTCTGCAAACTCTACACCAAAAAGATTGGGATCTACTGTTGGCCACTTTGCTAATGTTGTCAACCCTCCAATTGCTAATAATTTGTCACATTTTATTTCAGCACCTATTGTTCCACCAGCAAGAGCCAATACCGGTGGTTCTTATGCTCTAAAGGCTGCTTCTTCAGTCACTGATCTCAAAGTAAACAAGTATGCTCCTGCTCCTATTACAAGTCATCAGAAATACAACATTGAAAACTCAAATGCTGCTACAAATACTATCTTCACTCCGCCAGTGTCCAACATAGGATTTTCACATGATTACCCTGGCTCATTGAAAAATGATAATTACTCACCAAGGGCTATCAACTCTACTTTACCCGAAACAAATGAAGGTACCTCTTTTGCAGCAGCTGGCATTCAGGAATCTAAAATTACATCGAATTTCACTTCAGTGATGGAAACGCTTCCCGATGAGAAACCGGTTTCATTAACTACAGACGTTCAAAATTCATCAGAAGTAAAATCATATGCCCCACCTATTCAACCATATGAACCTAAAGCCACATCAATTACAAGACCTCCAGAAATTGTTTTATCAAATGACCAAGCAGTTGATAGCAAACAAGCTGCAGAAGTCCATGAAATATCTCGATTGTATTCAAATCAAACAACTTCAAATCCTCCACATACTTTAAGTTCACCCGATGCTTCTGTTGATGAAAAAGAAGATAGTAATGTTGATATTCATGATAACAATCAGTTGATACCGGATACCAATGGGCTCAAAACTGAGCAAGAAAGAAGTTTTGAGGATTCTTATGATGAAGATCTTGACGAAACAAATAACTATCCAGAAAAATACGGAAATATGGCAGGTGGATTCAATAAGAAAGGAGCTGATGACGAACTAATAGCCATATCTCAGCAACCAGCACAAGAGACGTATTTGCATACCAGTGTAGCAGAACCGGAAGAAAAAACGCCTGGTAATGAAAATCCTGCTCACCAACCAACACAGCCTATGAATAACATAAATCAGTACGTAGTTGAAGATGTTCAAAAGAATCAAAACATCGTTAAACAACCTGATGAAAAAGAATCAGAGGTTAATGCTACAAATAATACTGAGGCAACAAATTCTGCACCTTCTCTGCAGCAACTACAAATGCCTAAGGCAAAACATCCAGTTAATCGTTATGCGCCTGGTGGTGGGCGACCAGCCCGAAAATCTACTAATCCATACGCTAATCCGAATGCCATGAAAAACAATGCAAAGAAGAATGAGTCAGTTTACGTTCCAAAAGAATCCTCCGAGAAACCAACGGATAATGAAAACTATGATCCTTTAGCTGCAATGGGTATTACTGGGAATGTTTCTAGTATGGATATGTTCACTGTTGGCGGCTATCATATTCCACCACCTTCAGAAACTGTTAATGAAACCTCGAAACCTATTGATGAGACTTCAAAACCAGAAGAAAAAATACAAATTGAACAGTCTAAAGTATTCGAGGACCCTGTAAAACAGGCGCCTGAACATTTCAATAATGTGCCTATTCCAATGATGCACATGTCATCCACAAATGCATCTCATCTTACTAATATGTTTAATCCTCCAAGCGCTCCAACTTCGGTGACCTTTGAAGAGCAAAAAACTTCACCAATATATACTATTACTGAACAAAAGAAATTTTATGCAGAAGATACTGGTGAATTTTACGATGATGTTATTGATGATGATGATGATGATGATTATGATGATGCGCTTAAAGAGACTACTAGAAAAGCTGAACAAAAAAGATTGTTAGAAGAAGAACGTGAAAGAAAAAAGAAGGAAGAGAATGAACTCAGAAAAAGAAAAGAAGAAGAAGAGAGAAGGAAGAAAGAACTAGCAAAGGAACGATCAGGGTCATGGTTTGGTAGTTTCTTTAGTGGTAATACTGCTAAAGATCAAAAGAAGGTTTATAAGGCCAAACTAGGAGAAGAAAACTCGTTTTATTACGATGAAAAGTTAAAAAGATGGATCAATAAAAAGGCTTCAAAGGAAGAACAATTAGAAAGTTCTAAACCACCTCCACCTCCACCAGGGAAACAAGCTACATCTACCCCAAGTATTAATAGTTCAATGGCACTAACACCACCACCGGGGGCATCATCTATCAGTTTATCACATAATCCTCTCGCAGGTGGCAGTTCAAGTAGTGCACCAAACAAACTTAATAATAGCTTAAAGAGTGACAGTATTGATGACTTATTGAATAGACCATCTGCCACCACTAGAAAAGGAAAAAGAGGACCAAGAAGGGGGTATGTTGATGTAATGGCACAGCAATAAAAATATTTAGAACATTTTACATTAGCTAATGATATATTCTTTTATTGATCATGAGTGTATATTTTTAATTTATTGTTCCTTTATAAATATTAATATATATAAGAAAAATAGCATAATGATTTATGTAGCAAAGATCGTACGTAGTTATTATCATGATTTATGAATATTTACTCATCCAATTTTTCACCGAAAACATCATCCTCAATATTGGAACAATTAGAACCGTGATGATGATCTCTAATAATTCTATTTGAGTACAAATGATTATTTTGTTCACTGTCTAACTCCTCATCATTTTCATCCTCGTCAAAAACAACTTGAGAATTAGATCTCATTGAAAGCTCTGGCATTATAGTCAAGTTGAGAGGAGTCATTGGGGGTAAATTGGAGCTCACAGGCAATAGATTTGGAGATTTTCCGTCAAGTGAGTTTGTCAGTGAGTCTGTTCTTCCCATTGTACTTAATGACAAGGGTTGCTGATCATCGTTCACCGTAAATTTATTGATTGCTCTGGTAAGCTGAGCTGTATTTAACGAAACCTGAGGCTGATTTTGCGATAATCTTCTAGTTTTCAATATAAACCTTGAATGATTGGACATCAAATAAGAACCCATATGACTTTTCAGTGATGAAGGTGGTGAATTGTGTGACAATAGAAAGTTTGAGGGAGAACCTGCTATGGATATGGGCTGTAAAGGCGGTGAGTCCGGTTCGTAAAGTTCATTTGTGTTGCTGTTTTTTCTACTTATATTTGAATTAACAAAGGAAGAGCGTCTAATGCTGCTCAAAGTTGGTGAATTCATAGATGGTTTCCTATTTGAAAAGGAGCTGTGTGTTGTTGGTGATGGTATCTGACCCTGGATTTGAGTTTGCAGGTGCGCAAATGAGACTGGATTCGCCTGGTTTATGGAGCCTCTGAGGTTCCGTTGGCGGGTATTAGTCATTCTGTTTATATTGTTCGATCCTACTGCAGGCTGATTTTCAGTGTTGGTAAAAGTGGTTGGTTGTTGATTCAAAGAAAGCAAAGAGATGTTGGATATGGAAGGAACTAAATTGGGACCCAGCTCCTCTGATGTGGCCGCCATGAGCTGCGGTGAGCATGAAGGCGATAGTTCTTCGTGCTGCTCAAGCGGCGATCTACTCTTATTGTACATGGGGGTATTTCTATTCAAGGAACATGATGATTTTGAAGAAACTGGTGAAAATGAGTCTTGGCCGAGCCCCGACTGTACGGCAGCACCAACCATTATGTATATCGTCTCTACTAAAAGGTGGCCTTAAAGAATGGAATATTCTAAAACCGATGTTGAGTTTATTTAGTTCAAAATCCCTTTCGTGAGAGCCAATAGGTTTAGCAGAAAGATTGAGTGCTTATTTCTGTGTTTACCGAATATCTTTTTATATATAAAAACCAATTATAATTGGATTAACCTTGCCTATTAATTGAAACTTTGACGTTATATCAAAAGATACACTCATATGTCCCAGATAAAAAGCTTAATGAAAATTTTTTGACGCAAAAAAATAAATGCAAAATTTGAAAGAACTTTGGTCACGTGATCTTGTTATCAATGATCATTGTGTTTATGTTCTTCAATGAACTCCTCAATATCTTCAATTCTATCGTCAACAAAGTCCTCCACTTTGTGCGCAGTGTCCTCGATAGCCTTCCATATCTTGCGGTCAGTACTGTTGGCATTGTTGTTTTCAAAATCAGATTCTTGCTGCGAGTCCGCTGACTCCGAATTTTGTTGAGCTTCCGGCTTTGGCGATGACTCGTGTGACGTTGTTGGGAGTGAAACATCCAATACATTGGTGCCTTGAGCTCCAGCAGAGGTGCCCTCTCCATTGGCTTGTGTATCACCGTCGCTTTCGTCATCATCTTCACTCTCTTCACCTTCTTCGTCTTCTTTGTCACTATCATCGCTATCATCACTATCACTTTCGTTATCGTCATTTGGTTTTTTTTCATCTTTGTTGTCATTTTTGTTTATAAATAGTTCATCGTAAATGGATTTCTCCTGTAGAATCTCAACATCGAAATCAACATTAGGGTAGATATCGTTGTCAGTCCAACCGGCCTCTAATACATGATCTGTACTTAATATACTTGGTAAAGTGCCGTTATTTTCCGTTGGCTTCAAATACAACGTTTGACAAATGATATTATAGATTTCAACATTGTCGAACGGCTCTACTTTGTGATTATCTCCTAATTCACTTTCAAAATAAGGGCCAAAACCCATAAAAAGGGATCTCATTAAAACCTCATTCTTGTCATAGCCATGAACGCCCATTGGTTCGTATTTGTCCTTGTGATTTTCCATATATGATCTCGTACTGATGGAGTAGCCTACTTTCGGAATTATCCACATTGGTGCGATACGGTCAACATATGGCGAGTCCGACCCACCAAATAATTCGTCCATGATTTCTTCCTTCTTGTAAACATTAAAATTTTCTTTGAAAGGATGTGCTTGCCATTCAGCTTTGGCGTAATTGAAAATGTGGCTGGCATCAGCATTTTTGAAGGGGCGTAGTCCATATAGCGGCCAGTCGTCAAAATGTTCAATTTTGGATTGATCCACTAAGTCATCCAAATATATAATCCTATCAGATGATGTTGGTGACATTCCGTGATCAGAAACAATGACCACATTTGTAATTTGCAACAAATTGACATCTTCCAAATAGGAGTAAAGTTCTTTAATGAATTTGTCAACCTGTTTCAAACCTTTTTTCAATTTGTTGCCTGCAATTCCATATTTATGACCAAGAGTATCAATTATTGGCAAATAAGACAATAATAACTGAGGTCTGTCTTCAATTGGATATTCAAGTAGTTCCTTTAGCCTTGCTAGTTTAGAATCCAGGTCTTCATTAACATTGAATTTATCGACATAATTAGGGTCTGAACCATTGCCGAAGACCACTTCACTACCCGGCCACATGTGTGTGGCAACTTTGACACCTTGTTTTCGAGCAGTTGACCAAATAGGCTCACCGCCCCACCATTTGGGATCTAAAGACTCTTCGAGTTCTCTGCTGAAAACTTCATCATATAGTGGACTGTAGAAATGATTGCCAATAATGCCGTGATAAATTGGTTTCAACCCGGTGACTAAAGTCCAATGATTTGTGAAAGTAACTGAGGGGTTCGTTGGAGACATGTAAGGAGTGATATATGCTTGGTCATTATAGAGCTTTGCCAAAAATGGTGTATTCTTTTTGGAGATGTAGTGCGGATGAAAGCCGTCAATGGAAATGAAGATGGTAGTGTTGTGATAGTTATCGGTTCCATTAGAATAGATGACTTTATGCGGGAAGTCAATTGGTAAAGATGAGTTTGGATCTGAACCTAATCCTGAGTTTCTTCCTGCCAGCAAGACAACAATAGCAATTAGTAATCCAATGATTGCAATGAAAGCGCTTTTCATGAAGATACCACCCGGCACTCCCCATATCGTCCTGTTTCTTCCCTTCCCTTTTTTGAAGGAAGAGAATAAGAAATCGTCATCCAAATTAAATCCATCATTATCATCCAGATCATCCAGATTGAACTCGTCTATATTCCTCCTCTTTGTAAATACAGACGATAACTGCCTTAAGATCCTTATGAACAAATTTGGCCTGTACCCAAACTCTAAGCCATTCAAGTCGATTGACAGGTTATCCTGGTCATAATTGTTTGTGTCCACCTCAAAATTCTCAAAATCCCTGTCTGTATCTAAATCTGTGAATGGAGTATCAACTGCAAACCCATTTGATGACATTTCGGTGTCTCTTACTAGCAGGCTACCGATTCAAGATAATCCTTTCGATCAAGAGCCTAAACTGCAGTGCACATTGTATGGCAATTTACTCGCTCCTCCTGCTAATGCGCCACTTAATGTGGCTAGTGTTTAAATGCTCAGCAAAAAATGTCAATATTATCTTTTAAATACATCATACAACAATTTATTGGAAACTTGATATGAAAGAAGCACCTAGAAAGTCGAGTATACTAGAAATGATGTTCTGAGAGTTTTTCAAATGATGCAGAAACGCATCTCAAGCTGTTGACTTTGATAGAGTGCAAGGTATTTATAGTAACCCTAGTTCGCAACCAAGCGCTTGAACCTTTTAAGTTTATGTAAACATAGCAAAGATGTATTATTCACCTAAAGTGTAGCCATATATAGGTGATGAACAAGGTAATACAGGTGGCATAGCTGGACTCAAGATTTGAGGTTTCTGTTGAGCTTTAGCGAAGCTTTGAGGGCTATCTCAGGGACACAGTTGGATTGCATCCACTATGGCAACTCGCAGAACAACTTACTGTCTAAACCAGGTTTGTCTTACAAAGAACACACTTGGAAAAACCGACACATGTAGGGCGAGTTCTAGTTTTATCAACCTAACTGTAATTTTCGAACTTCGGAAACGGATTTAGAGATAACGTGTCTGACTCGCTGAAGACAATAGATTGAAATTTCTAGAAATAAGGAGATCGTTCAATAGGCGTATCATACATTATTCTTACGAATACAAATTTACCTGAGGCTGCGCTCTCAACACGTAGTAACGATGCCTTCCGCGCAGTATACCGCTAATTTTACCTTGTGATTCGTCTCTACCAATTCCTGCTTCACAACGAGTTTATGCCGACAATGTATTTATCATTTGGCAAGCCATAAATACTTTGCAATATGGGTCAACGGCAATTAACTTACCTGAGAGAGGACAGAATGGCAACTCAAGATTGTTGCTTGTTGTTATGGAACGAGAGTCAGTAGCACTGAATCCAGCATGGTATATCAGGCATTAGCAATGCTTGTTTTTCGTGCTAGTGATCTTTTCCTGTTTACAGCGTGTAACAACCACGCTCTGTCCTCATTGGTAACAATCGCGTTACCACATTCGGTACAAAAATCAGACTTTACGAGACAGACGTATTGTGGAGTGGCTTAATATAGTGACGATCATCGATCGGTTTTGAGTACGGAAGAAAAGTTCTGACGCTTTTTTTTCGGCAAGAACGCAATGTTGTAACATTGCTAAATTACGGTAACTGGCAAAAGGAGTCTAGGTCTCTCTGATTGCTCCGCCTCAAAATTGATCTGCCCTGTTCCCTTTTCGAATGTATTGCTACTAAAGTGGTGTGGGCTTAAGGAATGCCCATTGGTACGGGACAGACACAAGTCTAGACAGAAGAAATTGCGTTACAGGAATGAGAAAATTTTTATTAAGGAGCCAGTACGTTATTGGTTAGAATGCTAAAAATTTATAAAGTTACAAACGAAAGAAGGGGGGTAGTGGAACTAATGCCAAAAGAATGCAAACACGTGAATGTAGTGTTGCTATATTTAGTAAAGAGGGCACGAAAGCCAAATCAACCAGTTTCATCAATAAAACTAGGGCCGCTTGATTAGTTCAAGTACACGTTTGCGGTGACTGGAGCTAGGCCAAGGGCGGAATCTTCGAAACTAGAGGCAAGATTTTGTAAAACGTATTGGCCAAAAACAATTTCGTAAGGTTTGGAAGAATCAAGGGTGGCAATCATTGGCTCGCAAAGATCATACTCGGATTCGTAGTGGTTGGAAGACAAGTTGATTAATGGAATAGTAAGAGTCTTACCGTCCAATTCAATTTTAATGTCCCAGTTTTTGTAGTGAGAGCATTGGAAAAAGCCGTCGCTGTCGAGATTGACACCTGAAAGAACAGTCATGTAGTATTCAGATTTAACCAAGAGAGAAAGCACTGCTGAATCAATGAGAACGTTTTGGTTATCAGTGACAGTCTGGTAAGAGCCATCACCTCCGTAAATGGTGTTGGCCTTGATTTGGTATTTTCCATTTGCGACGTAGTCAAAATAAGTTAAAGACTCGTCTCTTCTAGTAGCCTTTTGCTCATTCCAGTTCTTAAGGGTCTCGTACTCAACACCATTGGCACTGGTTGCGTTTTCGATACCGTTGTAAGTGTTAGTTGGTTGGCTGTACCATGAATCGTTGTCCTGCTCTTCAGCGACGGTATTGCCAAGAATGCTGTTAATAGTGGTGGCATCAACATTACCTTCCAACTCGTGTTCCAAGACTTCCAGAAGTCCGACCTCAGAGTTTTCATTTGATATGGAGTTCACTGCAGTCAAAGGCACAACCACAATTGGTTGAGAATTTTGAATAGGCTTTATTGGAGATGCAACGCTTGGTTGGGTGTTGGTACCACTGAGAGATCTAATTTGCTCCTCAGTGATGCGCTCAAAAGCAGCAACTGCTGGCAGTAAAGTAACTACGGCTTTCAAGAATGTGTGGAATTGCATGCTATACCAGTGGTGATCAACAAACGCCAGTCGCTGGTAGAGTTGGGTGGTGGGAAACTGGCGTGCCTTTATATCCTTTCAAGTTCCCGGTTTTAATAAACTTTAATTAAATAGAATGCAGGATGTCACACATTTTTCTTTCGTGTTGCATAATACCGAGGCGAACCTGAAATTAGCGTTTCGGTTTTGTAAATCGCCGAACATAGAAAAAATCTTGCATATGAAATTCCATGAATTGTTCTTTGACGCCAAAGGGAATCTATGTACATGTGGCCCTTTGTAATAAGTGAATTTGGTAGCAACAGGGTGACTTAGAATTGCTCCATAATAATCATACTCACTGCTGTTTCTGTAGGCAAACCTCTTTGTAGACGTCACTCTCACATTCGAATGCAGCATATTTTATTTGTACTCTAAAAAGATCGCCGTTAGAGAACAAGGGGATGTGAAAAAGCATTGGCAACAAGTTTTTTCCTAAATAGTCTTACAATATAATAGATCTAACAGTGAGAGGGGAAGGGATAGAAGGGGAAACCTTAATTTGCAGACAAAGTTTCAGGCTGCAAGAATGCATTCTCTGCACAAAGTTTATTTTATACTCCCAACGTAGATGAATCCTATGTGTATGTTTTTCCACTTTAGGCAAAAAGTCAAACAATTGATGTAATTACGTGCAGTACTATTACTTCTCTTCCTGTCTGTCAGACAAGTTGAAAAAAATTTTAAGCTTTTTCCCCTACGTCGCTCTATAGGTAATGTAGGTTGCATTACCTTACATGAAGAATGCAGCCAATTAGCCTGGGCTGAAAAATCCTGTAGACTTCAGTCTGGATTGTGCTGGTGGTCACATTAGCAAGCAAGCAGGTTGAATCTCACTAAAAAGCCCGGGAGTGCTAATTGTAGTCTCATAATTTACGGGGTACCGTCTCACTAGCTAGTTATAGTCGAAGTAAAAACTACTCTTCGCCTAGTCACTAAATATAGTTATAATAACTTTATTACTTATAAATAAACTTTGGTGACTTTGTTTACATTCACCTCCAGGTGGTTTCCTTTTCTGTGCTATTTCTTACCTGGTACTTCCGCTTTGTAAACTTCACTGCCATGACTGTGGCAACTATCCTGTCTAATCGCTTTCATAAAAAATCAACCCATAAAATTTAATCTACTGTCGATCAAAATTTCATCAGATAATCTAGACTTTAGTTAATGACCGAGAGATTTATGAAAAAACAACGCAGTTTCTCGGTTGTTCCTATCAGAAGCGTTCGGTACTTGGGTGTCTGATGCCAATGGTAGTATTTGTTCAAGCCATCACTGGTACCTAGTGACGACATTTGCCAGCTCTTGGCCCCTTGCACGCATCTGAGAATTTCCCTCTTTTCGATTCTCGCCATGGAATTCTTGCTGCCGCTTTTGGATAAAATGCCGAGTTTCAGAAGTAGCAAATCTATTCGCTCTTTTCTCTATGCCGAGGAAACAATTGATCGACAAAGCCTCAAATATGCTCTCTTACTACCGAAAACGCACGCTTTTGGAATGGGCTGCATATGGCATCTTTGGTGCAGCTTTCTATTGTAGCACTGCACCATTTCATAAAAATGCCCCAAATGTCCCAAATGCTCTCAACGTTGCATCAAACAAAGGTGCAATTTAGAAACACAGATAAACGATTAGTAATAAGAAAACCGCTAATCCATCCATTACTATTTTCCCCTCTTTAGAGCGTGCCAAAGCACAGGCACACTGCTGTGTCTTGAACACTTTGCTTTTGCTTCTTTTCGGTCTGCTGATTTAGTTGTCCAACCCTTTGCGGCCCCTTCATGGAACATTTATTTCCTCATTTGGAATTATTCTGTTACGTGTCCTACGTGTTCTACGTGTTCCACCTCTGTATTGGCTCTGTGTAACAGCAAGCAAAATTTCTCATCTATCTCCTTAGCAGAGAGCGAGCAGAAATCCCCCATGGAACCGCCACGCCGTGCTTACGTAACGCGGGATAGTAATAGTCGCTTGAGGTTAGAGGTTGATGAAAATTGAGATACCACGTCTACACTCAGACATGTGGATACCAGCGAGCAGAATGGGAGGCCAAGTTGTTGAAAATCAGGATACGTTGGACATCTCACCGTTCATTTCGTCAGATGATAACAAAATCAGCCCGTTAAACTTTTTTGATCCAAAGCCAAACTCCAAAACCGTATTGCTGATCTTGAACCAGTCAATTACACTAGAGCCCTCGTTTTTCAAAAAGGTCTGGGATAACTGTGATTTGCACCTCTGCGCTGATGGCGGGTCTAATCAGCTCAGAAAGTTCAACAGCAGCTATGTTCCGGAATACATTGTGGGAGATCTAGATTCCGCAACCACTGAAACACTCGACTACTACAGGGCACTTGGCTCCAAAACGGTTCTGCAGTCAACGCAATATGCCACTGACCTGGACAAGTGTCTCTCCCTCATCAACATCTACTTCAACTACAGTTCTCAGATCAGCAATATCCACACCTGGAATACCAAAGACGGCTTGGTTGTTAACGAAGACAGGTTGATCGACGAAAATCCGCCAGATCCGGACTCGAAAATTAACGTTGTGATCATGGGTGCCATTGGCGGCAGGTTTGACCAGACGATGAACGCTATTAGCAAGGTTTGGAAAATGTCTTTATCCAGACCCTACATTTATTCTATTTTGTTGAATCCAGAACATTCCGAAGTAGTTCTCCTAATTCCAAAGGGCTCCAATTTCATCTCCTACCCAAGACTAAGCATGGGTGAGGAGCTGGAGTACTTCGGTACAAACTTGGAAAAGTCGAAACACGAACAGAGAATTAGGAACGTCGGAGTGCTTCCTTTGTTAACTGAGTCCATCATCACGACAAAAGGCTTGAAATGGGATGTCACAAACTGGCCTACTTCAATGCTAGGCAATGTTTCGTCTTGTAATCTGCAAGTTGGTGAACAAGGTTTTCTAATTGAAACCGAGAATCCAATTTATATTAACATCGAATTATAAAAGTATTGTTTGTCATTTAAATTATTATTACTATCATCATTGTACTATTTACTTGTTATATATTTAAAGTTCTTTGAATCTATTTGTTAAATTCATTTAGTTGATTTTCAATTATTGGGGTGAGCCCACGAAACAAATCAAACGAGTCACCTTTATCTGGGAAAAATTCCAACTGCTGTTGTTTGCTGTCTGGCTCCTTATCAGGGGTATATGAGTTTGTACTCAGTGCGCTTGAGGATTGGTTATCTAGAGGTGAGGCAAACTGACTTCCAATTGGCGTAATAGACGGTATTGATATATCCCCGTTAAATGGTATTTCTGTCAAATCAACTTTTTGTAAATCCACTTCCTGCATTATCTGTTGATAAAAGTTATCAATATCGGATGGTGTTTGATCAAAGAAATCAAACTTGAAATCTGTAGAAGCGAGTTTCTCATTTGTACTCATTTCAATGTCCTTTTCATCCAACATCTCTGTAACACCACACACACTTATATCAGTATCTTGAACGGTATTCTCGCCAAATTCGCTTTTGATATACATATCATATGTCTTTTTCTCGTAAATCATGGCACTCTTTACAAACACTTTTATCATAAACCAGTTCTTGAGTGCATCAACGAAATCATTTCGCAACACAGATAAAGAAATATAATATTGTTTTATGAAAGCAAATAATATAGTCGGGAACTGTTCGTTAAAACTCCTGGCTGAATTCCATTTATTATAGCTTAGAAACCATTGCAACACGGATGTCGAGTCGTTATTGTTACCAAATTTTTCAATTAACATGTCTAAATTTAAGTTTTTAGATTTAGCACTTCTGTAAAATACACTACCTATCCAACATAATGCATTTTCAAATCCTCTGCTCGCAAATGTAAAAATAAAAGCATCAAGATTTTGCGAAAAAGTTTTAAACATATGAAAAACATTATTGTTAATACTATTGACGTCATTAAAATAACCATGTTTCATTCTTTTGATGTAATAGGAATAGTCGTGGACATATTTCAAATATTGTAAGCTATATTCAGTGGTTTTCACACAAGCGTTGTTGAGTTTGTCTACATCATGATGACCATTGAGTTCTTCATTCAAATAAAGCATATAATTTGTGGTAATGAAAAACTGTAAAATTGATAATCGAAGTAGTAAAACTCGTACAGAAGAACATCCAAGCATTGTGCTCATGTTGTTTAAAGAAACTGAGCAATGCTTTTTAATCAAGTCATGCATGTAAGGAACCTTGCTGTCTGCAAATCTTTCAAGTTCTTCCATGGAATCCAATAAATCCTTTTTGTAAGTTCCCTTGTTACTGCACTGAAGTATGTTGAAACATTTTCTTATCACCAATGAAGTTTCATACTCTAAAGTGGTATCTGAGTTAATATTATTTTCAATCATTAAAGATTTAATCTCTTCCAATGAGCACTCTAAACTTTCCCCATTTTTGAAAGACTGAAGTTTTTCCTTCTGTGAAGCACTCAATTGAGGCATAGTTACATCCAATTCACTTTCAAAAATCAACAGGTGCGAATTATTATGGAACGCTGATTGCCAATCGAGCAAAAATAGTTTGAAGGCAATTCTTCTCGTGACATCGTGCTGTCGCTGATCTTTGATAAGCTTATTATCATAGTTACTTGGGTCCCTAAATATACCCGCCAATCTTGCCATTGTTATCAACTTCGAAATCTCCAATGCGGTAGACATATTAGAAGGGATACTTTCAGACGATGAAATATCATGACAATAGCAGAGCAATAACACTTGAATAACTCTTAAGGTAATCTTTTTTTCAACAGACTCAGCACCCTTGATACTGGAAAGCAAGTTCTTCGCAAAAGTACGATACTTCTCGGATATGGTGAAAGAAGCTTCTTTCGGAATTGCAACGTCAGAATCGTTTTGTATACTCATAAACCCAAACCTCAGCAAAAGCAATAATAATGATATTATAGATGCATTTTGAATATGAGCAACACCAACTTTAACGCCTCCATTTGGCAAGCTGTACAAAACTCTTGATAATTCTTCCCTAAATACCTCTTCATGAACATACGGTAGAAAATGATATACATACTTGAAAAATCTGTCAATTAGAATATTAATGATGTAAAGTGGCGGTAAGTTTCGATTGATTTCGTCTAGTGTTCTCAAAAATTCAGCGTTGTTGTCACCAGGGTCAGAAAAAGCACATGGGAGAACTGGATTAGCACTCAAAATCTCAGCTTGATTAGCATCAATAGAATAATCTGATATCTTGCCCTTCTGAATATCCAGATACTGCGTGTATTGTAGCTCAGCGTGTTGAGCAAGAGGCTGGACTAGCGAGCTGATCTCCTTATCCTTGGCTGTTAGTGCCCAGCACCCAACAAGGCCGGACCTCCATCTGTTATTCTCCTTGATAATCATCGTATCAAACTTCTTCAAGAGTGACGACATCTCTTCGTCCTGTAAGTCCCCAGTATTGGTAACTTTATGGAATAAAGTATCTTCATCGTTGAACTTCGTCATGTCAATATTATGTGACTTCATAATTGTTTCCATGTGGTTCACCTTCATTTTAAGCTTGAGTAACTCGTTTTTAAGATTTGCCTTCCTTGGCGCTACTTTAGTCGTAGACTCTATTGAATCTTTGACATATGTGCACAAATCAACACAATCATTCTTGACACAACTTGAACATGGTTTCCCTTTGTCACACTTCATTTTCCTCTTTCGGCATTCCTGACACGAAACCGGAATCCTGTTCCTCGACTTCTTGATTGTACTGGCACTGCTGCTCCTCAACATTGGTATCAGAACAATCTGTGTCTATCAATTTGCCACCTAAACGGTACAAGATTTTTTGCCTTGCTCTTTTATACTCTCCGGATTTAAAAAGGATGTTACATTTTCTTATATCCGACAAGTTAGTCATCATAAATCCTGAAAAAAAATAATATTACCTGGTATTATAAGAAGTGAAATGAATATATACAGATGGAGTTAACGATAATCTGCGTCGCCTAAGAGGGTAAAAAAGTATCTTTAGGTTAGTTTCTGAGAATTCACACTAGGAGACATCCCCATATCCTTCAACATCTGTTGTCCCCCTATTACATCGGCAGTATCGTCCTGGTCATCATTGCGATCAAATTGCAATGATGTTACTAATGATTTGGTTGCTGGTGAAAAAGGAGATTCTCCAAGTAAGTCCACAGAAGAAGTATATTTGGTACTCATGTCCAAAGCGGTGGTAGATGGCACAGAATCCGACTGCTTAGTGCTTGGGGTGATATTGTTAAAATCGGAAACATCACCAACATAGTTGGTTATTAATGCATTGTCATTGTAATCGTACTGGTTGAAAAGATCAAATTTTTGGTAAACAGCATACTTTTCAAGATTCTCAACAAATATGTCATCCACAAGGCTTTCGATATTGTCGTAAAACAAATTTTTCATATCTTGTGCACCTTCCATCTCTATATCATCAACTTGGCTTTTAGTAGAGTTTGCGTTATCTTCTGTAAACAAATTCTGGTAATCATTCGGCGTCAAATTTATTAATGGATCAGTACTGGTGGTGGTGCCTGTGTTCGAATCAGAAATTGTAGGGCTGGAAAATGTAGCAAGTGTTGAAATTCCATCTACATCATGATCAAAATTATTGACTCCATATTTGATATATTCATGACATGATTTATTATCTTCTAACTTGAAAGTATTCATAAAAAGTTTAATAACAGTAGAATTTCTCCATGCAATGTGATAAGCGTCCTTCATACTGTCGAGTAAAAAGAATATATTCTTCGTGTAAGAGAACACCAATACCATTAGCTCTTTATTGTCCAAAACGGGATTCACTGAAGAAAAATCCGAATTGAACCATGTTAAAACCATAGACGAATCAATACCGTTGCCAAAATCTTTCATCAACCTCTCTACGGTAATGGAATTATCTTCTAAATTTCTCAAAAACATAGAAGAAATCCATATTATAGATCTTTGATAAGCTATTTGAATCCTGTTGAAAATAAAACATTCCAATTTGTTTGAAAAAGCCTTAAACTTTTCATGAGATTTAGACTCAAAAATATGTTTAGAATTTTGGTTCATAAATTTCGTGTAATCGTAAGCTAATTTGAACACAATCATTGAAATCTCTGTAGATTTTAAGGCAAACTTGAAAACATTCCTAGAATCTTCTTCATCTATCTCGTTCAAATATAGTAAGTAATAGAACGACTGAATAAAAGTTAAACAGAGTAATCTGACCTCTACTTTACGAATGCGTGAACCTGTTCTTTGTACTGAATCTTCATTAATACTCATTCCATTGATTGTTTCATAAAAAGAAGGCACTCTTGTGTCAACAAAAGTTTCCATCCTTTGGACTACAGATAGAAATTCAGATTTCCTATGTGACCCTGAAAAATTTTGAAAAACAGATAAACCCTCCCTTGCGAGTTTGTAAAATTCAAATTCAAGAGCAAAATCGATATTAATGGTGTTCTCCAAATATAAGCGCTGTATTTCCTCTTCAGATTTGAGTAGTGGTATCCCTGCTTTGAAATCTTTTAATATTTTCAAATCATTTTTATTCAATGTGGGTAGTTTCATTGTCCATTCATCATCGTGAATAATTAAAGGTGTAGCATGATCAAAGGAGCATGCAACGTCTAGGACTAACAATTTGTAAAATATACGTCTTCTTAGCGTTATTTCACGTTCGTCCTTATAAATGGCGGGAAACTGGGCAGGATCTAATTCTCCCCCTTGCGACCTCAACATTTGTATAAGCATGGACAAAGTTAATGAATGTTCGTTTCCTTCTTCATGTAATTCTGGTGAATATGTATGATACAATTTCAAATAAAGTAAAACTTGAATATTTCTTAAAGAAACCTTTTTGAATATACCTTCATTTACAGGCAAACTCATTAATAATCTTTTGGCTAACACTACAAACTCACCACTTATTTCAATTTCACTATCAATCATCAATGAAATACCATTATCGTCCAAATTCACAATGTCTTTTTTGAAATCTTTAACATTTACAGTCAAATATGCATAGCGTAAAACCAAAAGAAGTAAAGAGATAATGGATGCATTTTGGAAATGAGTAATTCCTACCTTACAACTACCATCAGCACCAGGTACTAAAACTAATTCCAGTTCTTCTCTAAAAATTTCTTCATTTACGTAAGGAAGGATTGGGTAGACAAATTTGAAAAAACGATCAATCAATGAGTTAACCACAAACATTGGAGGCATCTCTTTATTCACCTTGTCAATGATTTCAAATACTGCTTTTAGTTCCATAGGAGTTGTCTTAGACTCGGTGCCAAGTTTTTCATCGTGACTTAGACCACAGTTGGTTGCCTCATTAGATGAATTACTTATTAGCCACGATATTTGCATTGCCTTCGGTTGATTGGCTATCTCAAGAGCCTTGATTTTCTGTTTTTGGATATACAATTGATAATCTGCGTTGTGTTTTTTTAGATAGATATCAAATATCATGCTGAGTTGGCTGTCAGAGTTAATGAAGGCCACAAACGAAGTAGAACCAGAATGTAGAATTTTACTTTCTTTAATGACCAAAGTATCAAACTTGTCGGTAAGGGATAACACTGGGTCATATCCGTCGGAATTAATTGATTCAGGGGAACTTAGTGCCGAATTGGTGGCAAATAAATGATTGTAATCAGAAGCATCAATATTGTTCAACTTCAATATCTTTTCCAAATGATTAATTTTGAGCTTCAATTTGATTATTTCACTGTTCATAGCAGTTTTGGGTGTTCGATTAGAAACCTTTTCATTAGCAACGTACTTGCACAGGTATTCTGTATTGCTTTTGACACAGTTTGAGCAAGGCCTTTCACGATCACACTTTAATTTTCTCTTTCTACATTGTTCACATGACGTGGGAACTCTATTTCTTGTCTTTTTGACCCTCGTTACAGGCTCTTCTGCAAGCATTTCTTGAAAGATAGTGTTAGTTGCTACTTTTTATTAAAAGCATGTTAGCGCCACCGGAGAAAAATAAATAATTCCATATGCTGAATATTCAGTATCTTTAATTAAAAAAAAAAGCCTATTACAATAAAGATTTACGCACTTATCAGGGTAATCAGCTAGAAACATTAATAACAACAAATTGAAAAATTTGTTGCTAATAAGCAATTTGGGCCCATGACAAAGGGGAAAAAGAAACTGGGACAACAAATTTGATATCACAAAACACACATAGCATGACAATTTTATACCATCCAAGATTATTCAAGCAGTAGTAAATTAACCTAATACTCTTCATCTGCGTAATTATCACCTCCTAATTCCAAGTAATCTTTTTCGAGAGCAGCTAAATCTTCTCTAGCTTCAGAAAATTCACCTTCTTCCATACCTTCGCCAACATACCAGTGAACAAAGGCCCTCTTGCTGTACATTAAATCGAATTTGTGATCGATCTTTTGCCAAGCATCTGCAATGGCTGTAGTGTTGGATAACATACAAACAGCCCTGTCGACATCAGCAAGTTCTGATTCAGGTGGCTGAGTTGGCTTTTGGTAGCAGATACCAATTTTGAAACCAGTTGGACACCAGTCAACCAATTGAACACTCTTCTTGGACTTAGCAGCAGCAACAGCAGTTTGAACGTCCCTATTGACAACGTCTCCTCTATATAATAAACAAGTAGCCATGTACTTACCTAATCTTGGGTCACACTTGACCATTTGGTTACCTGGTTCAAAACAAGCAGATGTGATTTCAGCAACTGTGTTTGATTCGTGATTTGCTCTTGCCTTGGAGATGACTGGAGCATATGATACCAATGGAAAGTGAATTCTTGGATAAGGAACTAAGTTAGTCTGGAATTCGTTCAAATCAACATTCAAAGACCCATCAAACCTCAAAGAAGCGGTAACGGACGATACCACCTGTGCAATCAAGCTGTTTAGGTTATTAAAAGTTGGTCTGGCAATACCAAGGTTCCTACGGCACATGTCGTAAATGGCTTCATTATCAACCATGAAAGTACAGTCGGCATTTTCCAAGGTGGTGTGAGTAGTCAACACGGTGTTATATGGCTCCACAACTGAAGTGTTCACTTGAGGTGCTGGGTACACAGCAAATTCAAGTTTTGCTTTCTTACCATAGTCATTTGAAAATTGCTCAAGCAGTAAAGAACCCAACCCGGAACCTGTACCACCACCTAGAGAATGTGTGAAAAGGAAACCCTGAAGACCATCACATTGATCGGCCATCTTTCTGATTCTGTCATTGACATCATCTAGTAGTTCCCTACCAACGGTATAGTGGCCCCTAGCATAATTATTTGCGGCGTCTTCCTTACCGTTGATCAACTGTTCTGGGTGAAACAGGTTCTTGTATTTTCCTGTTCTCACTTCATCCACCACATTTGGCTCTAAATCAACATAAAGTGCTCTTGGCACGTATTTACCTGCTCCTGTTTCACTAAAGAAGGTAGAAAATCCTTCTTCACCACCTTTTGGCCTAGTGAGACCTTCTTGTAAATAACCATCTGGGGTGATCCCATGTTCCATAGAATACAATTCCCAGCAGCTGTTACCTATTTGACAACCAGCCTGACCCACTGTATTAAACTTGACGTGTTAGTAAAGGTCCACAAAAGGAAGGCAATCCAAAGTGCTTGATTGATCCCACAAATACAAGCGCTGGTCTAAATGCTCAAACATACCATTAACTGAAATGACCTCTCTCATCTTTTCTTTATAACGCTTGTTAGGTGCTGATAAATGGTCTTTATCAACTGAAACGTACGTGTCCGATCAAGCAGATGTTGTTTTGATCAAACTTTTGGCGCTTCACTGTTTTGTTTACATCCTCGCGAGCGACCCGTCGTTTTACCTTTTATGGAAAAAGTTGAATCTGTTGAACTATCTAATATGGAGCCTTAGCAGAAGGAAGAAGCATTGAAGTAGACGAGCTTCTATCAGGTATGGAAGCTCTGAAGATGTCGTTACTTTTATTAGGATTTTGTTGGTTCTTGCGTAAATTATAGCCTGAGCTGCCTCCACAAATGCCAATGTGCTAAATTGTTTTGCATATTGCGAGTGACATTCTGTACAATAAATCTACATTCTTCGTTACCCGTAAATGACGGGGTGACATTTAAATAGCTTAGTCAAAAAAGTGGGGCTAAATCTAAAAAAATCCTGAATGTGGATGACATTCTTCTTTATCGGTGCTCTGTTATAACTCCACCTTTTGTATAAAAATCCACAGGCAAGCTCTATAAGGTATCCTGTCCCGGCATATAGGGGCTCCATAGCTGTATGATTCAATGAACGCTATAGTAATATATTACCTTGCAGTATTTCATATACTACTGGACACCGTCTGTGCTATTGATCTTTATTTTGACAATGAAACTTCAACAAATGTTGATTTGCAGCATAGATTGTTTCAGAAGACTAAGTTCAGCAAATACAATACCTTTACAGAACAACCATATGTCTCCAATGGTCTTATTGGGTCCAGAATTCCAAATCTTGGGTTCGGGTTCACCTATGACCAAAATTCAAATACTTCAAGTTCTCTGCTAAGTAACGGCTGGCCCCTTTTCAATAACAGATATGCCGGTGCGTTTCTTGCTGGTTTCTATGACTCTCAAGCAAACACTACAGGCACCAACTTCCCTGAAGTGCTAGACGGGGGTGGCCACGAAAGTATTATTGCTTCGATCCCACAATGGACAGATCTAAGATTCACTTTAGAGGTGAATAGCACCAAATTTACATTGGACCCAAAGCAAACAAATACCACAGAGTCAAGTCATGTTCAGCATTATACACAATCTTTAAATATGAACACTGGTGTAGTTACCACTGAATATACTTGGTTAAACTTGATAACAATAAGAATTGATGTTTTAGCTCATGAAGACACTGAGACGCTAGGTCTGATGAAAATAATGCTTGCATCTGTTAATGACAACAGTGTGCAACTTTTAGTAGAGCACCATTTGGACTCTGAGTCTTGTGAAAGGTGCACGTTGGTTGACCATGGTATCGAAGGTTCTGACATTTACATGATTGTGTCACCAGAAGGTGTTGACTATGCCTCCGCTGTGATATATTCGGCGATAAGTTATGAAGAGGAACCTATCGACACATCATTTTTTGAACTGAACAAAAACTCTGTGACCCAAACTTTTAATGTCACTGTGGACGCTAATGTCACACTTGTCAAATACATCGGTATCTCTTCCAGTGATCTTCTCAATTCAAATGATACTGAGAAGATATTCGATCATTCAAAGGAAGTTGTCAAAACTTCAGCGACGGTTGGATATGAGGCTCTTCTAGAGAAACACATAAGCGCCTGGTACAACAAATGGAGTAATGTTAGTGTTTCATTGAAATCAGATCCATTGGCTCAAATTGCGATTGAAGCCTCTATCTACCACTTGCTTGCCAACAGCAGACAAAGTGCTCATAACTTAACTGCCGCTATGCCTGTCGGTGGACTGAGCTCTGACTCTTACGCAGGAATGGTATTCTGGGATATGGATCTTTGGATGATTCCTGCTTTACTTCCAGTGGCACCAGAGAATGCCGCTTCAGCGCTCAAATATCGTTCTCATCTTCATCAACAAGCAAGGGAAAATGCTATCAAATATGGTTATGGTGGATCTGTTTATCCATGGACATCTGGACGATTTGGTAATTGTACAGGTACTGGCCCATGTGTTAATTACGAGTATCATTTGAATGTTGCTGTATGTTATTCAATTTGGAAATTATATTTATCCGGCGCTATCGATGAAACGGTTTTGAGAGAAGAAGGATGGCCGATATTAGAAGATACTGCAAATTTCTTTGTTGAATATGTTCAATGGAACAATAGCATTGGCAAGTACGAAACATTTAATTTAACAGATCCTGATGAATATGCCAACTTCCAGAATAACGCTGCCTATACAAATGTTGGGATTGCCCTGGTAATGAAATGGGCCACTATAATTGGTGAATTATTAGATGAAACAATTGAAGATGATTGGGCAAATATTATGGAAGATATGTATTTACCTGTCTCTCCCGCAAATCTTACTCTAGAATATGATGGAATGAGTAATGATATAATAGTGAAACAAGCTGATGTGGTGCTTATCAGTTACATAGATGACCAGGATCAATTTTTACCTGAATACTTTGATTACGATAAACAAAGAGCCGTCAACGATTTGATTTATTACTCCGACCACCAAACCTCACAGGGTCCTGCAATGTCTTATCCAGTATATGGGGCTGTCTCTCAAAAGCTAAGTGACTTCGGTTGTGGCCACATGACATATTTGAAAAAATCATATGAACCGTTCATTAGATTCCCATTTGCTCAGATGAGTGAACAAAATAATGATAATTTTGATGTCAATGGTGGTACACACCCTGCTTTCCCTTTTAACACTGGACATGCGGGCGTAATCCAAGGCTTTTATTACGGGCTGTTAGGTATTAGATATTCTTATATGTTTGTGGGGGATAATTTTCAAAGAGTACTACATGTTGACCCAGCTCGTCTACCTTTGTTTAAAGGTGATTATGAAATAATGGGTTTCAAGTATCTAAATCAATCTATTACGATAACATTGAATACAACGCACATGACCTTATTTAAGGAAACTACTGGAGACAGTTTGCCAATATATGTTGACCATAGAAATCAGATGGGTGGTACTTATAATCTTAGTGATATTTTAGAGATACCGTTATTTGTACCAGGAAGCAATATTCCTGGCTCTTTAACTGAATGCCGGTCTAATGCTATAGCTATTGATAAAGGTATGGATGGTGATATTGCACAGGCTGTTATTGATGGTGATAATTCAACGCTTTGGCAGAGTGTTTCAAAAGAAATGCCAGCATCACTATTGATTGATTTGGAAACCAGTAAAAAGTTTACTAGAGGTGCTATCATTTGGGGGTCTCGACCTGCTTTTCAATTTGCCTTATCAGTTATCAACGACATTAATACTTTACAAAACAATGTCACTATTCTGGCAAGCAAACAAGTGAATATTTCCAGCCCTTATATCCCGGGCTCGGAGGTTATTTTGAGAGACAGAAATTATACTATTTTTGATTTTGATGAATTTATTGAAGCCAGGTATGTTATTTTGACTGTTGAGGGAGTTATTGACAAAGATGACAACCCTTATGGTGGTGAGGTTGCTGAATTTGTTTTACTTGATTGATGTTTACTTTTAGAAAGTCACAAATATATATTGTTTACACAACTAACCCTACTTGTGCTACCAAACAAAGATGATCACTTGGATACTCGCCTTCTCTAGGTTGACCTTTATCCATTTCATTAGGATGTGGTAACTTTAGTAGTTTCTGTAAAACGAGGTCATTTTCTGACTCAAACTTGGACAAAGGGTCCACTTCTTTAACATCTTCTTTTAAATCCCAATCTCTGATAAAAAAGATATAATCTAGCATACCCCTCCATTTATGCGCCCAATTTGAAAAATAAGGTTCTCCTCTTTCGTTATCTATTCCCGCATTCGTTGAATCAACATATTTATATCCAAGTGAATATAAGGAAATGGCTCTGTAAGGCAAGCTATTGTGTAAATTTTCAATAGAATTTACCAAATCAACTTGTTCCTCGGTAGGAGTATAAGATTCAGGAACAGGATCTTTTGGTTGGTTTTCTCCGTTCTTTTCAATATTTCCACCCTCTTCATCATCTGCAGAGCCCCCTTCCCTTAACTTGGAATAAACATATGATGTGGAGCAAGAAATTACTCTCAGACATCTTTCGTCATAGCTCACTGGTTTGGATGTAATTGAAAGGTAAGGTGAATCAAATGGTTGCGAATTAAAGTCACCTGCAAAAAACTTCCAAACTTTTGTAACATTTGGATTGAGTGTACGAATCCTTTTTTCAAATTCTGCAGATTTGGATAGAACTATGTATGTCTGTCTCGTTCTTTCGTAAGTACCAAATGGGTGCCAAAAAAGATGAGCAGTTCCAACTGTTAAAATTTTAGTAGGATCATCTTTCAGTGCTAAACCTAAAATCATTCCCGCATTTTTTGTAACGGTACGAGGTAAAATGGTTCCAGATGTTTCTTTATCAAAATCAATCAAACAAGTGTCAACGACGGTGAAGAGCATTTCTTTGAAAAATATAGACACCCCGTGATTTTTGTCATGTCCTCTGTGAAACTTTGTGTGATAACCTATTTTCTGAAGCTCGGGTCTCCAAAAAGACTTGTACTGTGTATAATCAACTTCTTGTAAGCACATGATGTCACAGTCATAATCCTTGATTTCTTGAAGTAAAACTTTAGATCTTTTATGCCATTTTAAAATATCGCCATTTTCTGGAAATAGGGTTCTTCTAATCAATGCTTGAGCTAGAAGATTATAGCTCATAAGTTTGAAAGATATAGCAGGCTTTGTTTTCTCTTCATGGGGAACTGGGACTAATCGTCTCTTAATATAATTTGAACCTTCAGGATTATCGGGATCAAGACCCTTATCTATTAATGACTGTCTTTTGATAGCTTTCGCTTCTTCACGTTCTCTACGTTTCTGTTCGATATACTCTGGCGTCAACAGCTCTTTAGGTATTTTTCCAGATTTACCCTTCTTCTCCTTCTTCATCTTGGTCCCGTTAGAAGAGTCTTGAAAAGCGTGAGTTTCCTGTTTTATTGGCTTTCCTTCAGACATAGGGTTTTATAGGATATTTATTAAATGAAATCAATCTTGAATGCTAAACCTTGCTCTAACTTTAACAATCAACTTTTATGTGCATACTTCAAGGAAAAATTAGTGAATTTTCACTATTTAAGAGCATTATTGTTTTTCTTGTCTTTTCGATTTTTAATTTTTTTTGTTTAACATACTTGTTTGCCATAGATAAGTGGAGAATACCTTGCAGTAATTAATATGTCACATGTTTCAGAAGAAAGTGATGAAATAGCTGAAAATGATAACAATACGATTGTAATCAACCAAACAAAAGAAGAAATTGAGTATTTGATGTCCTTGATTCAGTCTAAAAAAAATGAATGTGATGATCTTGAGACGGAAACAGCTTACTTTAAGGAATACGCCGGATCTCTAATGAGTGCAGGTGTTTTAACAAAGCAAAGCTCAAAATAATATTTGAACGATAATCTGAACAACATTTATGAGATTTAAACTTTCCATAAAGTGAAATTCATGATACAGGTATTTGCACCATCATTTGCATAGTGCGTTGTAGTGTTGCTTGATAACTTTATACATAAGACGACCTAATTTCAATCAACTGTCAAGAGCTCACATTTTACTCTTTTTGGCCCTTTGTTTCTGAATGGTGTGGATGATGGCAATAAATTAAATCATGCCACAAATAATTGCACAAAACTTTCATATTAGGAAAATAAGTGCTTCAGAAAAATACAGCATCGAGCAATGATATTTGGCTACATTATGAAGAAGCATCATTTCTAAATCAATCAATGCTTATAAAAAGGAAATAAATTTGCCATCACACTTTCAATGTAATCCTATCTTTGACGACAATGATGTTTTGATATTCGTTAGCGGAAGCACACTCTAGTGAAGAGTCCACCTCTGACATGTCCTAAAAACTGGGTCTTTATATTGTTTTATTCATGATTTTGACGGTACTACATTGAAGCATTCACATTTAAAAGCTAGAGTCCTCTAACTTTGAATCTTTCAAATTGTAATAATTGTCAGTTAAATGAGTAGAAAACAATACTACTATCGAAAGTTATACAAAGAAGGTTTTACTGCTAAAACTCATTTGATGATATAGCCAGCAACAAATTTATCAGGTAATGATAAGACTGGTTAATATCTTAGAGATTTCAAGGACGCAAAAAGGAGTTTTACCAGTAAAAGATGATAACATATGATCATGGATTATAATTTGAAATAAAAGTGTTTGTATACTCCTAAACATATTATCAAGGTCGAAAGGATACGAATTAGGGAATAAGACTAAAACTGAGTGAATCTTAAGTTTGCTCAATTTGCTCAAATTCTCAATTTTATATGCCTAACTAGAATCAATTTAAAAGCTTTTGTTACTCTATAAGATTTAACTGCTTTGCAAACTTCATAAATGCACTTTGTCTAGCATTTGTATGTATCAACTATAAATCTCGTCTGATTTCAGGTAACTGGATATGACGCTGTGCATGTCTTAAAATCATTTTTGAATACAAACTTGCGCCAACCCAAGCTCCCATCGAGTGGATACCATGTAAAGTTCCAGTGCCATTCCGATTTAATTCATTTATTACATACGTAGAAAAGCCCGGTATGCTTGAGAATCCTCCAACAATCATTATATTAGACCTTACTATGTTTGTGAGATCCATTGGAAGCTCCTCAAGCACGTTCAAAGCTAAGTCAACAGGAGAAAGTTCGTTCCGATCAAGTAAAAATTTAGTAGAAGGAAATAAGGTTTCAGTGATACATTGCACTATAGTAGCTTCTCCTAATTGGTTTCCAAAAATACCAATGATGTCAGTTGAGTTTTTGCTGAAGTTCTGTATGGCCCTTAGCAGCTTCTCTACTTCTTTGAAATGTAACGGTATATGACTTAGCTTCTGCAACAAATTGTAGTGAACATTGCATGCGCCTCTTATAGTCAGCTTACTGTATTCCCTGAGTTCTCGATTGTCGAAAACAACACTGACACGTGTATACCTCCATCCAAAATCAATAATTAAGCCCCCAAATGTACTAGGGTTTGGCATAACGCCAATTCCTGCGCTTAATGAGCACATAAGAGGATCTGAAACAATCACAACAGATCTTACTAAAAGGCGTTTCAAAAGAATGTCAACCACGGAATTTAGATAGCACCTTGGGGTTTCCTCGCACCATACAACTAACACTTTTACATTCAATGAACTGATGCCAGATTTGTAAAACATATCATGCAGAATGAAGTTTAATTGGTACTTGTAGGTATCTAGTGCAGCTTGTTGATCTTTAAATGCTAGAAGAGAGGGGGGGAAAAGGTAGTTCATGCACTTGATATCCTCCTCGAGTTTCTCAACTACAATACCAGACGGCCGTTCATTTTCAACAAAGAAGCAGTCTCTCTTTAAACAAATGTTATCAATTTCCAAAGGCAGAGATTTGCCTTTATAATGATGCATGTTAATGCTCATCAGTGGCTTGTGATGACCCTCAACTCCAAACTCAGCAGTCCTGCTGCCGATACGTAATACACAATTGCATGGTTTCCCATCACCAGTGGCTACTTGCATCTACCGAAGTTTGCATGAAGTGCGTTGATGGCATGAATAGTTACGTAAGCAGACGGTCTACGAAAACAAATTTTGAGTTCTCAGTGCTCATCTTTTTAAAACGACAAGTTCTTTAGCAAATTATGACCGAAGAAGCAGTTTTATTAGTGGATCAGCTTCAAGACCTTGGGGTCAATGCAGGCGATATTACAAAACTAAAAACTGGGGGGATTTACTCCATTGCAGTATGTAGAAGGAGAAAAATATACATGTTTCACCTTATTGTGAAATTGAGCATTACTAACATGGCAGTCGGTTTTATCAACAACAAGACGTAACATGACTAAAATCAAAGGGTTAAGTGAAGCCAAAGTTGAGAAAATCAAGGAAGCTGCAGGAAAATTGATGCATCCAGGGTTTGTTTCAGCATTAGCTCAGTCAGAATTGCGACAAAAAGTTCTTCACATTTCTACCGGGTGTAAGGCGTTTGACGAAATGCTAGGTGGTGGCGTTGCGACAATGTCAATGACAGAAGTATTTGGAGAGTTTCGGACAGGTAAGACGCAAATGTCTCACACGTTGTGTGTTACAGCGCAAATGCCTAAGGAGATGGGTGGTGCTGAGGGTAAAGTGGCCTATATCGATACTGAGGGCACATTCAGACCCGAGCGAATCACAGCTATTGCGGAAAGGTTCAATATGGACCCCATTTCATGCCTTGAGAACATTTCCTATGTAAGAGCGCTAAATAGTGAGCACCAGCACGAATTAGTTGAGCAGCTAGGTCAGTATTTGGCTGAAGGCAGCTACAAGTTGATTATCGTTGACTCTATCATCGCACTCTTCAGAGTAGATTATTCTGGAAGAGGGGAGTTGGGAGAACGACAACAGAAGTTGAACCAGCACTTGGCCAGATTATCTCGTATGGCAGAGGACTTTAACTGTGCCGTATTTCTTACCAACCAGGTGCAATCTGACCCAGGTGCCAGCACCCTTTTTGCCAGTGTTGACGGGCGTAAGCCGGTTGGGGGTCACATTCTTGCCCATGCTTCACAAACGCGTATCTTGCTTAGAAAAGGTCGTGGTGACGAGCGTGTTGCAAAGATCCAGGACTCGCCTGACTGCAAGGAAAGTGAATGTACCTACACACTAACCAACGGAGGTGTGTCTGATCCAGCTGAGTAATTAGTGAACCCAAATAGGCAGTTTGCTGCTTTGAGCGAAACATCAACACAAAATTGCCTTTCTAGGCAGAAGGTAAACACGCGAAGGCAAAACAGTGTTGACTTTGGGAAAAAAGGAAAACAGAGAATTCATTGATCTATCATTTGTCTGCTAGTATATAACGAGGTTCGTTGCAGCTTGCATCAGAGGTTTATAGGGCAAAACAGTTTTTAAGTATTGTTTGTATTGTCTTATCACTAGCTCTAAATCATTTGGGTGTGCATCCATCTATATCATAAACCCAGTTAATAATAATGAGTGCCAATAGACCTCTGCAGCCACTGAATCATCTTCAGATCAATGCCAAATCTAACCTACAACAATCGCCAATAAGTAAGGCTACTCCAGTGAAGAGCTCTGTGTCTAAACCAGACTCTAATAAAAGAAAGAAGAAGGAAAAGCTTTCTTCGTTGTGTAAGACTCCCCCTAGTATTGTGAAGAATAGACACGGTAGAGGCTACAGAAGAGGCCATTTCCTAGGTGAAGGAGGGTTTGCTCGTTGCTTTCAGATGAAGGATGACACAGGTCGGACGTTTGCCGCCAAAACTGTCGCCAAGGCCTCCATTAAGAACGAAAAGACCAAAACTAAGCTTCTCAGTGAAATCAAGATCCACAAGAGTATGAACCACCCAAATATTGTGGAATTTATTGACTGCTTTGAAGACGACGTCAACGTTTACATTCTTTTGGAAATCTGTCCATATCAATCTTTAATGGATTTACTAAAGCACAGAAAGCTGTTGAGTGAGCCAGAAACTAGATTTTTCATGGTTCAAATCATCGGAGCAATTAAATATTTACACAGGAGAAGGGTAGTTCACAGAGATTTGAAACTTGGTAATATCTTTTTTGATCCTAACATGGACTTGAAGCTTGGTGATTTCGGTCTCGCCTCGATCATAAGTGCCAATCAACAAAAAAGATATACCATCTGCGGTACTCCAAATTATATTGCACCTGAAGTGCTTGGTGGCAAAAATGTTGGTCACAGTTTTGAAGTGGACATCTGGGCAATTGGTATTATGATGTTTGCATTGTTATTTGGTAAACCTCCATTCCAGGCCAAGGACGTGCAAGTAATTTACGAAAGAATTAAAAACAATGAATTTAGCTTTCCTGAATCATCTACAGTTTCTCAGGAGGCAAAACAATTAATTATTGATCTTTTGTCCACAGACCCATTGAAAAGACCAACATTAGATGAAATTTTAAATTATGATTGGTTTAGATCAGGCCCATTTCCAGAACGCATCACCATCGAATCGTTGAAACAAGAACCAAAGAATTTTGCATTAATTTCAAAGGAGGCATCCCTAATCAACTTTGCGAATGCAAAGCAAAGAGTCGGTATCAATGACACGGTTAGGAACCCTGTTGAGATTCTTAAAACTGATCTACACAGTGAAAGACCTAAGGCTCTTTTACCACATTCTCTTTCTCCCGATAACACTAAAAGTAAGTACAAGGAAGTCTCCCCTGTTAATGTGACTCCTTATAACACAAAATCTAAAGTTGGAAATCAATTAGAGAGGGCAAACTATGAACATAAAATGATCAAAGTTTTAAATGAGACATTGTCAGCTACCTTAGATAACATGGGAAAAATTGCTGCAGGTAAAGTGGCTTCAAATACAACTACTATTCAAAGACCTCAACTGATCAGTAAATGGGTTGATTACTCTAATAAGCACGGGTTTGCATATCAATTATCCACAGGATCCATTGGGGTTTTGTTCAAAGAAGGCCACACAGTTTTAAAATCAAGAGATACCCAGGATGTTTATTATATTCACCCAGACTCAGAGTGTGGTTGGAACAGCGAACACTTCACTACAACTGAAATTCCAAGAAGCTTGCAAAATGAAATGCATGTTGTTGACTTTTTCGAAAAGTATATGACACAACATTTATGTGATGTTCACAGTGGCATATCGAATAATTCTACAGGAGAAATATTTTTGAGAAGGTACCATCGTAGTGATAATGGAGTTCTGTTTGAGCTAAGTAATGGCAGCTATCAATTTAATTTCAAAGATCATCACAAAATTGTTATTTCAGAATATGGTAGTGTTATTACACACATAACACCAGAAAAGGATATTGAAACGTTGCCTTTAGATTATGTTCTAATGTCTGGTAATTTCCACGAAACACCTGATGCTTACTTTTCAGCTAAATTTGATTTCATCAAGCGTACATTAAGAGAAAGACTTACTCTGTAAGTTAGCACGTGAACAGCTCTTGACCTACATTTCTTGAATTTGCATTTAACATTAACAATTAACATTTACTACTTTCATCAACTACTTCTTCATACCAAACAAGAAAAAAACCTAATGTGATATCAAATTATGAACTTTTAAGTGTTGATATGTTTCGCCAAAAATGGTTTCCCTATTCTCTTCTATTTTATTTTGGTTTTTTTTTGCCTTCTTTGTTTTATTTGTATTTGTGCATCTATGTTTTCACTGACTAATTATTGACACTTTTGACTGTGCTGTTCTTTCCTAAGTTTCACATTACTACAAAAATTCCGTTTCAAAAAATCAGCAAAGAAATCGATTTAGTATGTATACTAATGAGGTTACTTTACGTCTGCCTCTCTGTCTAATTTCTGATATAGCTTTAACATAATTAATATTTAATAATTAAATAACTATCCTTACAAACTGTCTCTGTTGGCTAATTTATGTACAGCTTAAGCATCTATAATATACAGAACGACGAGATCAGCTAAAGTTCGTTATCATCATCGGTACCAGCGAGTAAAGCCTTTAATTCCCATTCTCTTTTGAACTTTTCGTTCAACATGTTTAACTTTGTGATGAGTCTGTTACACGCATCTCTGAGGGCATCTCTTGGATTGTAGTTGTCCTCCGTTTGGAGTCTCATCACGAAGTTTGCAAACAAAGGATGCTCTATTTTGTAAGCAGCAAATAACACACGTTCGTCACTGATAAGTTCCTTTCTTAGCAAGTTACCCAAGGTGTGGTCCTCTCTCTCAAATTTCACAATAATACAGTTTGGTACTCTCGAGTCCGGTGTAATGTTGAGTTTAGGAACGCCATCCGGGAGAATGAAGAGCTCAAAACGGTCTGGTGCGTTCATAAATGTAGTGCAACTTGAAGAACAACTGTAGATTGGTGCAGGGTTGTTTTCAAAGTCTTGACTTTTTTTTTTCCTTTGCCTCTGTAGAACACCCAGGCCCCCCCTAAAAGCGAATTTCGACTATTTAAGAAGACAGTGTTTCTTTTAATTGAACCAGCGATATTTCTATTGTCAATACAGTCAGATACTTCTGGACAACACCACTGGGTTTTGATTGACATACGGAACACGCAAGTTTAAACAGGGGTTCAACTTTTTGAGGAAATCACTGTGAAATGTCATCCGATCCACAAGATCTGACAACAACAGATTCAGCTGTTCCGACAGCGCAATCGCAGTCAACAAACACAACCGATGTTCCTGCTATGTATGTTTCAACCAAATTGCGTCACAGATCATTTTACAGAAGAGAACCAACTGATATACCGGGAAATCGACCCTTTTTTGCATTTATTGTGATCGCATTGTTAAAATTAGCAATTAATTCGAGTGTATATACTAACTAAAAGAGATACAACAGTAAGCAGCAACCACAGGCACAACAAAAACAGAAATCTATGTTGCCGCCTCCTAAGGCTATTGCAAACGGTGCGTACCATTTTCAACAAACAGTGCACATTCACGGTGGCATTTCCACAGAACCAACAATACTAACAAGAACTATAGATACTACTACAGAGCAACCAGCTCAACAGCAGCAACAGCAGTATGCTTTGCCACCATTCTCTAAACTCAGTCAATACGGTGGTAACAATTTCGCATCCTCCTCTCCATCCACAAAGACTTCATTGCCTCCGTTCAATAACTTGGCGTCCAAAACGGATTCTGAAGCGAAAGTGAAATCAGAGATTAACTTACCTCCTGCAAGTTCCATTATCAATGAAACGACGTCTAAGAACGTACCTGGTAACTCCATCAGCGTCCTCGAACCCGCTACAGAACAATCTCAACTGCCAACCAGTGAACAGCAAACAAAGGGTTCTTTTAAAGGTGAAACGCAAGAAATTGCGGAAGCATCTAATGATCAAATCAATAGCAAGGCTTCTCCGCCAAATCAAAGAGCCGCTTCTTACAAACCACTAAACGTCAAGGATGCACTCAATTATTTGGATCAAGTCAAGTTTCAGTTCCGTGAACAGACAGATATTTACAACAATTTCTTGGATATCATGAAGGATTTCAAATCACAAAAGTATGTATTGCTTTTACTATCGATGGAGAAATTGATCGATCTCGTTTTTGCTTTTCACGGCTGTGCCGAGCACAGCCGTGAAATTTTCTCTCATCTTTTGATACTAACATAATAAATTCAAACAGCATTGATACTCCTGGTGTTATCGAAAGAGTGTCCACTTTATTTAAAGGTCATCCAGAACTTATCGATGGTTTCAATACTTTTTTACCACAAGGTTTCGCAATTGAGTGTTCCACCACTGATCCAAATACCATTATAGTCACAACTCCTCAAGGTACTTCGATCAGAAAAGATAATGCAACTTCAGAATCTAGTGCGCAATCAGCTTCACAATTGCAGCATGATCAACAGCTGCAGCAAGAACCGCAGCAAGAACCGCAACACCAACAGCAGCAACACCAACAGCAGCAACACCAACAGCAGCACCAACAACAACAACAAGAGCATCAACAACAGTTGCAGCAACAACAATTACAACAGCAACAATTACAACAACAACAATTGCAGTTGCAGCAACAACACCAATCACAACACGCCCCTCAGCAAGTTGTGATAAATCAGTTACCGGGAGTCGACGGTAATGCTCCAGAAGGTTATGCTTACCATATGCATCCACAGGCACAATATAGTAGATATCCTAATGGAGAACTTCCGCCTGGCTATGATCAGCAAGCATACCAACAACAGTTACATCTTGCACAACAACAACAATTGGTAGTGGAACCAAAGCAAAGCACCCCAGCTGAATTTGATCAGGCAATCAATTACGTTAACAAAATTAAACAAAGATATGCCAATCAGCCGGATATTTACAAATTATTTTTGGAAAATTTGCAGATGTATCAAAAGGGAATTAAGCCTATCAATGAAGTGTATCATGAGATATCAATTTTGTTTAGAGATGCACCAGACTTACTTGAAGATTTTAAGCTATTTATGCCTGATAGCACTGTAGTTAGAGATCCTCAGCAAGAATATGCTGTTGCGCAACCACCTCTTCCACCTACACAAATCTATCAAAGTGGTCCAGGTGTTCAGCTACCTCCAGTTGGTAACTTCCAGCCCGTTGCCTTCAGAAATGGACAGGAAGAGCTACTGCAATCTCAGTATCCACAAGCTTACCATCAGCAGCAAATGCATCAGCAACTTCAACCAGGACCTCCATCTCAATCTCAGGTTATGCTAGACCCACAGTATCAAAAAGAAAATCAGCAGTTGATAAAGGAAAGGAAAAAGAAAGAAGATATTGTCGAAGGTTATCCACTCTCTGATATACGTACCACCAGTAGAGGAGTTCCATCTTTGCTACCAGGTGTACCTGATCCTGTTTATCCAAGAGCTGTTGATTCTGATTTAACCAACGAATTGAACTTTTTTGATAAGCTTAAGAAGGCTATTGGTAACAAGCAAACTTACAACGAGTTTTTGAAAATTATCAGATTGTATAATAGTGATGTTATTGATAAAAGGACTTTAATGGAGAAAACTAGAGGTTTCATTGGAGGCCTGCCAGATATGTATCAATGGTTCAAAAATTTTGTTGGTTGGGAGGATATTCCACTGAGAATTGAAAACGTTGCTATCAAAAAACAACCACTAGATTTGTTGATGTGTAAACCTTGTGGACCATCCTACAGAAAATTACCAAAATCTCAAACTCATATGGCATGCTCTGGTAGAGATGCTATATGTTGGGAGGTATTCAATGATGATTGGGTTGGTCATCCGGTTTGGGCATCAGAAGAGTCTGGATTTATTGCTCATCGTAAGAATCAATATGAAGAAATTCTTTTTAGGATTGAAGATGAGAGACATGAATACGATTATTATATGGAAGCAAATACTAGAACTATTCAAACTTTGGAAACCATCGCCAATAGATTAGCCAACATGAGTGATGAAGAAAAGGCTAATTTTAAACTACCGCCAGGCTTAGGGCATACTTCAAATGCCATTTACAAACGGGTTATCAGAAAAATTTACGATAAAGATAGAGGTTGGGAAGTAATTGATGCATTACATGAACATCCCGCAATCACTGTCCCTATTGTTTTGAAGAGACTGAAACAAAAAGACGAAGAATGGAAAAGAGCACAAAGAGAGTGGAATAAAGTATGGAGAGAAGCTGAACAAAAGTTGATGCTAAAAGCATTAGACCATCTGGGTTTGCAATTCAAGAATATTGATAAAAAGTTATTGACCAATAAGCATTTGGTTCAAGAGCTTTCAACAGTAAAGCAAGAGCAACAAACAAAAAAGTTACATCCATTAATGACCAGACCAAAATCTCAACTGGTTTGCAAATATGAAGATTTCAGTATTTTTATTGATATTTTCAAATTAGTCCAAATCTCATTAAAACATCAAGGTTACTCACGTAACGAAAAATCCAAAATTGATTCTTTTTTCAAATCTTTCATCATTGATTTCTTTTTCTTAGACGCAGAGTTCATTGACTCTGAATTACTCAAAAGAGGTCTTGTTGAAGAAGATGAACATGAAGATAAAGAACCAACTCCTGATTTAGTAACTCAAGAGGAAGAGTTACCAACTTTATCTCAAACAAAAAAGAGATCGAGAGAACATGATTTATTGAAAGATGTTTTACGTAAAAATAAGAAAAAGAAATTGAATGAAGATGACGAGAGTACTGAATGTGAAAACTCTACAGTTAATGATTCTAATGCAATTAATGAAAATGGTGCGAACGAAGCTTCTGAACCTCACGAAAAAGTTCAACCGAATTGGATCACTAACGACAACTTCAAACCTGCTGTTGGTGATGTCAGGAGCGAATACAATATGTTCTGCAACACCCAAATATATGTATTTTACAGATATTTGGATACCCTGTACAAAAGGCTATTGGAGGTTAAAAATCTTTCACAAGATGCTAACGAGAAAATCAAACTCAGAAAAATTACCAAGTTTGCAAGTGATCTTGGTTTGGTTGATAATCACTTGAAAGATTTAGGGATTGCCATTACCGGAAATGACTCTTATGTAGAAGCATTAGGGTTATGTGAAAAGTTGATTGATAAAAAGTTGGAAGCAAATGATTTTGAAGAAGCCTTGAGAGAAGGTTTTAGTAACAAAGCTTATAAGATGTTCACCATTGATAGAGTGGTGACTAATATTGTTAAATTCATACATAACCTGATGTCGGACAACAAATGTGGTGAAATTCTATTGCTCATGGAGAAAGACCGTCAGCAAGTGAAAACTAGCGCCAAGGATCAAATTATGTATAGAATTGAAGTTAGAAATTTCATGAATCCTGATGAAAATATGTTCAAGATCACATATGATCGTGAAGCTAAAGCCACAAACATTACATTCTTGGCTTTGGATGATTTAACCATTAGTGATGAATCAGAAGAAAAAGAAGGTAAATGGAACTACTATTTAACCAGCTACTCTATGTCACACCCAACCGAAGGTATTGATGCATCAAAAATTAATCTGCCATTTTTAAAATCATTATTAGATGAAGATGATGACGAGGACGAAATCAGTGGAGTTTCGGAATCAAAACTTAGCGTTAAAATTGATATGGATACTTACAGAATGAGGTTTGATCCAGAAACATATGATTTATTCATACGAGACTCTTTATTCTTGAGGAAAACTAACGGTAAATTATCAGAGAAAGCAAGATTATCCAAATTAAGCGAAGTTATTAATGGTGATATGGGCGTTGCAGGTGATCTTGGATCTGAAGAAGCTTTGAAGTTGGCTGATGAAAAGTTCAAGGTTTTGTTTGAAAAAGGACCTGATGAATACTTGAAAATTGAGAAAAAAGGTGAAGGTGAAGCGGAACAAAAAGGAAACAATCCAGCTAGTGAAAGAAACGTCGAGAAGGATAACAGTCGAGACGTTGCGGCCGAAAATTCTGAAAATGATATCACCAACGGTGAAAATGAAACGAATGCAGAAGCGAATGAAGCTACTATTGAAAAATTGGAGGAGAAAGGAGGCCCTATCGAAACAGAAAGTACTACCTCGTGAATGGGAATTACTAATGAAAGAATCAAGAGGTTCCTTGTAATTGTATTGTACACATACGAAATCTAGAATACAAAGGTTTCATTTTTTATTTTTATCTTTATTTTATCTTATGAGGAAACATGATTTCCGATGTTATTTCTGTTTAATTCTTACTGAATAATTTGAATGTTTGAGTTTTTATTCTATAAAATTTTTCACAAGTATCCAGAGCTTACGGTTTACTCAAATATCGAAACTTCTGTTTAATATTCAGATTGACTTAATTTTTTTCTGTTTCTAGATCAACTCCAAAATCTTTTAACGTCTCACCAAGATAATTAGACCATGTCTTGACTACAACTTCATTCTCTTCATCTCTTTCTACCTTTTGTGTAATGCCGTGTAATGGGTCATAGTCGGCGCCGTCTGGTGGAAATGGCAACTCTAATTGATCTTCATTCAATGCATCAATTATAAAGTGCATACCATCACCTTTAGGACCACCCCAAGGCCATAACCATTGGTAAATAGGACCAAAAGTATCAATCATGTTCGCGTAACCTGAACCTAAATCATACGGAAAAACAAAATCTTCAAAAGTAAAGTTTAATGGTACATTAGTTCCTTTTTTTAATATTCTGTAATTCACCTTCCAAGAAGTCAATTCGGGAAACTCAGAGTCCGGATTAAACTTCAAATAGTTGGACTTTATATTGAGCCAAAAGTCATCATCAAAAAACTTATCTTGAATTCTATCCATCTCCCAATCTTCAATAGTTGTTTTATTAGATAGAGCTTGAGTAAATGTTCTAAATAGTAATATACCGACGGTTAAGAAAACGAACCCAAATATAAGGAAGTTTAGAATAGTAAGAGACAATTTTAAGGGACTGACTAAGTATGCAGGAAGATCTCTTGACTTGTAAAAATTGATTAATCTTTCAACGTAATAGGAAAATCCATAGCCAACAGTAACCACAACCCAAAATACAAATCTAGTAAAATGAGGAGAATTCTTATAGCCAATACAATTGTTGGTCCAAGGGCAATGATGATCCATTTTTAAAACACATTCGCCGCATCTCCTGCAGTGATGTGTACGTTCAGGTTTATAATTTTGGCATTTGGTACAATATTTGATCCATGATTTCCTCACTGTAACTTCACCGCTAGGTGTGAATTTCTTTTTGGGAGAACCTGCAGGTGTGATAATGGCTAAATAGTATGATAGGTAAATCATGACCACCAGACCATTAAACCATTTCAGTTTAGTTTGAGTGATATTGTAATCCCAATACATTAAATAAGATGTTGAAAGGTGAAGATAGCATATCAATACAGATGGAATCACCACACCCATCCAAGGGTTTTTGAACTCGGCCGTCATCTGCTTCGATGAATAACAATATCACTTCTTTTTCAAAAAAAAAATCAAGTGCTTTGTACATGAATATTTTAGATAACTCAAATTAAGATAAGCATAAATTAATACAGGAACTACAATGAAGATTTCAAGATAGGCTTTGTTATCTGATTTGATGAAGTCACTTACACAAAGCCTGAAGCTTGCTTATAAGGCACAAAACTTTATTTAAAAAAAACTGATTACATGACAGTGGATTGAACGAAGTGAACACTTACGTCTTGAATATTTAAAGCTGGTATCAATCCTTGGTTCATACTCTCCTCAGCCATTTTTCGTTCAAAGGTACCATTTACCTTTGTTCATAGGCGCAAATCAATTTTGATGTAGAAGTAAAAAAAAAAACGACCAGGGAGAGGATTGAACTCTCGATCTTGCGATTAACAGTCGCACGCCTTAACCAGCTTGGCCACCCAGTCTTTTTGCACAAAAACAAAGCGCTTTTTAACTCTGTAGCAAATGCATACATTAAGGATTTAAGATATTACATATCAGGGTATATCATTCTGAAATTGTCTAAAACACTCTGGTAAAAATAGAAAGCAATAAAGTCTCTAGGAATTTGTGTATATCATGAGCAGTAATGGTATTAGTATATAATTGCATATCAAATGTAGACTGAAAGTCTAAACTATAAAGTCAAGCAAATGTCTTATTCATAGTGAAATAAAATAGTTTCTGGATCATGTTACAATTTCCGTATAGCGGTAATAACGATTTAGTTTTGCTTGATAAAAAAGTGTATATAATTACTATAAATTATAATCTGGGGATCAGTTTCTATATTAGAAATTCTATTAGATTCTGATGAAATCTATATACAACAAAATATTGACTGAACATAATACATGCATATTTACATTGAGATGTAGAAGAGATTTGATAGAAATGAGTGTAAGACGTAAACGCAAACATTATTTACACATAAGCCATGATGCGTCGGTAATGCAAACAATTACCGAAGTCGATCGAGACTTATAGTATTACTAATCAAGAAACTAATCAAGAAACTAATCATTAATTCAAAATAATAAATAGTCGACATAATTGACTTTATATTCTCTTTATATTTAATTTATAATTAACGGTTTGAGTAATAAACTCTGGATTTATCAAGTATTTAAAAGGACAGACAAACAGTGAAGAATGCCAGCCATCAAACCATACAAATGTTTATAAACTAATGCTAGTCTTATAGATTATTTTTCAGTGTCTACTTTGCCAGAATTAGTAAAGAACCTACTCATTTAACACTATTGTCAAGAGGTATAGGCTTGCTTATTTTTCAAGGGTGGCATACAATAAAATTGTGGAACTTCCTCGCACTGTTTCTCCCATGTGAGTATTGTTGGCGTATGAACAGTGGCATAAACAGTCAGGTGTAAGAAGGTTCCACGATTATGTTGACAGAAAATTTGTTGAAGAAATAGATGTACTTTATGTAAAGTTGAGTTTTTGACACCTCCAAATTTGTCTCTTTTCAACGTGTGTGGTTTACTCGAATTTGTTACTTTTAAAGCCTTGATAAGAAATAAACATTTAAAAATAATTGTACTTTCCAAATGGACATTCTCATTTCCCTCGAATTTGTGTTGTCACCATTTAGGTACAAATATTAGATTTTTGAATAATAGTGGGACTTCGAAGAGAATCAAATAGACTGGTAATAAAAAAAGCGGGGCCATAATGGTAGTACCGGATGCCAGCTCAATCTTAGTGCATAAAGTAAATAAAGGAAGAGGCCACCCTGCGGAACGGCGTAAAACAAGAATTAAAAATACAACTTACATCGGTGCTTCTATTCTAGAAGTTAGTAAAAACCGCTAGCAAACTAATGATAGATGCTAAGAACTAGTCTAATATTTAGTTCAAGCAGTCACCAAGTAATAAAACGATTTAACCTAGTAATTGGCCCTGCAGAGCTTTTTTTGTTTTTGCAGATGAATTAATAAAAGCTGACACTAGTTCAAGTTTACGAAGTTAGCATACGCGAAAACATTGTTACAAGCTATTCTTTGCGTCACCAGTGAATCACAAATGATGTGTAAATCTAATCACTTTCTGGCTAAAATTAAATAGGTCGCATGTTAACATAGCTTGAAATAAAATAGAGTAAATGATATCTTCTTTTATTAAAGTTATGGCGGTTATTCTAGGCGCAAAACTTTCTAGAATAAATTGTTCAAACAGTGGTAGATTACAAATTTATGCAATAATTTATTTTAATCAAGATTTTGAGACCCAAATCGACACATATCTCAACAGTCTAGCACCACTTGTCGATTCATATTGATAGAAAGTTGAGCGAAAATCTCATGAATTAATCAGGTTATGTTTAGTAAAAAACAAATCCAGAGACTTGTTAACCTTAAATGGAAAGTCATACAGAATAAAAACTAGTGTCATATTTTATTACTTGAGGATTGTTGGCTCGACAATTACAAAAAATGAAAGGTTTGTGTACAACTATTCACAAAATTTTTTGTTCGAAATATACAGGAGTTAGAAGTTATGCAAATATCAAATAATAGTATATCATTTCCTTTTGCTCGTTATTGGCTATATGTAAAAATTTCAATCTATCTTATTGAAGATGTAGCTCTGAAATTTCAACTGAGTATAAAAAAGTTGGCATCGCGTTGAAGAAGGAAAGTTTACACGTCAACCATTACCCACTTATTTGCGCAATTAGATACGTGATGAGGCTTTTCAGTTGGGTAATATTTGCCACTTTTACCATTGTAATAGCATCCGATTCAAAAGACCAACAGAATAAGATATTTTTTAATTTAGATAAAGTTGATGCAGAATTCAGAGCTCAAGGTTCTTCTTTAGATATATTACAAAAATATGACACAATACTGAGAAACCTAAAAGGTTTAGAAGCTTTTGATGATGATGTTGTCCGCAAAATTTCAAATGTCCAGTACAAACATGGGTTGATTAATTACTCCATGAACAGAGAAAAATTGGCATTATCTGATTATGAAGCTTGTTCATTAATACAAGCTAATGGAAATGCATACTTCCACAATCAATGTTTCACAAAATTTGTTGAACTAGGTATTTCTTTGGCAAAAGTGAAGGAAATCAAAGATATGGTTTCAAAGGTAACCGAAGCTTCAAAATTAGGAAGAATCGAAATTACTGATGCAGATCTAGCAAAAGTGACTGATCAAATTGAATGGTACTTGAATACGAAGGAGTTAATAGAAAGAAGTAAGAATGAATCTGACTGGCAAAAGGTGATGGATTATTGTGATAAACTTCTTGAAATCTCATATGGTGACGTTGATACTCTCAATGATAAAGTTCTTGCATTGAAAAATATATCGGACGATCAGGATCTTGATTTTGAGTTGAAAACTAAGCTACTAATGGATGCGTATTTTAATATAGTGAAATACTCGAACAATAACTTGGATGTATTTTACCAGTTGGCCAAACTAGAAATGTTTGGTGCGTCGGATGAAAGGTATAGTAGACCGGGCGAAGCAACACGGTTATTAAAAGAATGTCTTAGGATTGACAACGATTACAGTGAATGTCGAATGCTATCAAGAGTTAATATGAAGCTAGATAAAGTTTTTGGATTGATAAAGACAGTTTCTGACTATTATTCATCAGTTTACGCTGTTTTTGAAGATGGCATCACGAATGGGGATTTGGACTGGATCAAAGATAAGGAATTGAACGAAAAGGAATGGGAGACGATATATGAACAGTTATTTTATCCGCTGAAAACAGTGAAAGCGAAAAATGAACTCGATAGAAAGGCATTTGGGGAGCTAAACATAGATCTTGATGAGTATAAGTCGAACTTTGGTTTGGTTATCGATTTGTTTGTTGAAACAATGGAAACTTTTGGATTCCAAGAGCACGAAATTGTCCAAAGCAAATACATAGGCAACATGTTCAAGTTGGCAAAGGAGGCGTATTTTCAGTCGGGCGAAATAGGCAAGTACAAGAAGGACCTCATTGTGACACAAAACAGGTACTACAAGAAAGTCAATGCGAACAATAAGAAGCAGGGCAAGGACGTTGTTGATTACGTTGTTGAATTTGACAAGGCGCTCAAGAAACAGGATTTTGCCAAGATACAGCAGCTGATACAAAGCATGAGCCGTTCGTTCAAGGCCACCAGACTGCTGCATGAGCGTGTCAGCAAGTTCGAAGAGGCTCAACAGCACGGAAGATTTCAACAGCAGCAGCAGCAGCAGCAACAGCAACACCACTTTTACCAACGTCAGCAACAGCAGCAGCAACGCCAGCCGGGGCCAAACATTAAGCCGGATGTTGACTACTACAAGGTGCTCGGGATCGACAAGAGCGCGGACCAGGGCGACATCAAGAAGGCGTACCGGGAGAAGATGAAGCAGAATCACCCTGACAAGATGAAGGGCAGCGATTTATCTGCTGAGGAAATCGAGAACAATGTAGCCGAGATCAACAATGCGTACGAGGTCTTATCGGATCCTGAACAAAAACAGCGGTATGACAACTTTGGCGACGACGCCGGTGGCCAAACCTTCCACCACAGTCCTGGGGCAAGCCCATTTGGCGGCGCCAACTTTGGTGCCAACTTCGGTGGTTTCAATTTTGGGGGGTTCAACTTCGGCCAACAGTTCCAGGGACAAGGTGGTCCGAGAATGTATAGAAGGGGCTGAACCCATGTATAGAACTGACTTTATATAATAAAAGTACACATTCGGTATCACTTGCTTTTACTGGTAACTTAACGGATAAACTGGCGTTACGTTCAGCCGGAAATACGCCTATTAATCCGGAAACAGCACCAAGGCAAAAAGGAAAAAAAAAAGAAAATCCGCTCGTTTTATTTTTAACGGTTGAACAACGTCTTAGGAACGAGGGAAAAAGTTGATCCGGCGCGTTGCTTTTGGGGAAAAGTCCGATGGCACCACCTCATGTTGTGCTTACGTAATCTGGCGTGACTTTAGCGGGGAGAGTATAAAGAGTAGAGCGATGGCACATTTGGGTGCCATTCCCGATAAGGGCGATATGAAATAAAAACAAGCAACATAACGGTGAACACAGAGATGCTAAGAACCATAACCTCATCGTCGATCAAGCAAACACAGAGAGTGTCATCGAAGGCACTGCACCATCCACAGCACGCACAGACGTCGCAGCACTCGCAACACAGGTTTTTCCACCAGCAACAGCAACCACAGTACTTCCAGTATGAGGCGCACCACCAGCAACAGCAGCAACAGCCACCATACACAGCACAGCAGCAGCAGCAGCAGCCACAAAACAATCAGAACCACAGCCAGTACCAGTTTCATTTGGCCACGCCTTACGTGCCTAGCCAAAACACACAGAACAATGCTGAGCTGTATTCTGCTCAGCTCGCTCAGTTTGACGAGTGTCTGACGCAGAACTCGACGTACGACTTGGCCACAGGCAAGATCACCGGTGGTGCGCAGCGGTTCTGGGTGGCTGTGAAGAAGGTCATTCCGATCTACCGCTCGTTGGTGTACTCTGGCCATTTGAACGAGAAGAGAATGGCTGACTTTGTCTCACTGTTGAGAAACGGTTTGAGGATCCACCGTCTCGAGCTGTCCAAGCTGAAGAAGAATCTCGACAAGGACTCTAACAATCCAATTAAGAACATCCACTACTTACTCACCTGCGCCATCAGAGAAGTGTCCTACAATATGCTTGAGGGCTTCGTGCATTTGAACCCCCACGGCCTCACTCACTTGTTTAAGGCGTACAAGGACCTTGGCTTTACATACGAGGCTGTCCACATCTGGGAAACAGGTAAAAGCAATCCAAAATTGAACCACTTGTTTACCTCCGAGCCTGTCTTAGGTTCTATTTTCCCATTTCTCGTCGAATCTGGCGATTTCAACTTCCAGGAAGTGTGGGATATGTACACTAAGATCAAGTCTTCCAAGGCCGCCAACGAAAAGCTTCACAATGAACTACAGGTTGGTATGATTCGTGTTTGCCTCTTTAAGAACAAAACTTCTGACGCCTTGGAAATCTTCCAAAAGTTGACTTCAGACTGCTATTCCTGCTTTGAACAAAAGGGTATTGAACCTCCAATCAACGTTAAGTCTTACATGACCATGGCTCATTTGTCATTCATTGGTTTCTGTAAGGATATGGCAACAGCCGACCAATTTTTCAATGACGCCGTTTGTGAGTCTATGCCATACTTGACTCCACTTCAGCTGAATTTTATTAAAAAGTACTTGGCTAACACTTGGGAAATGACAAGTGACTACCAAAGAGTTAAGAACATTTGGCTCGTCACCTGGAGTCATTACGAATCGAAGAAGACTTCAAACTCTTCTGTTTCCTCCTCATTAAATGATGCCTTTTTGTCCATCTTTTTTGAAAGATTTTCAACTTACTCAGATGAAGCATTCAACGAATTGAAATCTGTCATTAACGAGTATTCCCTCATCAGAAACATTGACGAACCTTTCATCAATGTCTTGCTATCAAAGTCAACTTTATGGCACAACGCTCAAGTCTTTGAATATATTCTCAACACTGCCAACGAAAACTCATTTTCTAAAACAAATGTCTTCTATAGATGTTGCTTAAAGGCTTGTGGTGCAGTTGATATTGATGCCAACAGCATTCTTGGCTTGTTCAGAGAACTTTTATCAAACAATGCACTTAATGGTATGAAATTCATTGCTCATGCTGATTGGGTCTCCTTGAGAGATGCGACTATTAATGCTCCTTTGCTATTATCTTTTGCTTCAATGAACGACAGAATCGACTTATACTTCAAATTGTGGAAAATTTGTTCTCCAAGTCTTATTTCATTAGAAAACTTCAAAAACTACATCTTCAAAGACGTTAAGTTGAATTATAATTACGCAAGAATTTTTGAACAAATGGCTAACATTAGAACTGATGTGGAAATTCCTGAAATTAATTATTTCAACACAAATAAATCTATTCAAACTTACATTGCTAGTGGTTACATCATTTAAAGACCAAAAACAAAATAAATTATTAAATCTCAAACAATAACATTCACTGATCACTTCAACGGATATTAATAAAGCACATTATTTAATCTTGACCTTCATGGTTTTTTTTATACATTTCATCAAATCTGAATATTTGGTTGCTCTTTTTCTACTATTACTCCCCTGGTTACTTTAATGGGATACATTTCTTTCTTTCAATTTAATTTATTTAATATTCATTTACTTAGACCAATTTATAACATTATTTACACTTATAATATTTTAAAATAGTATAATACTACTAAGTTTTTCATTTTGAATTAGAATTTCGAAAATTGCACCATCACTTACGTAAAGTTTTGATAATGCCCATTTATTTAAATCTTCATTTTGACTGGATTCACTTTTATCCGTCGAATCCCATTCAATAAACTCAAAATCGTTGTCAGTTTTCACAAAGTCATCGTTCATTTCGTAATCTTTCCTGTTAAGGAAAATTCTCTTGTCCTTTACTTTTAGTTTCATGTCTTTAACAATTGATTTCCATGACATTGAGTTGTTACATTCAAATTGATCTTCTTCTTCAGTCTCCAGAATGATATTGCAGCGCTCATATCTCATGAATTCCATTGATTCAATTTCATTATTGTGAATAATAACTTTGCTGACTACATTACTATCAATTTGCTCATTAGACCTTTCTTCATATATAATATCAATCCCGAGACTAAAATAGTTGTGAATATTTACGCTATATTCTTTAAGATTAAGTATACTTTCAAAATTTGTTAATAATGGGGAAAGAGACCCTGAGGTTTGTCTTGGCAATTCTTGTGAATTACACTTTAAAGCAATTTCCTTCTTCTGACGTTTTTTCTTAAATATGTAATCATCAGGGGTTCCAAAATACTCAAATATACTCTGTTGAGTTGTCTTGCCAAGCTTTATAGTAAACGATTTATAGTCTAAAGGATGTCGTGAAAAGTCAAATGTGATGATATGATTACAAATGTTAACTCTAGCCAAATCAATTTCAATCATAGGAGTAGCGACCACATTATCACATTTTAGATCAATTTCTTTAGCATAATGATTACCATGACTAGCTAAGTATCTGCTAATTTTTGTTTGTGAATCGAAGGAATCTGTCTTCCGTAATGGGGCTAGTGCAGGAACCAACTTATATAATTTTGTGAGCTTTTGTTCAAGATTAGTTAAATCAATCAACTTATTCAAGTGTAGTATACTCTCTCTCCATGGCAAGCCTAACGAAGTGTAAATGAAGAAAGAGTTGCAATTGATTTCTTTCTTGGATATACTCAAATTTTGGATTAAGACATCATCATAATTAATAAAGCCTTCCTGGTTAAGTGATATTGCATCTCCAATGGAAGGAAAATTAAAGCAAATGCCATCATACGAAAGGATATAGTTGTTATTGTCATCTAGTCGTCCTGGATAGGTTGGTCCAAATACTTTGTTATAAATGCTTTTGAATTCGAACTTAGTAACGCAATCGTTCTTAAAAGTAAACAAATGAGGGGCACTCGGTTTTCCATCTGTTCCCAAGTTAACCTCAATTAACATCAACTTTTGCATCTTGGCCTCGAAAATTAAATTGATGTTGTATCTCTTCAGTTGTATCATATTGATAAGAGCGCCTGACACAAAAGTCACTTCTGAATCAAGGCCCTTTTCTTTCAACGTCATCATTGTTTGGTACATTGTGTCAAGAAGCTTGAAAGGACCTAAGCCTTTATTGCTGGCTATATCTAACTGCAAAACTCCAACCATCGTTATCTCCCACCTATTGATAAAGAAGCTAGGTTTTTTTACCATTTATAAATCGCGTTATAGTTGAACCTCTACACTTAAATGAGGATATAACTAATTGATGACGACGCCCTTGACACAGCAACCAGAAAGAACAGCAGAAGTGAAAGTAGTTTTATTAGGAGAGACTAGCGTTGGGAAGTCGTCCATTTTAGAAAGGCTACAGAACAACACCTTCAATGATGCTAAATCGTCAACGATCGGTGCCGCCTTTGTGTCAAAAAAGGTGCTGAGAGGCAACGATCTGGTTAACTTGCAGATATGGGACACTGCTGGACAAGAGAGGTTTCATAATCTTACTCCATTATACTATCGAAATGCAAATGTGGCATTGATCGTCTTCGATTTGACCTTACTGGCCTCATTCGGTAAGGCCCAATACTGGATCAACGAGTTACAGTCTTACAACAATAACGGCTGTGATATTGCAGGAGATGAAGAAGAAGAGGAAACTAGAAAGTTGGATATCATTTTGGTTGGGAATAAGCTTGATTTGTTAGGATTAAAAGAAGACAGGAATTCAGTGCTTAATAACGAAGCTGGCGAGTCCAATACGACAGTGGAAATGTACAATGATTGTACATTTATGGATGAGGTACAGGATTTCATGATCAGTCATGGAATAGGCAACTTGTATAAGGCAAGTGCGAAGGACAATGTTCAAATTAATGAACTTTTTCAATATATTGTTGACAGCGTCAAAGACGCATGTTTTCACATCGACGAAGAAAGCCAAGGTGCAGATAATGTTGAGAATGGAATATTGAATCTTCGGTTAGGGAGGATATCGCAAGATGGAGCTTCAAACGCTTGTCAGTGCTAATGTCATTTCAAGAAGTAATGAGTTTTTTATAAATAATGCAAGTTATATATGATAATGAAGATAACATTCAGTCTAAGCTATCAGTGTTGTTGTAGTGGAAAGTAAAATGTATGTGAAAACAACAAGCAAACAAATGATGATTTGTAGAAAACATAATATTTTCTTGAAATACTTACTAGAAGTACCCAAAGCAACGCCCAAAATTAAAAATTGAACGTTGAACCAGACTCGGACATATGTGTCATTGATTTCATTCAACAGTATTTGGTTAATCACAAATGTGATATAAATTATTAAGGAGTGAGCATCCACACCAGAATAATTAGTTACATCTTTCATTAACTTGTCTTTGTAGGTAACATTTATCGAATTGTTGTCATCATTTTCATAAATGCTTTCATCTGATTCGATGATGCTTTCCACATCGGATTCATTATCATTTTCAGGAGTTTTGAGTACTTTTTCCCCATGCTCACCAAACTCATTCTTTATATCTACCAAAAAGTAAATCACATCATCAATTGTTGGTCGTTGTAGAGGGTCTGGATTGACCATCGACTGAATTAAATGTAACCAATCCATAGAAAGATTATCGTTAACAGTTTGTTTTAAACTTAATAATCCTTCAAATAAACCACCATTCAGTATTTCTTCACGTATGTTAGTCGGGCCACTTGTAGCATAAGGAAGTTTTCCAAAACAGAGGTAATACAATATCATTCCAAGACTGTATATATCGCTAGAATAATTGAATTGATTTAATTCACCAGTCGCTTCATGGATAACAAGCAATTCTGGTGCGCAAAACTCGATGGTACCTGTTGCACCAGTTCTGTTGATTACATTTGTTCTTTTAGTGTCTTCCATTATTGACTCACCAAAGTCGCTAACTAGAAGCATTGGAATTTTAGATATATCAGTCATAGACATAATTGGCTCATTTGATGTATCGTCAAATTTTGTTTTGAACAAACAATTGGAAGGTTTCAAATCTCTATGTATAATCTTCAAGTCATGTAAATATTTCAGTCCTTGCGATATATCACTAAATATTCTGAAAATCTCAAAGTCAGTTAGCATCCTTGGTTTATTGGTTTTTGAGTTGGTGTATTTTTTGGTAAACCTTCTCATCAGTATCTTTTGCTTGATATCCATTTTTGGATTAACAACGCTTTCGACCCAATCTTCTAATGTTCCACCATCACAATATTCGAAAAGTAGGAACACTATAGGTATTTCAGGACCAAATTCATTAATCCGAGATAATTCTAGCCAGGCATGATTATATTTGACCACATGCGAAGAATTCCCATCTGCACATGCAGAATCAGATAGATAGCTTAAATTGTACAAGAACTTAACTTCGTTAAGTATTTTTATTAAGTTATTTCTGTTGTTACCAATTGGTATCTTTTTTAAAGCAAAAACACCTAAATTCAAGCCCAATAACTCATGCTCTACTTTGTACACAGTCCCAAATGAGCCAGAACCCAGTTTATTAATAATCTTGAAAAATTTATCAAAATAACCCTGGTTGATTAAATTTGTTGGTATATCTTGATCTGTTTCTGTTGTTTCTTCTTCTTGATCAGAAAAACTTATATCGTCTTTCAACATCTTTATTGTTTTATTACTCTCATTAAAACCTGTAATTGTAGAAGCCAATAGCTTGAAGTAATCATGACTAAGAAAATCACCTGAACTGGTCATCGTGTACCCTTTGTCTAAGCCATTCTCCAGTACTTTTTTGAATGAACTCAACTGACGTCTGTCAAACTTTCTATTGCTGGGATGTCGCTTGCCATAACTAGTAGGCGTCTTTTCATTTATAGAGGCGGGTAAATCGTTAGGTATTGCAGATCTTAGCTCCATGGGTGCTTCGGATGTGTCAAAAAATGAATGGCTTGACTGAAATGGGTAACCGTCTGCACTGTTAGATGGTTTGAATCCTCTGTGGTAATCTTCTTGGTTCTTTGAGTTAGTGTAGGCACTCCCTGGAAATCCACGGTTGATATGACCGCAATTGGTACAGACAAATGTTGATTCATCACTTTGTGACCCATGACGTGACTTTGAGGAGGAATCGGAATTCGAAGCCCTGTTGTTCAAGTCATCAACATGAACAAGTTCAAAATTATTAGTGTCTGCATCATAGACCACCATTTGCTGTGAATTAGGGTTTTGGCTGTTATCATAGTTAGTATATTGATCATAATTTCAGTGACTTCAATTAATGCTAGACGTGTTCTAGAAATTTTGTGCACGTTTGTACATACTAAACAATGGATAGACGGCCTTGATCATCACCGCTCTCATAGTGAGAATTGTATCTAACCAGTGACATGTGTCTTTCAATTGCAGGTTTACGTGGTGTATAAATTCTGGGGAAAAATAGCTTCCTACGAGGTTTTCATATAAAGCCATCTCATGAGATGCCAACGTATTTTTCACAATCAGTCGAATTCTAGTGATAGATGGGTTTTATTACACTATATAGCAAATATCTAATGTTGTAGCAAGATCTCACAACCCTGCAATCCTTTCCGTTGAATCCTCTAACGCAGATTCGAAATTGAAGCTACTAGGTCTATTTTTATGTTTTTTACTTCGTATTGGCTTCAAATACAATTCATCGTCAGATTCAAGGGCCCTTGTTATAGGGTTTGAGTTGTAAATCGGAGTGCTGTGCTTCCTTTGCTTTGTGGAGAGTGGATAATCCCGAGCTTTTAATAAATCCTGTGTGAATAATGAATCCGAAGAAATGCTTGTGGTATCTATATTATTTTCTTCCATTATTTCATGTTGATGACTACGAATGCTATCATTCAACAGCACGCTAGTGTTTTCTCGGTAGTTTTCATCGAATTCAAAGGTTTTCAGATTCAATTTCAATAGTTTTGTTGTATCCAGATCAACAACCGAAGTAGCATCATCAAATTCATTCAATACCGCATCAGGCTGGTCTACATGACTAGTTTCTCGATTGTATATGTTATCAGATTGTACGTATTTAATGTTTTTGTCTAGATCAGCATGAATAGCTTGCTTTACTATCTGCAACTCAGCTACTAAAGAAGAAATGCGTTCATTCTTCATCTCTAACGTACCCTCTAGATCATTTATCCTTTCATTGGCAACCATAACTTTATGTTTGTACATTGACGCACGTTCATCGGCTTCTCTGATTCTTCTTTCGTACATCATTTTCGACTCAACAAATTCTCTTTTGTCCAAATTATAAACCTTTTGCAACGTTAGTAGCTTTAAATTCAAATCATCTATCTCCTTTAACAACAAAATCTTATCATTGGAGCTTTTACTGTTTGTTGTTTTCAGTTTTCCCTCAGACGAAGTCATCTTTTGGGCCTTGCGGTAGCCTGATACACCTCTAACTGTACCACTACCATGTATCACGCTCTTCAACTTGTTTCTCAGTTGCTCCAAGTCATTGCTATCAGCCATTTGTGCAGCTTCTATCCTTCGCAAGATCAAAGATCATAAAGCTGAGAAGAAAAATAGGCGTCGGTTTTTTAGACGCTGGCTGGTTACCTTACTTATTGTACAGTTAGTTCAGCTGCAAGAATCAGACCTGAAACTAGCCAGTTGCTTGAAAGGAAAAGTATTGACGGCTACCCATTAGTGTTACACTTAGCAGACTCATCGTGCTAGTTATATTTCGATTTCAATAAACATCAAATTTTCTTTTGATCTGTGAATTTAGAGGAGCTACTAATAAACTAACTAATATATATGCCGAGTGACAAGGAACAGGAGCGTAAGGACGAGTTCGAACTGGCAAGTGATCATTTTGATGAAGAAAATATTGCAAATGGCAATGATGTTATAAGCCCAAGAGTTAGTGAGAATAGAATATTGATGTCAGAAGCGTATGGTTCTCACTTATTTGATCTCACAAACTCAATAACAAAAACTGCAAATGACATATTAAATTTGCTATCGCAGGTATACAAGAAGAAGAGAATATTGGATAAATACTCCAAGGACCTTTCGGATGGAAGTACAGTAGAATCGTTCAAAAGTTACTTTGAAAAGAATAAAAATGTTGATTTTGTAGATATTACACAGGCTATTGATGCAGTGAGATACTTAGACGAAAAGGAAGATATATTGAAGGGTCTCAATGACCAAAATGTGAGTGGTACTGATTTACTGAAAAAAAATGACTCAGGATTACTTGACCATGAACCAAATGTAACAGCAATCTCTAACGGATCCACAGCTGATACTTCAACTACCAACTCAGATAAGACAAAGTTTGAAGAAGAGAGCGTTTCTCGACAACATCAGTTACAGGCTAACCATGCATATCGTAACTATTGCTTGTCATTTATACCCGGAACTGATATTCCTGATATTGATCTTAATAATCAAGCAAAATCGGTAAGAGACATTTGGAATGAATGGAATTACGGACATAAAGGCAAACCAGCCTTGAAGGAAGTTGAACGTCAACATGGCACCAAGTGGAGACGTGGACGAATTGCGAAGTCAGCTCAACGACGCAAAAAAGTTGTCGAGTTTATCGAAGCAGAGTACCAAAAGAATCAGCAAGTTCTCCAAAACATAGACGTTGTGGTTGATGAGCTAGATAAATACAGACTGACCAGAGGCAAGGGAATATTTTGGCTATACGGTAATATTCCTGAGAGACTGTATGATGATAAGAGCGAACCCTTGGAGGACAATGATGGACAAAAAATGATCCGCCATGAATTCACAGGAATAGAAACATCACAGACAATTGGAAATGAAGAGGATAATGATGTGGATATGCAATTTGGAGACGTTTTACGTAACGATGAAGAAGTGCATGTCGTTGAAGAAGAAACTGATTCAAAAAAAAAAGGAGTTAATAGTACTGGCGACGATGAGATTGACAGAGCAGCTCGTGAAGCCCTAGTTCAATCTGCTACAGCTGCTGTTTTGGCCCAACAACGTGATTCTGTACAAGGGACCGCAGGTGATTTACGCAGGCTGGAAAATATTCAAAGATTGATTGATCAACACAGCGGTGTTGGGATACCTGAGATCAGCGAGAATACTGATCATACGTTGTCTAAAATGTAAATATATATTAGTATATTGTTTATTAGTGTTACTATTTGTATAATTGTATATTTTATATATTGTATTGTATTTCCTTTTTACTAACTATTCTAAAAAATGCTACATGACAAGCTACCCAAATTGACCGTGCCTTCAAATTGATGATAAAAACAAAATTATTTTTCATTGGGTCATATAATAAATAAATAGTTAAAAGATACAAAAAATCAAATATGAAAGTTTCTATGTAATATCAACATACTCAATTATAATTTTAAAAACCGAACGGATTATCAGCAGTTGCGTTTGCTAAATTTGCTTGCTTACTAACACCTGAATTTCCAAACCCATAACCTGTTGGCTGGGACTGCAGTGGTATGGAATTGAGGGAAGTTTGTGCCATCATATTATTAAGTTGATTTTGTTGCTGACCAAAAGAAGTTTGGGGTAATCCTCCAGTAAATGCTGGGTTGATTCCGAAGGAGGTTTGAGGTTGTTGTTGAGGTTGTTGTTGCATCTGCTGAAAACCACCAGTAAACGCTGGTCCACCTAACGATGGTTGCGAAATTCCTCCTGTAATAGCCGGATTGACACCAAATGAAGTTTGTGGAAAACCTCCAGTTAAAGCTGGGTTACCACCAAACGAGGTTTGTGGCAGGCCACCAGTTAAGGCAGGGTTCATACCAAAAGAAATTTGAGGTTGTGGTTGCTGAGGCATGAGTCCTCCTGTTAAGGCAGGATTAGCAAAAGAAGTTTGAGGTAGACCACCAGTAAAAGCAGGGTTCATACCAAAAGAAGTTTGAGGGAGGCCTCCAGTCATTTGCATACCAAAGTTTGATTGTGGAATAAAGCCCCCTGTTCTCATGGTAGGTTGCATTGGTGCAATTGCACTATTTCCCCCAGTCTTTTGTAAAACAACACCAGTAGGTTGTAATTTAACCATTCCACCTGTAGTAGAAGGATTGATACCGAAAGAGGTTTGTGGAACTTGAGCACCACCAGTATTCAAAGGCATTATGAAACCTCCAGTTTTTTGTTGTGGCTGTGGGGCGGCAAACAAATTATTGATGCCAGCGGTAACGTTAGATTGACCGAATGTTGTTGTAGGCAAACCCATTGTAAAACCACCAGTCATCATCGGTTGTCCAAAACCTCCAGTCAAGGCTCCAGTCAAGGCACCAGTCATCATTGGGATCATTGTAATAGGCATGAAACCAGTTGGCATGGCTGTCATTGGCATTGGAGCTATGGCACCACCAGTTTGAACACCCTTCAGTTTACCAGTGGTCTCACCAGGTAAAGATGTAGAAGCAATAGAGGTATTATTGAGTACATTAGAGTTTGAACCGATAGTAGAGACAGGCTTGACCGGTGTAATGCCAGTCTTAGTTGGAGCCATTGGTTTAACATCGAGTAGATCCTTGATCGATCCAGTAATTTGAGGAGTCAGTCTCTCATTATTTGAATCGGCAGCTTTACTAGCTGGTTTGGTTGCCCAACTGTCATCGGTTATACTGGCAGAAGGCATTGGTGGCAATGGGTCGTCATGTTTTGTTTGTGCGACATCACCATTTGTAACATTAGTAAAAGCTTGAGTAGTAGGTTCTGGAGTTGCTGTAGATCTACCTAATTTACCATCAATGTATCTTTTTATTCTCAAGATATCTCCTTCTTTAACACCTAACGTTCTCATAAGCGCAGGCGTAATTTCACCAAGAACTTTTTCGTCAACTTGTTCACTAGCAAAATTACGAGCATATCTTTCACAAACAGCAACGTCAACACCAGATTCAACAAAGAAATTAAACCAATAATCAACCAATTCAGCATTAATAGGTAATGTCTTTTGACCTTTAACAGCTGAGGAGTTTTTACGAGATGGCAAGGATGGAGTTTGAGGTTCATCAACGGATCCCTTACTTCTTTGAGGAGTCGATTGAAGATCATTTTGCTTCTTTTGGTCATGACCTTTATATTTATCTAATGATGCACCAATCAAACGTTCGACATATTCTAAATCTTCTAAACACAATTTATTGGCAGCAACAGCAATTTTGACACCATTAGTTTTGTGTAGATGAATTTTTCCTTCTTGAACACCTAAAAATTCAGCCTCAACTTTAAATGAGCCAGATCTATCGATCCATGTTCTAACCCTATGTGGGTTAGGAAATTGCTTCTTGTTACTTGAAGAAGAAGTGTTCGATTCGCTCTTGGCTGCTTCCTCACGTAATCTTCTTTCTCTAAGCTTCTCATCTGCACGCCGAATTTTTTCTCTTTGCTCTCTATCACGAGCAATCAATTCCTTCTCTTTTCTTTCAATTTCACGCTGTTTCCTCAACAATTCATCTTTTTCATGTTCGTATTTGGCCCTCTCCCGTAGTCTTAGCTCTTCTTTATCGCTACCTCTTGAACTTTTCTTATTTGGAGATTTTGAGCCTGTGAATAAGGATTTCATGAAACCACCTTCTTTTGATTTCTTACCATCAACGATTTTAATGTAATTTGAAGGAATAACACCACGATCGCCCTTTGAATTCTCAACTAGCCACCAATCTTTTGATTTTTTATCATTGATAATGTAAACTTTATCACCTTCGAGAGATGTTAACTCGTCACCACCTTGGCCAATAAAATCGTACAAGACACGGCCACATTTCATATTGGATTTAATACCACTCAATTGTGCTTCTTTAACTTCCTTCAAAGCAACTTCTGATTGCATACCCTTCATATCACCTAAAATTGAGATAATTGCAGCAGCAGATTCCTTGTTAGAGACATAAAGTTCGAAAGAATATGTGGGAGATCTAAGATCCAAAAATATATGCTTTTTTTCACTGTTGTAATTGGTCAAGTTCTTGATTGACCATTGCTCTTCTAGTTTGTTTTCGATATCGAGATATATCTTGCCATTACCAATCTCAAGGACACCACGGCGTTTCTTCTTGTTATCAATTTCGTGAATCTTCCAAGCAAAGTCAGCATGAACAGGAGGTATAGCGTCACTGTCGGACTTTGATTTTGAAGAGAGCAAGTTAGTCATGGATCTACGAGCGGATGAGTCAGTATTAGACCTAGAGCGTGATTTACCAAAAATCGAGGAAGATCTCCTTCTTTTTGAACCTTCTTCATCATCCTTGTCATCGTCATAGTTGCTGTCGTGCGACCTGTAAGCATTGGTATTATTTTGGGCTGCAGATGATGAAGCCTTCGGTCTGGTTGGCATAGGTGGCGGTGCTTGTTCTTCGTCATCATCGTCATTATCGACCTCATCCGCCTCATAGTGAGGTTCATTGTACTGAGGCTGATCACGAACTGGACTAGGCGAAGCCCTATCGTTTCTCTGAGGAGGCGCAGGAAACGCACTCAAGATATTACCAGTTGGCGTTGGCAAAGTTGAGGTTGGAGAAGTTGCCAAAGCCTGTCTGCTAGGCTCATGGCTTTGGATCTCAATGTAATTCGATGGAACAAACCCGAACTGCTGGTCATTGATACCGACGAGAGTCCAGTTAGGGTCCATGTCATCATACACGCTCAAGACGGCGCCTTCAGAAAAGGAGATTTCCTCTTCTGTTTGCTTGGTGTAGTCGTACAACGCACGCGCAGTGACCTTTACCGGCGCAGGCTCAATGTAAGAGGAGGGAACCAACCCCTGAGGCTCTGTGGCATTGGCATCTACCACCCTTTTCTTGACAGTCCACCAATCATCAAAATCGGACTTTTGCAGAAGATAAAGAATATCACGTTCCCCTATGGTTAGTTCTTCTTCGTTTTGCGCATTGTAATCATATAGCGCAACATAAATGCCCAGAAACGGAGACGACATCTCTGCAATGTTGAAGCAATATCACTTAACGTTAGAGGAAAAGGACCATTCACTTGTTGTTAATGGGCGAGATAAACCGCGCTGAAGGAGATTCGAGAAGACAAAATGTGGCGCATGTAGTGGCTGGTGTATTTTCTGATTTTCACTTTTTTTTAAAAAAAGGTGCTTTGTGGCGCATGAAAATTCAAGATTCTAGAGTATAAATATTTCAGCTGTATATACTTTTTTTAGTTTTACGATTGATCTCCTGTAACTCCTTTTAACAAAAATACTTATACTAGAATTCAGTATGAAGGGAGATGAACTAGATGAAGGGACCTGGCAATTGCCAAGCAGCTTATACCCCACTTCCGCTAATGATTATCAACCTAATTTCCTCGATACCCCACTGTCTCTTTCCTTGAACTCTTCTCTTATCATTGACCCCCTTACGCCATCATCCTGCCAGTCTCAGGATTACGTGTCCCATTGCAGGACCTCATCATACCCAAACAACAGCTTGAAGCTGCCAACCACGATTATGCAGACTCCTCCGGCCTCTCTGGGTTATCGTTCCTCCTCGTTCCCTAATGCACTTTTATCAGGCATTTCGTTAACGACGAACACAGGCGGCACTAATAATAACCTTGGCTCGAATAGCATCGGAGGGAACAATATGGCGTTATCAACATTGCCCGAGCAGCAGTTGGCATCTCCTTTCAGAGTGCAAGACGAGTTTGAACGCCAATTCGGTGCCCTCACTCTAGACACATCACCAATCCAGCAGCAGTCTAGAAGGAGCACTGTTTTTTCAAACGCCTCTGTTTCAAGCGCTGGCACCTCGAAATCGGTCATTGGCTCTGGTCTCACGCAGCCTCCAAACTCTTCGTCTTCTTTGCAGGCAATCAACCAGCTTGGCATTGGGGGTAAGGGAGCCACACCCCCTTCAAATTTTCTCTCTAAAGAGGAAATTATGTCTCTTTCTAAAGATCAACATGGCTGCAGGTTGCTTCAAAGGAAGCTTGACGAAGACTCCACGGATAACTTTGCTATGATATTCAATAGCATCTTACCTCACTCCAGCCAATTGATGATTGATCCATTTGGTAACTACTTGATTCAAAAAATTATGACGTTATCAAATCCTGGCGAATTGAGTTTGATCATAATGGAAATCAGTCCTAACATTGGTACCATCAGCACCAATTCGCATGGTACAAGAGCTGTTCAAAAGCTGATTGATTGCTTGTCGACAGATGATCACATTAGACTCGTTTCCGCTGCAATCGGTAATCGAATTGTTGAACTGGTTCATGACTTGAATGGTAATCATGTAATCCAGAAGGTGATCAACAGATTGAATGGACACCAGCTAGATTTCCTAGTTGATCTACTACTCATCAACCTAATCCCGATCACTACTCACAAACATGGCTGCTGTGTTTTACAAAAACTTATGAGTAAATGTTCTCCTCAGCAAGTGATTGCAATCAGTGAGGGCATTTTGAAAAACGGTATTTATTTGATGAAGGATCAATTTGGTAATTATGTTGTCCAGTACTTAATAAGCTTGGATCTGGATTATGTCAACCAGGCGCTTTTGAATTTGGTTGCTTGTGATATCATCAACTTGAGTTGTGGTAAGTTTTCATCTAACGTTGTTGAGAAATGCTTGAGAATAAAAGCTCCATTTACCGAGGCGGCCAATTTTATAAATCCTGTTTTGATTTCACTTGTTTCCCCCAACGTACTCAATGCATTGATCAAGGATCAGTATGGTAATTACGTCATTCAAACTACCCTAGATGTCGCCGACTGGAATACCAAGTGTGTTCTTGTTGAACTAATGAAACCACTTTTACCTGGTATTAGATATACCAACTATGGTAAGCGTATTTACAACAAAGCTGCCATTATTGCTAATGAGATGGAGAGATCTGGTATTGCCACAGGTGCCCATTGGTGATTTTTACATATTTATTTGTTTTTGTTTTACTGTGTTTTGTGTTATGTTACCTCTTTTTTGTGTTTTTGTGTGTGAGTGGATTAGTGTGTGTGTGTGTTTTATTCCTTATCCTATATATTAAATTTACCCTTGGTTATTAAATGGGAAGAGATAGAGAGAGAGATGATTTCACTTATTGACTTTTTTTGTTCCATTTTACATTATGCTATACATATCCACTTGATTTACCGTCATTTGCCTGCCTTCCTGTTCATTGTCTTACTATACCCCCATCTGCAATTATATTATACCCTACTATCACATCCTCTACATCTCCCTACTTCAACATGTCACGTATTTTGTTTATATTATAGTATAATATAGGTTCTTTTTTTTATACAGCTTTTGGATCTCGGACCTCGGATCTCGGCTATTGCAAGTTGACGCGGCCCCTAACAAGAAGACGACATTCTTTATCTTTACTATCTGCTGCTGTTGCTTCTTTTCTTTAAATACTAACCCAAAATGAAACTAAATACATTCGTTATAGGGGCAATTGTCGCTTCTGGGATTGCGGATGCAATGATAATCCCTCAACAAATTTTGGATCTAGAAGATTACATCTCTATTGAAACTACTTTGCCACTGGTTGAAACCAAAGAATTCCAGTCTCTTATTAACGAAGACGCTCTCAGAGAGCATGCCGAGGCACTGTACAACATCGCTGGATACTCTAACAAATCATATGGCCATCCAACAAGAGTAATTGGATCCAAAGGCCACTGGGCCACTCTGGGTTACATCAAAAGTCAATTGCATGAACTCGGCGATTACTATAATGTCACCATGCAACCATTTAAGGCGTTCATGGGCGAAGTATACTCATACAACGGTACGATTAATGGTGAAATTCCTGAATCCTTAGTTGAAATGGATATGTCCCCAAGCACGCCTCATAAGAAACCAGTTTATGGTCAGTTAGCTGCTGTCGCCAACTCTGGTTGCAATGACGAAGACTATGTTAACGTTAAGGGCAAGATTGTTTTGATCAAGAGAGGTGAATGTGCTTTTGGAGATAAAGCTACGAAGGCGGCAGAATTTGGTGCCAAGGCTGCTTTTATTTATAACAACGAGGAAGGTTCCGTTAGAGGTACGCTTGGAATTCCTGTTGACGGTGTCGAAAGAGTTGCGTGTGTTGGTCTTTCTATGAAGGATGGAGAAAAATATTTGGCTTTGTTACAGAAGAAATCTACCGTTGAGGCAATGGTCGCTGTTGACTCATATGTCGGTCCAATTACTACTATGAACTTAATCGCCGAAACCAAGTTAGGTGACCCTAATAATATTGTTATGCTTGGTGCTCATTCTGATTCTGTCACTGCTGGTCCAGGTATCAACGATGATGGTTCTGGCACTATTTCGCTGATTGAAGTTGCAAAACATTTGGCTAACTATAGTGTTACCAATAAAGTCCGTTTTGCATGGTGGGCAGCTGAAGAAGAAGGTTTGCTAGGTTCAAACTATTATGCTGAAACATTGAGTCCTGGTGAAAATGAAAAAATTCGTCTCTTTATGGATTATGATATGATGGCTTCACCAAATTACGAATATGAAGTTTATGATGCCAACAATGTTGATAATCCAAGAGGTTCAGAGGAGTTGAAAAACCTTTACATTGATTATTACGTTTCTAACGGACTCAACTATACATTGATCCCATTCGACGGGCGTTCCGATTATGTCGGATTCATTGAGCACGGTATTCCAGGTGGTGGTATTGCTGCAGGTGCAGAAAAGAAGAATGTGTTCAATGGTGGAACATTAGACAAATGCTATCACCAATTATGCGATGATGTTTCAAATATCGCATGGGATGCATTTATGGTTAACACCAAACTTATTGCACATTCTGTTGCTTCATATGGTAGATCACTTGAAGGATTCCCAGTCAGAGAGGCTGAAGTGGCAATGAAGTCGAAAAATGATTTCAAGTATCGTGGTGACAATTTGATTATTTGAATACAACTATCTCTACACTAAAATTTTCTATCTATTATTATCTTTATTTAAGAACAACAAAACTATTATACACATTGATACATATCAATTAGATCTTTGATTAAATGTATCAGGTTTAAAATACAACAACTCATGAAAAGTGCAATTTCTTTCAAGCCCTCAGAAAGTATTGAAATAATCGTTCATTGTGACTTGATTTGAACTATCTTTTTTTAAAAACTTTTTGAAATCAATAACTTTGCTATGCTTCAATTTACTTTTTGATAGAGAGCTAGATGTGGATAAGTTTAGCATTGGTAGTTTAAAAGTGAATTGCTCGAGTGAACTATGATTTTCATTCATTTTTGAGATATCTATGTTAAGATCTTTTTGCAACGTGATGATATTTGGTAAAATGCTTGAGGATAAACTTGGAGGTAAATTAAGTTGTAAATAATTTTCAATCTGATCTAACGACCACCTGTTATTGACATTCTTTTTCAATAGCTTATCCAAAACTTTAACAATCCTGTGACTTACTCTTGTTTTGGGGAAAACAGGTTCCTTGTTAATAATTTCATGCTGTACACTATACTCATTGTCACCGTTAAAGGGATACGTATTGTATATTAAGTAGTATAACGTTATACCAAGTGAATAAATGTCTAATTTGAAGAAGTTCTCAAATAAATTTGATTTCTTCTTCAAGAAATGTGGGATAAATGACCGAGTAGTGTTCAATGATCTAAAAGATGATTTTAGCAGTTCAGGAGCTAAGAATAGGGGGGTTCCAATTAAATTTGAGTTGAAAATCGAGTTTTCGTCAACTTCGTAATCATTGGTTAGTTTGTACGAGGTGTCAAAATCTGATATTACTAACAGTTCATCTTTGATCAAGAAATTCGATGGTTTGATATCTCTATGAATAATATCATTTTGATGCAGATATTTCAAAGCAGAAATCATCTGTTTTATTTTTGAATTTATATTTGAGTTGATTGTTTCACAATCATTGATTGAATCTGGTTTGACTGGCTCATATTTGAAATTACCAAAGTCCAAGTGGTTGTCGTACAACTCCTGTTGAAAGTAGACAAACTTGGGGGTAAGATAAATGTTGAATGTTTTGATTATATTTGCATTTGAGATTGATTTGATAATGTTTAGTTCAGTAGTGTCCTCCACTGCAACCTTTTTGACTGCGTAGAGAACCCCCTTTGGATCATCGAATCTAGCTGTAAATACCTGCGAGCGTTTATTGAATGACAGCAATGATTCCGGTATACAGTCAGGAGCCATTTTATACTTCTGAATGGTATGCTAGTGATAAATTACAACACAATGAACACGCTAAATGTAATAATACTTAAATACAAAAAACAACTTATACTCAATCTTTTATACAAACGATTCCGTTATCTCAAGATAATAACACTTGTTTTATCAACGTCTTAATCTAAATAATTGTTTACGTGAAAAAATAGTTACCCGGCTTTGTGTCTAATCGCTATAAGAGAAAGCAAAGTTTTTTTTTTTCAGCTTTCTCCATAATGTTTTTCTTTTACTAAACCTGTGTTTCCCTGCAAACCACAGCGTCTGTATTTTCCCGACGCTGTCCGCTGATGGAGACACACCAAGGGTTTCATTTCATAATTTTTCACCCAACTTTTGTTTCTTCATCGGCCTCTGTGTAGCTGTGAAGATTTATAGGTGAGCTTGTTAGAGCCAGCTATATTACCAATAAAAGGACCCTGTAAAAGTACTTCATGCTTTACTATCACAAAACAGGTGAGCCCCACCTTGTGTTAGTATGCATTTGTTATCACGTAATCTTAGGGTTTTAAGGGCCCTACCAGTAGTTTGTGGCTTTGTTTGCCTACAAACCCACGTGAGGGACACAAATAAAATACTCAAGGCAAAAGCCAGATATGCGTCTATTCATACTATAAGATATCGTGAGATTTACTGTTTCGTTGCAAAGTTAGACCTTTTTGGTGTGTACCACAATTGAGATGGATTTTATCAATAACAGTGTAGCACTAGAGCCCGTAAGATGTCATTTTACATTTTACAAATGGTGAAGTAACAAAAACACTATGAGTGCAACACATTTGAATATGATAAACTTCAATTTCCCTATGCAAGCATGCTAAACCTGCAACAGTGCTTTTAGCATCAAGGGAAGCCAGCGTTGAAACCGTAAAAATTTTTAAAATTCGCGAATAATTACGTAAGCACCACGTGACCATAAAACCATGCTTACGTAATACTATAGTTTGAAGTAACAAAAATTTTTCGCGTTGTTTTTTGTTTTTTTTTCAAATAGAGATCAACAGACAAAACGCGTTCTGGAAACAAAAGAAGGAAAAAAGAACACAAACAGAAAAAACACCTTTTTAGCCAGATTTCAAAGATCTGTAGACAGCTTGTTCATTTTTGGCTGTAGGATAGAGGTTTTAAAAGGCAAATAAATATGCGGTTAGTAAGTCGTAAGGAGAAATGTACCGGAACAGCGCAGGAATGTCAAACCAGCAGTGATATATCGACATTAGGCATCTGTTTGGCAGTTATCATTCCAGTTGTAGTGGTGGGTATTGTGGTAGGGTTCTTTTCATGGAAAGCATACAGAAGAAACAAAAAGGAGTCGCTGGAGGACAACGATCCGGACTTCAACGGAGACAACATAGTGTTGCCAGATTTCCCAAACGATTTTCAACCACCTCCAAACCAACAACGTCGCATGCACCCGTATGGAAACTCAATGCAGAAGCCAGGGCTCAGCCACAGCAACTCCTTTGCAAAGTCGATGGACGCATTTTCGATACCGTTTGCCGACTCCATGTCCGACATCAACAAGTTTTCCAGAACGCTTGGAAATGACTTCCAGGACTTCAACTACCCTATCAAGAAGATCAACAACTCGCCAACGAGATCCAAAATGGGCACAACCTCAATGATGTCGGCACGGTCCTCTTTTTCTGAAAACTCCAAGCCTTTAACTGGTTACGCCAACAGTTTCAATTCTTCAAATGACCAAAAAAGGGGGTCAAATCTGAATGAATCTACCACCGGCTCTGTTAACAATAAGGTGGAGTACACAAAGGAGGTTTCAGCTTCCAGTCCGGATTTGGACGTTGAAGAAAAGATTGAGGATGAGGATCCTTCTCAATGGCAATCAACAAAAATTGAAGATGTTTCATGTAATAATCAACAGCAGATTGACTGTAACAATAAGAGATTGCCAATTTTTGATGGTGCTAGTGTAGAAAACGACAATAGAAACAATGGTAATGACGAGCTACTACCAAACACAGAGGAAGAAGAAGAAAAATTGCAGAGATTAAAGTCTGTTTACAATGTTTACTTCTCAAGAGGCGATTCTGTTAAAAAACTCTCAAACATGCCAATGATAGATAACAATGATTTACCTGCATTACCAAAACTTGAAAATTTGAAAGTAACCGAACATGATCAAGGCCTTGCTCCTCAAGTTATACCTGATATTGAACCTGCAGAAGACAAGCCTGCATTACAATTAAAAAGAAGCATTGCTTTTTCCAAGAATGACATTGTTACTGACGGCGACGATTTACCTGTTAAGGAAGAGATTTATCCACACCAACAGTTTTTAAATCATGATAATAATACTATCCCACCACCACAAGCTGGTATCGATTACCAGCAGGGGTATCCTCAAAGCACAAATTATCAACAAGGATACCCACAAGACACAAATTATCCGCAAGAGCAGTATTATCCACAAGAACAATATTACCAACAAGGACAATACTACTCGCAGGATCAGTATTATCCGCAGGATCAATATGCTTATCCACCACAGCATTTTGGACTACCACATTCACCATCTGTGGATTCTTCTTTGTCATACCGTAATCATCATCCACTGCCAGATGGTAAACTGTCAACTCCAATTCCATTACCTCATCAGCTTGCCAAGAGAACCTCAACTCTTGAAACGTTTACAACATTTAGAAACAACACACAATCTAGAAACCCACTGAAAATTGCCGCCAGACCAGATGATAGGTTTCATCCTATTGAGCATGCTGCATGGGCAGATGTTCAAAGGCCATACCAACAGAGAAGTGTATCCTCTGAGAAGAAATGGAAAGGTGAGCTGGAAACACAACCTTCCCCTTCTCAACTTCGTCATTCTGTTGTCATGTTAAATCCAAACACTATTGGAGGTCGTAAAATGCATCAATATAAAGGTACAGCTAAGGAACAGGTTAGAATGATTCAGCAAAATCAAATGAATGGCTCTCAGGAACCATTGTACGGATTTGTCGATGGCTTTGAAAGACCACACGGTGCTGAAAACTTAATTCCGAGAAGCAACAGTGAGATAGACTTGAGAAGAGAATTGGATAATGCCAATGTCTAAATCACACATTTTTTTCTCCTCATCGTTATAAAACAATCCATCTATAAACTTATGTTAACATTCTCTTGTTTACTTTACAATTCGTTATAAACTTTCTTTTATTACTTAATACTTAGAAAGCATTGAATTCTTAATTTGATAGTGATGCAATAGGTGGGAATTTAGAAAGTGCCATTACAGCCAAACAAAGCTTCTACATGATCTTACAATTAATTGTATACATTTCTTGAAAAAAAAATAAAGATAAAAAAACAAGTCCGTCAATCCCGTTTAGGTTTTATACAAACAATAGCATTTTTGACCCACTTTAAAGGGCAAAATGACAGACAATGAAGGAAATATCACTTCGATGAAGGGTTTATATGAATATCTAACAAAACTAAACACTTTAGGTGTTGATGCAGAAAAAGTTGCATTTGAAGAACTCGATCATATAAGAATACAATTTGAGTTACCGCAAAGTGAGCTAGACAATTATTCGAGACGTAAATACCTTTGGAAGCTAATTGCAACAAGTTATGTTTTGAAGGACGATTTCATTAGTCATGAAAACCCGTTGGGACTTAAAGAATGTTTGGCTTCCTTTGAAAAATTTGACAACCTTAACAAAGAAGTATCATGGAATGCTATCAACATTCTTTACTCTCCAATAATGTCAGATAAACATTGGAAAAGAATATTGAATTCAATTTTGATGGATTTCAGTACAGATCTTACGGATGATGAATCGTTAGAAATTTTGAAATGTGATTTAATTGGTTTGAACTATAACATTGCCTTTGTATCACCATTTGCAATAGATGAGTTGAAATCTGTTTTTTTGAAAGCACTTGAAGTGTTGGATAATGAAAACCTCAATATTTACGTAATTACACTAATCACTTCTCTTGTATCATTAAAAAAGGAAAACTTGATACCAGATCTACCAAAGTTGATAAACAAGCTATCCAGTCATTTAGATACCAGCAAATTACCGATATTAAACTTGTTCATCACCTTGATTAAATTGAATCCAACTACTGTGGATCACATCCAAGGGCCGATACTGGAATTCTACTCGTCGTTATCAATACAATTCATTGGTAAGCAAGGTGAAAGTAATTTTCATGGCGTTTATGAAGGCTGGTCTATGATACGGACAATACAACTACTAACCACAATTGGATTGAGTGAATCATTTCAAGGGAATACTTCAATTACGTTGATACAAAAAATCAGTGAAGCAGTTTTGAGATCTGTCCAAAAGGAGTTAAGAGAAAATAAAGATAAAGAGGGAAAGTTATTACTTGGCTCTCTTCTTTTGAATAGCATTTATTTATTGGGAGTTCTAGGTGATGAAAATGCCATAAAAATGGTTCTTGATGAGTCGGAATCAGGAATACTAAATCAGGAAACCCTTTTTATGGATAATACATTTAGAAGTGAATTAATCAATGTTATCATAAAACTAGTTGACTTTTTTCCTCAAAAAACGGATGTGATTCTAAAATATGCTAAAATATGGAAAAAATTATTACACAGTAAAGATGAAAATCTATGTTCAGCAATTGAAAATCTCTTGTTGAAACTATCAGCTGACAACGATTTAAGCTTTACTCAGGCTAAAATAATACTTGTGATTTTGTTTGATAAATTTGTTAGAACGGACCAAAAAGTAAAACCTTTATCATGTATTTTGCAAGTAATGAATAATCAATTGAAGTCAGGAGTTGTTAGATATGCCATTTTAAAATTGATCAAAGCATGGATAACATTAGGTTCTGATGGTGATAAATTGTGGTTTGATGCTTTTCAGCTAGTTAAACTATGCGTCTCAAATTCGTCTTCCGGAACCTCCAACCCTTCACCAACTTCTGATATTCAGGTGCGAAACGTTGATAAGGAAACCGGTGAGCTAAGATTTCAAATTATAAAATTTATTCATTTAGGATTGTTGTCGATACCGGAGAAGGAGATTCCATATCATAGATCATTTTTCATGTTAGCTTTATCAGTTTTAAAACTGAATGCACAAAGCTGGTTGATAGGCGACTTGAACCAACAGATTAAGAACTTACTAGAAAAGTATCCGGTTACTACCCCTGATGTTCAATGTTGTTTTCTAGAAACAATCACTGCGTATTACCCCGTGGTTGATGGTCACTTCAAATATTTGATTATTGAGCTGTTAAATAATTTAGTCAGCAAAGAGAATGCAGGTACTATGCTTGCTAAGAAAATTAAGCTTTGTTACAATTTGCTAGAGTCAGAGCTGAGATTTCTCAAGTTTGACCAAGGTATCCTATTTGATTCTCAAGATATTGGTGTCAAAATACTTTATAGGGCTAGAAATGAGAATAATATTGTGACAATTACTTTCAATATCATAGGAACAGAGGAGATAAAAACAGTCAAGCTTTCAATATCTAATGAAAATAGTGACAAAAATTGGAAATTGAGAAACAAAGTTGTTAGTGTTATCGATCCTGATGTCAAAAAAACTAAATATGAGTTTGTGTTTGAGGTGGAATCATTTTATGACATTCAAGAAGAACCAATTTTAAGCGTTGAAACCAATAAAGGTGAAGTAGCAATTAGATTGTGTATTTTAATGAAGACAATACAACAAGGTGGTCAGATGAGTAAAGTTATCTTTGATGGTCGTTGGGACCAAGTCTCTAAAGCGATTGGTTCAGATGCTTACGATTCTCGATGTTTGAAGCTGCACGACTTATCTGTTGAGTGGGTACAAAGGTTATTAAAGAAGCTGGGATTTGGTATTGTTAATATTGACGTCAACTCGAAGAAGGAGTGGGAGTTAAGAGCAGGTGGTTTGGCTAGGTTAGATCAGTCTGCCATTGGCGTTTTGTTGAGTGTATCTGAAACGGGGAACCTAGAGGTTTTGTTAACCCAACCAGGTTTGGTAAAACATGTTTCTTCAAGGATCGAAGCTATATTATGTAGCGGTATAAGTGTTTAGTGAATATAATTGGTTGTGTGTTTGATTAAGGATAAAGAAATGCTGAGCGATTCTCAGTTGAGAAAATTTGCATTCATGGTAACCATGATATGCTACAAATTGTAAGAAGATTCCATAAAAGGATGCCATTAAGCAGGCAATTCATTCCCAATATGAGTCTCAAATACACTGCGGATAGAGCAACTGAACTCAAATTAAATGCGAGAGAAATTCAAACAAAGGTCGATGGACTATCCAGTGGTAAAACAAGACTAGTTTGTGTTTCTAAGTTGAAGCCTGCAAGCGACATCCAGGCTCTTTACGACATTGGGTATCGTCACTTTGGTGAGAACTACGTTCAAGAATTAATTGAAAAGGCCAAAGAGTTACCAAAAGATATCCAATGGCATTTTATCGGTGGCTTACAAACTAATAAGACAAAGGATTTAGCAAAGAATGTTGACAATCTGTATGCTGTGGAGACCATTGACACTATCAAAAAGGCTAAAAAGCTTAACGATATTAGGGCTCAAGTAAACGGTTCCAAAATAGGAGTTTTTGTTCAGGTTAATACAAGTGGAGAGGAACAAAAGAGTGGCATTGCTCCAGGTAAGGAATTATCAGATCTAGTCAAGGTTATTTTACAAGAGTGTCCATTACTTGAATTCAAAGGTTTGATGACTATTGGTAGTTATGCTGTTAGCCATGGAGATGGTGATAATGCAGAATTTACTGTATTAAGTCAATGCAAAGAGGCTATAGAATCAGAATGCGGTATCAGTGGACTTCAACTGTCCATGGGTATGTCTGGTGATTTTGAGCAAGCAATTAAACAAGGTAGTACAAGTGTGCGTGTTGGAAGCAGCATCTTTGGTGCACGACCACCCAATAACGGACACTGATATATTTATGATTATTTATATTATTAAATTTCATTTCACAAAAATCTTTATCTATTTTCTCATGTCAAAGACCTCAAAAGTATACTACCACTGAAGGTTTTTGTTCCGTGAAACAGCTTTTTGATAAGCATTATCTTATAAGTAACTACAATTTTTCAGTTAAACTTGATATCTGTTATCTTTGAAATTGTTAGCGGCATTGATTTCAAAATTTCAAAATTTCAACTATCTTGATTATCGACCTCTTACTCTTCTTTTCATTACCCAAATTATTCATACATGGCTCCGAAAAAGAGTAAAAAGACAGGGCTAGTGGAGCGTCCCAATGCCAAAAAGGTTTCTGGTTTAGACTATGAGTATGATCCATTGAAAAAGACAACATTAGCAACAAATGAAGAGCCAGTGGCTGAAAAAGCAGCTTCTACAAAGTCTGTTACTTACGTTGATGAGGACATGGATCCCGAAACAGGTGTTATTATGTTTATTTTAAACAGTTTTGATAGAAACGTCAATACTCGTCATGTTTTCCAGTTTTTCATCTTGCTATTCTTGGCTAATGTTACTTACCTTTGGTATAAGGGTAAAAGCGAAGAATGGGCATTAGAAGGATCAACTGGAGCTGATCCAATGGAAAGTCTTATTGTCGCAGTTTGTGTACTAATGATCACTGTTCTAGAATTCTTTGCTATTATTAATTCAAAATTCAAAGCTTGGAAAGCTAAGGTCAAGGAGTTGAAATTTTCAGAGGAGGAACCTTCTGTTATTGAACAAAAGAAAATTGAATTGTGCGAAGAGAAGCCAAGCTTGCCTAGCTTCAATTACATCTACTCTATTTTTATCCCACTTCTATTGACATTGATTTTGGCGCCACAATATTTAATTTTGGTAGCTATTTGTGCGGTTCAAATCAGTGAAATGCATGGCGTTATTCGTGGATTGATTTCTTATGTTGTTATATTACAATTTTTCGGGTTTACTGGTAGCCAAACACTTGCAAATGTTACTTCTAATGTAACATCAGCGTCTTCAGCCGACTACTTCAAAGTTCCAATCTTGTGCTCTTTGCAACACGAAGCATTTAATAAATTTCTTGGTGCCAGTGTCCCTGCATATGAAAAGACTTTATTGGTTACAGCATCCACCTTTTTGTTATCTGCTCCAAATTTAATGAATGCTGATTTGACTATTGTTATTATGAAAAATCTATATGCATCTCTGACTATCGCAACATATATCTCATTCGGTATATACTGGTTGTACCGTTATCAAAGTGAGTCCTCACTAAAGTATTTTTTGAATCTCTTGGTTTACATTGTTTTCATTGGCACTTTTGTTGTTGCCTCTGACAAGCTTCTCTACCCTGTTGTCAATAAGTTTCCACTCAATTGGGTAAAGGACTTCATCTTGGAGAACGAGTTTAGAGTGTCAACTTTCCATGTCTGGGGATTGGCCACATGTATTATTATTCCCACCGCTTTCGTCCTTTTTATCAAGCTAATGCCAAGCATTGCTTTGGATGTCAAACGCAAAATCTGGCATTTTGTTTTGTTTTTTATGATCTTGGTCCCATTAGTGCACGACCCTCAGCTTGTTTCGATTGCATTGTTTGGAATTGCTGGTTTGCTGATTGTAATTGAGATTATTCGTGCAAACGACATTCCTCCATTTGGTGCCAGAATTGAATCTCTGTTTAACGCATTCTTAGACACCAAAGATCAAGTTGGGGACTGGGCCACAAGTTACATTTACTTAGTGCTTGGATTTGGCGCCCCATTGTGGTTGACGAACCTTGACACCTCGAAAGAGACCTCGTATCTAGGATTGGTCACTCTTGGATTTGGTGACGCATTTGCTTCCATCATCGGTAGAAGATATGGTAGCTACAAATGGCCAGACTCCGAAAAAACCATTGAAGGAACTCTTGCGTTCATTGCTGGTTCCGTTCTCGGCTTGGTGTTGGTTGATTACTTTACCTCGCAAGCTAACATTCATTTGGTTGGATGTTCGTGGGTCAACAGAATGGTGTTGGTAGGACTTGTGGCTGCATTTGAGAGTTTTGTGGACGTCAATGATAATCTTTACGTCCCAATCTTTGCCACTGCTGTTGAAGAAGTGCTATTGTTGTTCCTCTGAAGTCTAACACTATAAAGTTACAAGTCACGTGAAGATCACGTGTACAAACGTAGGGTTAACCGCACTTTCTATTTATTGATAACGACCTTTTTCTCTCTCCTAAGATGGAAATTCTTGTTAGCTAACAGTTTTGTTTATATATTGTTCTAAGCTTATAAAAAGCCCAAGCTTTTACTGGTAGATGCCAGGAACAGCCAAGATGCAAGCGAGTTTAGTGAATGAGTTTCTTTTATCAGAGGTATGTTTAACAACGGTTTTGCAGTGGATACGGGGAGGGGAGGCTGCCACATAGTGGGATCATAATACTGACACGTTCATTTAAACAGCTGATTGAAGTGCAGAAGCCGAAGCATTTACAGAGCTTTCTTGAAGGGCTCAAGGGCTCGAACAACAGCAATAGTGACATACGGGTATCGTTGAGCGACAACATATGGACGTTCCGATATAAAGACACGGAGTCATGGGTGAAACGCGTCAAGCAGCTAGTTTCCATAACACAGGGTGAAACTGCCGTTGTGGATTGTGGCTATCAGTTTCGTAAGATCTTGGATGCTTCCAGCACTTGTTTGGTGGAGTGGGAAGATGAGCCCAACTGGCGTCGCACGTATGACAAACCCATCAAATGCGTCATCTATAGCAACTACAGCATTTTAGGGCTGACAGAGGAAGAGAAGATTGAGCACCGTACCAAGCTGAAGAGCCTTTGTGAAATAGTGATCATCGGCATCCTAGACTTAAGTAGATGATATCAAACATTGGTGTGCTCAGCAATTGTTACACTCAAAATTGGTAAACTATGTGGAAAAATTTTATGGAGAAAATTTTTTTTTGTTTCTTTCTTTCATATTGATCTGGTTGTAAAAGAAAGGATATTAAAGCCATGTCTACTGAAGAAGAAGTGAAGACCACAATCCTGCAACAAGTTGAGTTTTACTTTTCAGACTCAAATCTTTTAAACGACAAGTTTCTTTACACCACACAAAATGCGAACGACGGTTGGGTCCCAATTCAGACCATCTCACAGTTCGAAAGAATGAAGAAGTACAGACCAGTGGAAACCATTGTGGACGCTCTCAGATCCTCGCCAGAGCTCCTTGAAGTGAGTGAAAACGGTGAAATGGTGAGAAGAAAGATCCCATTGCCAAAAAACTACAACGAAATCCAGTTGGGCATCAACAAGAGATCACTTGTTGTTGAAAATCTGCCAGAAGAGGCTTCCCTTGACGACCTTTTGAAGTTCTTTAGAACATTAGCACCAGTGAACCAGGTTAGAATGAAGAAGGAGAAGGGTAAGAGCAAGACCTTCACCGGTACCTGTACTGTTGAGTTCAAGAAAGCCGAAGACGCTGAAAAGATTCTTGCTGGGCACGAGGGTGAAAACAAGCTCAAGTATGATGACAAGGAGCTTTCAGTCGTTTCCAAAGTCAACTACGACGAGTCCAAGGCTCGCAAGTTTGGTGAAAGAAAGGGTAACAAGGGCATGAAACGCGGCAGAAGAGAATCTAAGGCAGCAGAGGAGAAGAGAGATGCCTCACCAAAGAGAGACGAACCAAAGGAAGATGTCCGTGAAAGGGATTAGGTATCTTGCTCCTTTATCAAACTGATTTGCTTTTCTCAAATGCCTTTTTTCCTACTTTTGTAATTTATATTCCAAAGAGATACAATAAAGCTATTATAATGACAACTATTTAAAACAGAACTACACCCGTATTGAACACCTTTAAAGCTGCTAAGCACTTTTTACATTTACGTATTTTTGTTGAACGCGTCGCATTTGATGAAAAAAGTTGCAACTGCTTACGCGTAACCAATTGTTTAATCCTCAATTGACCTTTTGCAAGAGCAGCATCTTTTGGTATAGGCAATGTCTAAGCTATACGTCAAGCTTTTTGGAAAGGAGGCAGAGATACCTGAAATTCATTCCAAACTGGAAAATATTTCCAATCTGTACAACTACACACCAGACGATTTACTACTACAATGGGAGACATTTAAGACAAATGTGGTCCACAACACAAACGAAAAGCTCTCCGAGCCCAAGCTAGATTCCTTACAAATATACATACAGGAGAAGATAGCTAGGCAGGCGGAGAGGACTCAAGAGACACCAAATTTTGGCAAAATTAGAGGATTGAAAGCCAACGGGTTTTCCTCTTCGCTGAAGAAATCATCAATAAACTCCACACACACACCTTTGCTGAAGAAAAGAAAACTGCAGTTTTCTTCTCCTGCAAATACATCAATAGAGCTCCCAAGTGAAGAAGAAAATTCAAATACAACCCTGCTTGCCTCGCACACAGGTTCCATTTTAGAATCGTTAGCACCTAGCAATCTACCAAGCAAAGAGACTTCTGAGCTGAACAAGGAGGTCAAAATTGTAGCCAATTTTGATCCAAAGAAATACAAATACCGTACACAGAATATGAAACCATTGGAAATTGCTGATTATTTAGATGACCAAATCGACAGAATGGCTGAAATTCTCCAAAAGTTCCATAATATAGATATCGAGCAATTTGGTGACCCTACAAGGATGTCACAATCAGAAATTGTTGCTGTAGGTCGGATTGTGCCTGATACCCCCCTAGCGACCTTTTCCTCAAATTTAAATTTAGATTCCCTTTTCTTGGAGACAGCAAGAGACGGGCCTCACGGTGGTTACGGTAAACGTATCAGATTGGATTTTTCCGATCTTATTAAAGAATCTGTTGAAACCTCTTTTTTCCCAGGCCAGCTGGTTGGATTCAAGGGTGTCAATAACGATGGTTTAGCTTTCAAAATCAAATCAATTTTAAAAATCCCCTATCTAGGAGCTGGCACTTACTCCATGGATGACATCCAAGAATTTGCAGCTACATTTGGTGATGGTTTCGAAGATAACCTTAAAATAGCAGTCGCAGCAGGTCCTTTCCACACCAAGTCTACATTAAATTTCGGATACTTGGAAACCTTCGTTGAGCAGATGAACATTGTCGTAAAACCTGATGTAATAATTTTGTTTGGTCCATTTCTAGACATTGAAATGCTAAAAAAAATGAAGCTGCCACTCTTCACAAAATCTGAAAATGAAAACGAAAATGACCGACTTGAATATAATGCAAAATTTCAAGACATTAAAACCCCCGAGCAGATTTTCAAATCATTAATTTCTCCTGTACTATCAAATTTGCAATGCCAAAAGGTTATTTTAATCCCACATACAAACGATTCAATTTCGGCTCACAATGTTTACCCACAACCAGGTTTCAATAGAAAATCTCTTGGTTTGTCAAAGCAATTTAAAACTTTTCCTGATCCTGGTGTTTTTCATATCAATGAAGTTGGTATAGGTTTAACAAATGTGGATGTATTTAGGGGGCTGAAAGATATCCCAATTGGCTCAGCAATCTCAAATTTGACAAGGATAGATCGTGTTGTGTCTCATATTCTACAACAACGTCACTTTCACCCACACATGGTTGCTATGGCGAACGAGACTAATAATATTGACGTTTCATACCTTGGTTTAGCCGAAATCGAAGACGAATTGCCAGATATATTAATCATTCCTTCAGTTTTAAAAAGATTTGCTAAAGTTGTCAAAAATGTCGTGGTGATAAATCCAGGGCAATTAGTCAAAGGAGATAAAAATGGTTCATTTGCAGTATTACAAGTTGCAAAACCTAAACCTTCTAATGAAAATGCTAAGATTCTGCTGGATGAATTTGCAGAGCCTGTTCATAATCAAATTTTGGTAAATGATTCGGATGAATGGTCCATGCACAAAGTGATAAAAACCAGTGAGGAAGACGAAGAGGAGGTTTTTGAAGAGTACTTGACAAATATTTGGCAAAGGTCTCGTGTAGATTTGTACAGTATTTAATATGGATTTGTATACATTAGTCGTAACAGCCTATAAAATATAACTAAAATAAATAATAAAAAAGTACCAGTATTCAGGAATTTTTACTTTCGCAAGACCGTATTGAAAGCTATGATACCACCAATCAAATCAGTATTACTTTCTCATAGCCATAACTAAATCGTCAATTTTTTTCAATTCCTGCGTGTAGTCTTCCTTGTAAGCAGTTCTTTTTTCTTTGAAAAAGCTTAAATATTCGGTAATCTTCTTTTCTTTGTTGATAAAGTCGGCATTATTTCTGTCATAAATACCATCAATAACTTTTTCAAATAAGTGGATTGCAGTATGAACAGTCAATGAAGATATTATAGCAGCAGGAATGACCTTATACCAATTACCGCTAACCGAAGTTTTACCGACAAAACTTTCAATACCATTACTATACATCAAAGTGATAGCAATTGAAGTAAACGAACCAATAATTAACAATGCTCTCATGAATCCAACCCATGGAGCAGAAGACTCGGCTCTAACTGGCACAGGTGGGGATGCAAATTTGATAAATTTCAAATAATCGAGCTCTTGCTGTAAAACACTAAAAATGAAGGAAGAAATGGCACCTAATGACCATACAGGGCCAAATAGCATCAAGAAACCAAATTGGACAACATGATGCTTATAACTACCATTCAAGGATGAAGGTGATAAATCCATTTTTGAGCGAATGAGTTCTAAGTACTCGTGTTCAGCAGGCTCATCCAATTCTTTCAAATCAACAACCTTTGTGGAAGCAGGAACACCTACTAGTGGGGAAACCTTTGGGTGTTTAAAAATAGGGCCTAATGCAAGTGGTAAGCCATGTTCCATAACAATAATTATAATTTGATTAATAACCATGAAGTAAAACATTTGGCCAGATAAACGCATGTTATTGACCTGATACTTTTCAGATCTGGTAGGAATATGTGGAATAAAAGTGTAAACGTTACTTGCCTTTGTAAAAATGGCACCAATACTTTGAACGTAGGGATCAGCCATATAGCCAAGGGGTAAATAGATGAATGATGTGATAGAAAGAGCCGCATAAGACGCGAGACAGTCAAATGAAAAAAGTTTCATTAGAAGAGACTTGTTCTTTGCAGCTTCAGTGTTGTTGTTCTCAAAAGCCAAATATTTCTGAGCAGCAGCACTGTAAATTGAAGTTCCAATAGGGACAATAAGGCAAACCAAGACGGTTGGAACAATTGCAAATAATCCCTTCAATGGTCCTTCATATATTTCATTGATAAAGATTTCAAGTAAGAAACAACTGAATTGAGCTGTAAACAAGATTGACCCACAAATGATAGTGATTGGGATAAACATAATTTGACGAAGTAAAACTTTCCAATGAGGATCAATATTATCTTCATCAACAATAGAGACCTGTGCCTTTTCGATGTTATACAAATTCCAATCATTTAGAGACTTCTTCTCACTAGCATAAATACAGAAGTAAGTAGTGAAACCAATAAAGATATTAGCCACAGCAAAAATGATGGAAAATTGACCTAGAAAATACCACGTAATAATTCCGACCAAACCTAGACAACCAATTGAGGAAACATATGCTTGTGCAAACTTATAGTACAAAGCATAACCAGTGCCAAGGTTCTCGTTCAAAAATTTAACATCTTCTTCTCTTGCAGAGCTCTTGAAAACTTTACCTAAGGCACCCCAGTTTGACTTGTATTCACTCTCTAATCTTTTAACATGCTTCACAGGAACCATTGACTTAATACCATATTTACCAGAATTCAAACCACAGCCACCAAGTTTTTCGGACATGGTCAATTTCAAGTTGATCAGCCTCAACCTTTCTGCAAGTGTCATTTTATCGTCCGAAACAGGATTAGGTTTAACACCAAACAAGGAATCGGATGAATTGGACAGCTCTACCAGTTGTTCCAATGATTCTTCTCTCAAAGTGACAAAAAGAAGTAAATATTGATCATTTGTGTCTGGTCTGACTTCAACGAGAAACCCGTTGTTGTACAATACTTTTAAAATAATTTTCAGATGTGTAATTGATTCCAGTTGAATAGCGTCAGATTTCTTGTCCTTTGCATACAGTACTTTTAATGCAAAATCAGGATTTAAATCAACAATGTTCTTCACGTCCTTGTCGTCTGAAACAACTTGATTTGGCTTTTCTGCAATCTTTTCTGCAGTACCTGGAATGTGTACTTGTGGCCTCTTTTTCAATCCCTCTGACATCCTGCTTAATAAGCTCAATAATAAAGATTGTTATTATGACCAAGAAGACACGTCCTCACGCAACGTTTCAAAAAGTTCACCTTCGTTCTTTAAAAGCCCGAAATTCGTGCGCCATAAATGTTCTACTCATGTGGCGCATGCACACTGTGAAGCTAGCGAGATAAAATTCAATAATACACTGGGTAATTAACTGTTAGCAAAGTACAAAAACCAAACATCTATGCTGATGGTCGCTGTAAAAATTGTAGAAACTGGTTGGGAATGTCATTTGACACTTTTTCATTGATTTTCTTTGGTATCCTCCTCTTGTCTTCTTTAACCCTTTCTTCAAAATCCACAGATTTGTTAGCAATGACTTCCTGTAAGTCAATGAGCTTTTCCATTTCAACATCTGGCTTCTCTGCTAAATACTTTTTTTGCCATGATGGTAAAGGCTTACGATTACCCAATTGAGCTGCTTGTGATAGCGCTATCTCTAAAGACGTTTGCGTCACTTTTGGCTTTTTGTTCTTTGTATATGCGATAAACTGAGAGTCAAGCTCGGGATGTTCCTCAAGTAAAGCCTGTTTACGCTTCTCCACTTTGGTGATCCTTCTTCTACGGTTTTTCTTTTGCTTGCTGGCTTTCTCTGCATCACTGAAACCTTCGTCTGCAGACACAAATTCGTCGGAGCTGCTGCTATTTGTTTCATCTTCTGAACTCACAAACAACGACGGAGACGAGTTATCTTCGATACCGGATGTGCTCATTGGTGAAATGGTTGTCGTTATAGGCGCTGTGCGTTGAAGTTGTGAAACCAGCTTATTGGGGGTTTTGACTATAGATGCTTTCTCAGTGATTTCTGGTAGCGTGAGTTTCTGTTTTACAACATTCTGGCGCTTGAGAGGAGTCATTAAAAGTGGATTCACTTTTTTAGATGAGATCAATTTTGCAAGTTTCGTGCTTAGACTGGAAGTTGTTTCAGGAGTTGAGAGAGTGTTTTTGCTTGCATCATCATCATTATCAAGAAAGTCATTTTTTGTTATATTGATTACGCTCTCTCTTGGTGAACTATTACTGATAGTTTTTTTAGTTGATGAGTTTTTATTGTAATCGTGGTCTCTCGAGTAGTCATTTGTAGAATGATCAGCATCAGCATCAACATCTTTAATTCCATGGTTTGTTTCCGACTGTGTGTCAGACTCGAAGTCAGAGATGGAACCAGAAGACAAATCTGCAGCATCATTTGTAGGCTCTACTTTTAGCAAACTATTGATACGTTTTGTTTGTTCGTACAAATTGTTGTTAAATTCTAAACGATCTTCACCTTCTGAATAAGCATCACTTTCAGAATATTCATTTGACGACTGTTCTATCCTCCTACTAATTTCTTCGTCAGCATCTTCTTCTTCAAGTTTGACTTTAGGAATCAGCGTACTGTTTTCGCCAAAGTACTTAGGCGAGTTATCCACATATCCTCGTCTCGTACGCAGATGAATCTCTGCATGGCCTGCAACTTCATCAAGCGTTGGGAACGTGTGGAAGCACGTCAGACATGCAAATTTTCTCTCTCTTGGGATCAAAATAGCCGGGTACCTTTCCTTTGTCTTTGTCCGAGTCCAGTAAACGACCCTGAATTCTTGCCACTGGTTGCTGTTGAGCCTACTAGCTTCTGAAGGCTTGTGCCACTTGCTACTGATGTTGTAAACCATCAAGACAGCAAACACCTTTACACCAATGCCGCTATAAGGAAGGCGCCCCTCACGAAACTAAAGAAATTTAGAGGTGTTGATAAAAAATTGGAATAGCTTCTTCTTTATTTAGTTGAATAAGAAACATGTCAGCAGCCCCAGTTCCGTTTTCTGCGGCCAACGCAAAACAAGTGGCATCACTCTTTAGAAGGTCTTTAAGAACAGCCAAAAACTGGATCAACCAAGCACCTGCGTACAGGGAAAAGGCTGCAGAGATCAGATTGCAATTTGAACAAAACAAGAATATCAGCGACCCAGCAGAGTTGCAAAGGGTGCTCGCACGTACCGAAGCACTTCTTGCCAAGTACCAACATCCGGATCCTATCATCCCACCGAAGAGACCAGGTGGTATCATGTACGACAGAAATGCTCCTCCAAGAGAGGAAAATTTGTTGAACTTCATGAACACAGTTTAATTATGGTTCATCTTACATTTATAGTCACATTCTTATTTACATATTTATTAAAATCAGGTTTTTGTTTGATTTTACTCATTGTAGGGTTTAGCTAAAATACCTTTTAGCATAGTAGCGTATCTTTAACCAACTTTTTCAGCCTACAAACACATCTGTTGTTCAAACACATTTGCTGATTGTTGTCTAACTTTAAACTCAAGAGCAAGTCTTTGAATGCCATCTGCAATTCTTTGGAACAAGAAACTTATAAACTTGATACCATTTTTTATGAGCTACTTTTTTCATGACGTTTGCTTCTTTTTTAAAATTGGCTTTTGTGTCAAAAAATGTCAGTTTTTGTTGACGAGGTGCTTAGCGGCTTGTTTCCCGTTGATTGGGAAGGTATTGAATAGCAACATTTACTATTTAGCATGCAAGATAAATACTAACCAGATAAAAATTAGATTATGAGCATAATGTTTGGCAAAATATTACCGACTTCTTTGATATGGAAGAGGCGGAGGCCAATGAAACAATACGTAACATTACTGATAGTATTTTTCATGAGCTTTCTACAACCAGGAACTCTTTAGACAGTTCAACCTCTAGTGTCACAAACTATAACAAAAAGCTGAGTGCTCAGCTTATGCAATTTACCATAACTTTGACAAAGAACAACACAGCTCAAAGTTTGCTGCAGCTAGCAACAATGATAGTTTTACAGTGTTATGTAATGCCATTTTTACTTCACAAGTTTTCTTACTGTTTAAAGGCTTTGGAACAAATTACATACTGGATTAGATTGCGAACCAAAGTTATATCGGCTAATAACTTCTTTTCTTTTAAAACAGCTTTTGTTCAATTGGGTCTCCTTAAGAAAAAGCTAACTGTGTTGATTTGTTTTGCTTTAAATATGATCAGCGAACACATGGCCAAAGCATTTGTGATACCATTGGCAAAGTACATTCAGATGGTGCAAGAAACTACATGCATTTTCAAAAAAGAAATTTGGACTGACACAGAGAACAGTTATGAATACACAAGTATAATTGATTTTTACTGTGATCAAACAGATTCTAGTGAAATTCCGCAAATTGATCCTTCTTCCACTTCAAAAGAAGGATTTTCAAATTTCTTATCCCCTCAAAATCCTCCTACCAGTGATTATTTAGAGTCAGATAGTTTACAAGATGATTTATTGGACTCTTCGCCACCGAAAAGCAATGCCACAATCGACTTAGCTAAAACTGCTAATCAAACACCGGAAGTGGATGATTTTTGCAAAAAACCAAATGAAACATTTACAAAAATTACCTCTTTCAGTTTGAACATGAATGCCATAAAAAAAATTAACCAATTTAAGAGCTTTGATGGTAAATCTTTTCATATTTCAACTGATATTGAAAACCAATTCAAAAGTTATTTTTGCTCTCTTGGAGACAGTAAAAGCAAAGGCTCTGAATATTTCCCAAGTATACATACGATTATTAATATAAGCAAACTTGGAATATATTATTTAGACAGTTATCTCACTGAACATCATTATCCACTTTCATACCCAAATTTTCAGGCTGAGCATGAAGTAGAGAATATCAAACTAACCCATCAAGAAATTATGGAGATGCTCAATTATTTTGACTCCAAGCATCTTGAGGAGTTTTATGATTGCGTTAATGCTGGAAAACTAAAAATGTTTAGGTCTCTTCTGGGCTATAAGGTTTTCCATGAAAGTCTTTGGCAAAACGTCATTAATAACGCCGAATTCATTTACGTGCTTATAAATGATGATAGAGTGACACAAGAAAATCGATTGGAGGTGTTTAAAATATTGTACGATGGGTTTACAGATGTTGGCAATAATGCTGTTACTGCAAACTTCACTTATACAATTATCTTTGCAATGATGGAAAGAATGGGCGTTTCAAAATCAACAAGTGGTAAAGAATATCAAGATGCAATTTTGACAACAGTGGCGATATTCAATTGCCTATCGCTGGAAGACATGAACAAGTACATATTAAGTGTTTTATACCAAGATATTCTCTCATTTTTTCCACAAGCTACCTTTAATGACTTCAAAATGCTTAACGAACTTGGCTGCAACCAAATCATGTATGCGTATATGGAGGTAATAAAGTTAGATTTATTGAAAAGAGGAAGTGCGCTAATCAACTTGAGCGACTCTCTAGAGTTTATTCGATTTACAGATACCGTTTCCTCTAACATGAACCAAATCATTAAAGACTGTAAATTTTTAAACACCAAATCAATTGAACTATCTTTTGCCTGGTTATGGTTGAAAAACATGAAAGTTGAAAAACACCAAAAAAATGAAGTTAAAGAGCAGTTTTCAAATCTTCTTGATAACAATAATAAAAATCAGGAACTTGATGAATTTTCAGAACCGTTCTAGCAAAAAGTGTTTTTCATCTGTTTCCACAGTATTTAAACTTTTAATTTTTTGTCTTGATTCTTTCCTGCATCTATCCTTTGCTCTTGCTAATCAAAATTGGAATGATTTTTACTTTTTTTGGTGTGCAGAGCAAGGAAAGTATGCCATTCGATACCTCGCTTATGAGCAATTTACGAGCATTTATGAGCGTTTGCCGAAATTACAGTGTCAAAATAATTGCTCGCTTTCATAATATAAAGTGTGTATTTGCTCACATTTCTAATATTGTTCGTGAGAGCTTTCTGTTTGAAAAGTATTTAAGCGGCCATCATGCGCACTCTAATGATGAAATAGTTAAGGATTGCTCTTTTGAAAGAAACATCACAATTAATCAAAATCGACGAATGGCAAAGCAGAAGCATTATCAACTTATATTAGAGATCTAAAGAGAGTATATATATGTATTGATTAATTAAAAAAGATGTGTCACGTACAAAAAAATTACAATAACTGAATTGACCTAAGCAAGAACTTTCTTTTCTTCGTCAGCTTCTTGTTGTAATTTCAAGTTAGCTTCCTTGAACAAAGCTTCTTGTTCTTCTTCAGTCAATTCGTTCTTCTTCTTATTCTTGAGGTGGTACATTGGGTTCAAGTGTCTGAAAGAGAAAGAAACGAAAGGCAAGTGATTGTTCTTTTCTTCGTACAACATCAAAAGTAAAGTAGCCATCAACACAATCCAGTAAACGTTGTAGGAAATGACAGAACCGTAAGTGGCAGTGTTTTGCCATCCTAAAAGAGCGTTAAAGACATCCCAACCGTTACTGATTTCTGGGTTACAGCAGTTAACGTGCCAAACAGTTTTACTAATGTCGTAAGATCCTGGACCGGAACCGGATTCAGAAGCATCACCACCTGTCTTCTTGTTGAAAACGTTTGTTTCAAAGTACCAAACACCTCTGGAGAAAAGACCAGCTGCGATAAGGTAAAGAATGGCAGTTGAGAAACAAAGGAAAATTTGGATGGAAATAGCAGAACCACCATAGTACAAGAACATACCAACAGCAACACCAGCAATGATACCACAGACAACAGGTAATGGGAAAGCTCTGGCAGAGGCTTCGGAGATACCGACACCACCAACGAAGACAACAGCTTCAAGACCTTCTCTCAAAGTGGTAATGAAAGGCAAGATAAACATGGAGTACTTCTTCAAAAGGTAGGAGATCTTGAATCTTTCTGCTCTAGTAGATGGAGGAGTCATGATTGCTCTAGCAATCTTGATTCTCCACTTTTCTTGCATCTTGTTAATTCTGAGCATCGCGATACCCATAAGAGAAATTAAAACAGTAGCAATGATACAGAAGATACCTTCCCAAAGATCTTCAGAACCACCCCAAATATCCTTACCAAGAGAGTAGTAAGCACCAATGAAACCAGCACCAATAGCCAAACAGATGAAAAGACCTAAGAAGGCACCAATCCAAATTTGTAGCAATAGCTTTCTACGTAATGCATTGTTTTCCTCACCCCTGATAGATTGTTTAACGAAAGCAAGAAGCACCGAAATAACGATAATAGCTTCTAACGCTTCTCTGAAAACGATGAAGAAAATTTGAACGTTGAAAACGTCAGCCATCTTTCAAGTCGTATCGCAACGAAAGGAAGTTGTTCAGACCCTGACTTCATAGCAACATGGGGAACCAATCTATTTTATACTTTAAAATTAATTCGCCGATACGTCCGTCATCCTATCGCGCACCGTCCTCTATATCCGCTTCCAAATGGCACGGAGCCTTGCAATTGGGGCACGTAAAATGAGGGTAGCTACGCACCATGAGAGGCCTTATACAGGCATAATGCCACCAATGTGAGCATGGAGACACAAACAAAGCTTGACATTGGCCAATAGTGTCAAGGCAGATCGAGCAACGATCGTTTTCTCCGTCGTTGCTAGAGCTATTGTCAACAGCGTCGCCATTGGCGTCGCTGTGAACTATGTTCTTGAGTTTCTTCCGGGCGTTCTGGGTGAACTGGTTGGCAAAGCGGCGCCAAGAACCGTTAACTTCGATTCTGACGCGCACACAGCGAAAGACGTCTTCGGACCCACCTCTGTAGTCCACTCCTAGCTGGATCACATCACCGTCACTCAGTGCCACCTGCCTAGACTCCTCGTTAGGCACACTGAGTCTGACGTGGTTCACAAACGTGCCCGACGAAGATTTGACATCTTTAATGAACCATTGGCCAAGATCATTCACGCTAAGCTCAGCATGTTGTCGTGACACAACTTTGCTCTTAAACACCACCATTTCACTCGATCCTGCGGCTGCAGTAGCAGCAGCTCTTGTCCTTTCAGTATATCTGCCCATGGCAATTGTCATGCCTGGTTTGATCTTTCTCATGATCGGTCCATAGAACATGTGGGGATTACTCGATGAGTGATCAATAAACGGTGTCAAACGCATCGAATAGAACCCATTCTCGTCACACTTAGGTTCTACTTCCCTCGAAGCTCCTGTATCATCTGACATCGTATTGGTATTATTATTGTTGTTACTGTATTCGTCTGCATCTACAAACTGCTCCTCCTCCTCTTCTTCTCCTAACGGCTCACCGGCAAGCAATGGTCCCCCTAATGTAGCGTTTGTATCAATATCCATGGGCACCGCCTCCAAAGGTGCATTGGCGGTCATGTTCAGTGTGTTCGTTCTTGATCTCGTGATCTCTGGCTCTGTTCGAAGTGTATTTGTACGTGTTCTTGTAGCATTGTATGGTTGCTCAACATTTCCCTGAATTAGGTTTCCTTCTCCCTGGTTGCGTAGCTGTCCTAGGATGTTGTCGACCTCTTCCAAGCTCCTGTCTGGAATCGGTTCTTGTGACATCGTTTCTATACATGTAGGTGGCGAGTGCTAGGAACTTTTCAGAATGCTGTCCCTTCCTTTTTCAGCGGCGCTGGGCTTCTTCAAATTTGCTCATGTCTCATGATTGTTTCATCAAATATACGAAAGGTCGGTATACAGGACTGCTGGTGTGCTACCACCAGCAGTCCTTTTCAATAAGATTTCACTATACTGTATAGTTTGGACAATGTTTACAAGCTATAATGTCAATCATACTACATTATTTCAAAAAAAAAGTGGTTAGCTTTCAAGTTTAGCTATTATACTTACACATTGGTGCCGAATACTACTTTCTTTCTTTCTGCATACGACTCTTAAACTCACAGATCCATGTATATATTGAAAGTCATTAATTCATACCTAAGAGAAGACAAAAAATGTTCACTATTTCACTTTAAATACAGTCAAGTCCAATATCAGATGCCTTTATAGTCCCAAAAGCTTCGATACAGTGCTTGAACTCCAAAAGATCTGAATTGCCGTTGTTATCCCAATTATTATACTCTTGTATTAATTGCTCCATCATCTGGTCCACATCCCAGTTATTGCGAAGCTTCCCCATTTCTTCTAACGCTCCCCTCAAGCACCACGGGATGTGGTAGCTGTTCATATTAAGCTCTCGGATATTCCTTGGCCATATATCCAAGTGTGCCCCATACACCAAATCGTTGGTTCCAAGAATGTTGTTCACTGCATTACGGTAAACATGTTTGTCCTTGAGAACTCCACTGTGCTTACCAGACTGAACCTTACCCTCAAAATACTTGCTTATTTCAACAAGAAGACCATGATCACTGTGATTCAAATTTTTGATGGACAAAATGAAGTTGAGCAAACTCACAATGAAGTCTGGAAGTTCGACTTGTGAATCGATGTATACCATTCTGAAAATGTTCGGATGGTCGAATTGTAGTGCCAAACCTGAATATAATGGTGTAAAACAGTCCATAATGCTCGACGCAAACGATATTTTACAATTGGCTTTTACGATAACTTTGAAGCTTCTAATAAGTTCTTTACTCTGCAAACTCTCTGGCTCTTCAAAATCAAACAATTCACTTATCATTTCATTTTCTTGAGTTGATCCTCCTCTGCTTGATATCTTTCCTTCCAATGATGCTATCGGCCCTAATGCCAACCCTGAAACACCCAAAAACCCAATCTTTTTGCTTGCATCAACCAATGATAAACTAAGTAGCTTTGCCAATATGTGAATTCCTAATGTTACACTATGTGAATTGGCAACAACAATTAGATAATTCGCTTCTTTTAGTTCTTTAGTCCAGTTTTCCAAAATTGAAATACTATCATGCAATCTTTCAAAAAGTTTGCCATAACCTTCTATTAAAATATTGTCAATTTCTAAATCAATCTTGTTTATCGTAGACCATCTTTGCAACTCCTTGTTCATATACTCTTTCATCATGTTGGCTGATCCCGAGGGTTCGTTAACTATATTCCTACTCACCTTTTGAGGTAAAAATCCATGTACACTTATGACCACTGCTTTACGAACTTCGCTTTTATTTGTTGGTTTTAATTCCTTAATTGAATATAAATGTTGCTGTGGCTTAGTAAAAGGAACGAAGTTTGAAAGAAAGATTCTAGTTGAGGTCTTGAATGTAATTGCCCTGTAGTTCCATTTAAGATCGGGCAAAACAACAGCTTCGCTTGGTGATGTTATTCCAAGTGGATCTTCATCCTTGGATAATGCCTTTAATAAACCTTCATGGGTTTCGAAGTTAGTTTTTGGTAGTGCTTTCATAAATGCACCATTTTTGCAGGTCTTATTTCCTGTTAAAACTACCTCCCCAAGCTCGTTATTGTTCTTCTGGTACATTCCCCAAGAACTTGGCTTCTCAATACCATATGAGATGCATTGGATTGCATTCGACAACAATATGCCATACAATTTGGATTCATCAGCAGCGTCTGCAATAGCTATACCAGTTGGATTTGTACATCGCTCTGTCTCAACAACTATTAATGCTTTGTTCTGAATGCCAGTACCCCAATTCCATGGTAGCCATGAGTTTCTTTCCACTTTCTGTGGATTTGTTAATATGGTTTGCGAAGAGCTTGAATCGGCTTTGCTATCAGTGTCTTGGATTGCCACTAATTCGTTGTTATTATTCCGAATCCGACTCAAAGTATTCGGCAGGAATACCTCTTCTGATGTACTATCGATTTCGTTGTTGATACTAGACGCTACTATCGTGTTATCATTTGGATTATTGCTAGTTAGTAGCCCCGACAATTTTGTCACTTGGGTAGGTAAAACCCACATTGAAGAACCGTCAGCTCTAACTTCTCCATTAGAAGATCTATAAACTTCTGTTTTGGTGCAAGGGGACTCACTAAGCTCGGTTTTAGTGCTCCAAAACGGTATTCTGTCCCATATAGAAGCTCTCTTGGCCACTAATGACGGTGAACCTGACTGATTAACATCTCCGCCTTGTACTGAAGGTATCTCTGGTATATCGGAGTTCAAATCGTCCACTGGTTGCCGTGATTGTGATATTTCTTGAGCGGATCCAGGTGAATTAGGAGGTGGCAACTCAGTCTTGAGTGATTGGTATGACTCTGGTGATTTAGTTCCAATTGGTGTTGTTTTTGATGATTTAACTAGAGTGTTACTCATAATGACAGACTCTGCACCTTGTGACACCGTTCTGTTGCCATTTTCTGGTTTTTCCGTGGACATGTCTGTCTTTAACGTATTAAGAATTTAATATAGTTGATAAGAATATCTCAGACGCGATATTTGGCCTATTGATCATCATTTATTATCATGGCAGGTGATTTTACGGATATTATTTTACGTGAATTAGATGCTAGACAGGATAGCTTTCAAGAAGTAGACTGGATTCCAACAGGTATGTGCTTTCAGCTCTAAATACAATTCTAAACTCATCAACTAACATGCATTTGCGCTAGTCAAGTTTCTTAATAACAAAGCCGATTTTTACGCTGATAGAAACAAAGAACTGACCCAACTTAAAGACAAAAAGGAACTAGAGAAAGTTTTCAATAAGATTGATATTTTAAAGGACCAGCTGGCGCAAAAAGATGCCATTATCACAGAGAAGAATGTCCTTATTGAGGATCTTATGATTACAATTGGTGCAGTCAAAGAAAAGCACGAACAGCTCCGTGAGACATACTATAAATCGGAGATGAGAATAAAGAAAATGGAAGAGGAAATGCAAATGAACAAGAGAGCTTTGGAATTAGCTAACGACAACGTCCTTGAGCTTCAAGTTGAAAACAACCTTCTATCAAGCAAGCTTACGTAAGCATGATAACAAAATTTTTCATGTGCTTTGGTAGAAATTTCACAAAATAAAAAAAAAAGAATAGTTTAATCTTTTGACAAGTGTACTTGTCGTTATCGAGAACTAATGACGATTTCCTCTGTAGCACTATTGACTAGCCATTTGAGCGCTAGTCAACAGAAGGAAATTGCCAATGAGTTGGTTGCAAAAATGAAGAATTTTGAAGTAGATGACTCTGCAGAAATTTCAACATATGTTTCCACGTTGTGTGAGCTAATTCATACCGTTCCATCAATAAAAGAGCAAATTTATCACGAAGTTCTATCTTTTAGTGAAAAACTACTAAAATTCTACAAGTTGCCAGAATACTATGAAATATTGTCGTTGTTAGCAGCAGAGTATTCGGAACTACCAATTGCTTTCATGGAATACATTATTCTGCTCCTTAGACAATTTGTTGTTTCGAATCCAATTCAGTTTAATGAAAAAATGAAAGGCATAGTTCACATTTCTCATGACTGTAAGTTCAATTATGATTTGAATGATAGGCTAATTACATCAGTTATTAATTTCACAGAGTGGTACTTCATGAACCATGACGAGTTTACCAAATCATACAAAAGCATAGAATTCGACCATTTGTGCTACCTTTTCTTGACTAATGAAGCTGACGACATTTCCAAAGCTGCCTCAAAGACATTGAGATGGAGAATGCCATCAATTTGCCACTCTACAGAAACTAGAGAGTTTCTATGGGAGGTTATTTTTTTGCTTGGAAGCAGTAAAGATAAGAGTGAAAAGTCATACTCATATACTTTATGGTTGAGATACTTCAATCATAACGGTTTCGATTCTTTAAAAAGCTCTGATGAATTTCAAGCTCTTCTATGTCAAGACCATTATTGGTGGGCATTGAGAGATGGATTAATTTCTCTTATCCATGAACACAAGAAATTTGCATTAACGCTTATTCAAATGTCAGTAAGGTCACTTTCCACAAACGTTTGCTCTCCTATCATCACTTGGGATATCACTAAAGAAGAAGATTATTTAGATTCTTGGAAACGATTTTGTACTTTGTATGAAATTCTTGGAATTGATACAGCTATGAATCAAGCTGAAGCAGCTAAAAATGACTTGATCAAAATTTTCAATCCTGAATCTTTGCTTCCTGTTCCTTTTGCTTTGACTATACCGTCTGTAGGTTTCAGAGCCGCCATGGAAAGGGTAAAGAAATTTTCGTTAAATTTATTGTTTGCATTGCCTGAAGAGTCTATTAGTTTATTCAAACACGACATGCGCTTCATATCTGATGTTTTTTTGCCTTTTACAATGAAATCCAATCATTTCAATGCGTACACTAATTCAGATGGCACATTTGAATGTCCCTTTGGTACCCAACTTAGAGAGTTCATTTCTAAATGTATTACCTCTTTAAATGATACCGAAGACATTAATCAAATGTCTTATCATATTTTCTCCGTTTTGAGTGAAAATAGATTGACATTTGGCATTGCCAGAATTTATATTATTTGGGGTGTTTTAGAAGGTTTGGAAAAGAAAGGGTCTTTGGCTTTGAAGATTGAAAGCGTTGATATGTTGAACAAATTATTTGAAACCACAGCTGAAGGTGGTATCTTGCAAATAGCTCTTCAAACCATTCATTTAAAATGTCTTCTTCACACTGATATTTCTAGCGTTGACTTCAAATCAGTTGTGTTATCTATTGGCACATTTGTTCGTATTAATGGTTATCAGATTTACAGAGAAAATGAAGAATTCTTTTTGGATTTCTTGAATACACACTATTCGAAGAATGAAATCACTAACCTGTTATTAGAAAAAGGATTTGAGTTGAATATAGATTCATTTACGATTTTAGCCTCCATTGGTTTGAAAAATGGGATTCAAATCCCATGTTTGGTGCCATCAATCTTATCTCATTTTGAAGTTAATGATTTATTAATCAAATTTGCTGACTCTGAATTTAACTTTGAAAAGCTTTGGTTAGAGCCTCTAATTGTTTCCAAAATTGAGAAACTTATTCATTTGATGGTGGCGGGTTCGAAAGATATTTCGCCATACATATATAAGAATTGTGAAAAGTTTTTGAGTATTGAACAATTATTTAGCGTTGCATTCTGGGAAAGTTTAAATATCGAGCCTTTGTTTGGAATTGTAACTAATGATCTTTGTGAAAAGGATGAGATGGAAACTGTTAAATATAGTATCGCTCAATTCAAATTCGTTAAAATGTGCGTTACAAATTGCATTTTCAACCCAAATTTTAATCTAGACTTGAGTTCATGTGCATCTTTATTGAGAAATGTTATGAAAGCCGTACCTAAAGGTTCCGATGCCACTTTTTACAAAGCCAAAGATGAAGTTGTTTCATATATTTTGGATATTGCAACGGAGCTATTAAAAATCTCTCCATTTACTACCACTGTGAAAGAGATTGTAATGGAAGTGACATCAGAAGTCGTAAGCATGTCTGAATATTACAGTCACTCTGCAAATATCCAATTACTGTCAAAGTATATTAATGACGATAATTCAGAGGAAGGTTTGACTTTAGCTGATGCCCAGGGTATATTAAAGTCACTTGCAATCATATGGGAAGATTTGATTAAAGATCGTCTAATTTTGAACCAACGGGATTTGCATCAAAAGTTTATTAAGTTGCTGATGAATTCGAAATTACTTCAATATTCGATTGACAATGAAGAAATTGCAAACCTTATTTTCAAGATAGCTAATGAGTTAATCGATCAGTCTGGGGGTAGAAAGGCATTATTGCCATATCTTTTGCAGTCCATAGTTGATTATCAAATAAACTTTAATCAAGATTTTGAAAGAACAACATGGATAGCAAAAATAATTGCCAAAGCAACTCTATTGAGACAATCTGACCTCAATATTTTTAAGCTAGATGTCATTATTGGGGCAGATTACGACAAAGTATTGAATTTGAGTGGAGAAACTCTTTATTCCATTGTGTATGGGAAACCAGAAATTAGTTATAGGGTTCACATTATGACGATTTGCGGGTCCGTCAAAAACAGTGAATTTGGAAAGACTTTATGGGAATACATACTAAATAATGATAACATATTCTATCTAATGCATCCAAAGAAAAGAACAGATTTGGAAGAGCAATGGAAGAGAATTCAATTGTACTCAATTTTGTTGTTAACTTACGAACTACTAGACAAGGAAACAATTTTCCACTATCTGAACTCCAATATTTTACCAAGATTATTCAAGGAAGCATCTCCGCTTTGTCGTATGTATATGGAGTGGTTAATTGCTTTAACGCTTCACAAATTTCCCGAATCTCGGGCTAACATATTCAAAACCTTTGAAGAAGGAGTTGAGAACCAACAACCATTAGTAATTACGATATTTGAAAGAATTTCAATTCTAGTGGCACAAAAGTATGGAAAAGATCAAGAAATTAACTTCCTGTCCAATTTTGTGTCAGATCTGATCATTCCTACTGCAACGTCTAATCGTGCTCTTAACAGACACTTTTCGACGTCAATGGCGTGTGTTATTTATCAGGAAATTAAAAGGAAGAATTTAACTAGATTTCCCCAACCACTGGTAGAAACCTTAGCTAAAATTTTCAAAATTGCATCTCAGGGTGAATCTTGGACACATTATAAAACTGGTGATGCTCTTATTTGGGACATCATAGAAGACATGAACTTGGTCAGTATTGCAGGCGGTGTTCTTTTGAAAGTTTCCGATCGTCAAATAGATGCAATCTATGAGAAAAACTTCAACGAATTTGTTAGTAATAAGCAACGTTCTTTGTTAAGATACCCAATTGGAAATGATGAACCAGAAAATTGGATTGATTCAGTAAGAGTTGATGAGGTCAGGTTTGACGTTGCTATTGATGAATATGATGAAGAATCTTCTTTGTTACAAACAAAGAGTGGTGCCTGGTCTACTGTCATGGAAGTTGATGAGAATGGAAGAGCCGCATCACAGGTCAAAAGGTCCCCCCTTATTGTTGTCTCTTCATTAGTTGATAAAGCTCCAAACTTGGGGGGTATTTGTAGACTTTGTGATTGTCTTGGCGCTGGTTGGATGACCATGGACGACTTGAGCGTTAAAGAGAACCCTGAGTTCAAAAGTGTAGCAGTTACAGCAGATAGATGGATGCCAATGATTGAGGTCAAAATGGATGACATTGCCGAATTCATGAAAATGAAAAAGAAGGAAGGTTACACTTTGATCGGTTTGGAACAAACAGATAAATCTGTTGAATTGAATAGTGCATTGAATTTTCCTGAAAAGTCGCTTATTTTGATTGGTAAAGAAAGAGAGGGTATTCCTGGAGACTTACTTGCTGAGCTAGATATGTGTGTTATAATCAAGCAGGTTGGTATTGTCAGATCTATGAATATTCAAACAGCCACTGCAGTGATAGTTCAAGCGTACTCTGCACAACATTGTTAGGCAAAGGAAAAAGATTATAATCGTTATATAATCTATGTGATAGTTTATAAGAAAAAGATAAAAAATATATTGTCTTTTGATGCAAATGAATTGTAGCACCCGTTTTTAAAAGGCCAACTCAAATGCATCAATTTCTTGATTGGCAATTTCGTCAAGAGCCTTAGTGACCTCTGGGCCAATTGACTTGACCATATCCAAAGCTTTAAATATTATGCTTTGATTAATACCCTTGCTTGAGTCTTTGGAAATTAACAAAGACTGAATTGGTGCAAGAAGTTCATTGTTTGCAAAGCCAACACATATTCCGTGCTCTAGTACTTGCTGCTCTTCCAAAGTTGGATCAATAATAACATTGTTTCCAGCAATACCCAAAACAAAAAGCAAAGTTGGCTTGAAAAGAGAATCTCTAGAAGTTAAATAGACTGCAGTGTCCCAGTCATCATTGAAAGTAGGCTCTTCTTCAATATCACCATCATTCTCCTGTGACGTGAGCCTTGGCACCTTTGTTGACTGTATGGCTAAGTAGAGTCCCATAGAAGCTAAGGCCAAAAGAGACTGTAGCGTGTAAGAAGAACCTTGGAAATCGCTTGGAATCGCCAACACTGCAATATCGATGTTTAATTGAAAATAGTACTTTTCAGTGATCTTCAGCATGGCGACATCGACGTTACTCATTATGGAGTTCTTCAACGTAGTGGTTGTATTTGTAGTTAGAATGGTGTCGTCTCTTTCTCCCTGAATTTCAAAGTCCAAGTTGATTAGTTTCTCTAAGTCATTGCACCTGACAACGTTTGCTTTGATGCTGGTAATGCACTCGATACCGTCGGCCGTGTAGACTCTTGAAGAACCGTTTGAATTTGGCAAAAGTGAACATGTAGCTTTCATGGGCCTGTATTGGTCGGGCCTTCTTGAGTCTGACCTCGAAACTTTACTGGAGACCAATCCATCGTAAATATATGCTTTTTCAGCAGGCGAAAGAACCATCTTCTGTTTTCTTTCGTCTGTATACGCTGTCAAATAACTTAAAATTTCACTGAAATGAAAATTTTGAGTAGGTGAAGATTAGCCTCGGGGCCGTTGAAGACAAAGCGCGAGGCCGGTCAAAGTTGAACATGGTAAGACGAGTCTCTCTTCTGCAAACAAACACAAGCAGTATGACTCTGGAGTCTCAAGATGCTGCGACAACGTTAGAATTATGGAAGATGTATCGAAGGGAGAAATCCAAACTTCCCAACAAGAGCCGTATGCAGAATTTAACGTGGAGAATGATGTTCCTAGAGCTCCAATGCAAGAAACAAGACAACTTGGCGTTGTCAACATCAGCAAGAAACGAAGTAGCTGAAGATAACACAATGCAAATAGACTCCACTAGTAACAATTGGCCTCGGTTTCCAGAATTGGATATGGCTGCGAATGTGAACGATGCCGAAATTATGCTACCATCGAAATCCACTAATTCAACGACGTCACAAACTACAAGTAACGATATAAACGATTTCAACTATCTGGAACACATAAGGTCTCTTTCTTCAAATGATAATTACATCAACGATGATCCGTCGATGTTACTTGGATTCAGTGATAACATTACTATGGCCTCGTCTACCAATTTAAACAATCAGTTTGCAAACTTCAAAAGACAGTCGATAACGCCAGCTATAACTTCTCACACTTCCAAGCTTTCACAGTCTTTGCTTATGAGCCAACGAACGCCTTCAATGAACGGTTCACATATAAATGGCTCTAAAAGCATAGAATATGGGTTTTCTACTGCGCCTGAAAGAGACATCACTGAAAGAGATAATAGCATGAACAATAATATTGCCAGTAGTTACCAAAATGGTGTTGACTTACCAAATCTTGATTTGGCTAATATGGATATGATGAATATAGATTTTGACGCCCAAACTCCAATACCTGATGACATGCTGTTGTCTACATCAGCCCAAACAGGATCTCCTGTAACTATTGGTGGAGCGTCACTAAGCAGAGGTGTTCCTATCAGGCGAGATTCGCATTTGTCGTTAGCCTCCATTACTCCTCATAATAGTATCAGCAATAATAACCTTCACCACTCAGCAAGTTTCATAGGCGTTATGCCCTCAAGTTTACATTCTGCAAACATGAATGATTTTTACAATAGCCCATTAGATTCGCCTAATTTGACTAATAGAGGCTCGTTTGCTAATAACTTAAACATTAATAATTCTGTTGGATCTCTAAATTTTGCTAATACTGACACTTCTAATAATATGAACAACAGCAACAATAACAATAATAATAATGACAACAATAATATGAGTCTAAATATGACAGGTACCAACAATATCAATAATAGCAAAAACAGCAAATTTGACTTTGACAGAGATTTAAACTTGCTGGATTTCAACACTTATGATAGTAAGGTATCTAAACCACAACAGTTTGTGATGAGAATGAATTCCGCAACAAACAACACGGTAACACCAGCTTCTAATGGATACTCCGGTAATGTATTTGAAAGGTTGAACAAAAAGCCATTTGCCCCATCATCTGCTCCAATATCTAATGCTTCGAATAAAAGAAAAACTAATCAAAGGAAGCCAAGGAAAGGTGATACCAGTAATAATACTCCAACACCTAAAGAAGAACTTGATATATCTTGTACCAATTGCCAGACAAAAACAACACCTTTATGGAGGAGAAATCCAGAAGGTGAACCGCTGTGTAATGCATGTGGGTTATTTTTGAAGTTGCATGGTGTAGTTAGGCCATTAAGTATGAAGACAGATGTTATCAAGAAAAGGCAAAGAGGTGCTACAAATAAGAAGAAAAAAAGCAGCACGGAACCGAATGATACAGACGATAATAACAATAATACTAATGGAATAAAGAAAGAAGGTAAAAGGAGAAATTCATCTTTATCTAACTTTCAGACCAACAAATCAATGACTGATTTTAAATCATATAGTGCAACAACAGATTTGGATTTGAATGCCAATAATATGTACTCTGATATAGATTTCAATTTTGATAACTCATTAATGTCAAATATTGATCACAAAAACATTGGTTCTAATTTATCAAGTTATACGAATGACGAGCCACAACTGCTGAATGAGAATGAAGATGAAACAAGGGATGATAGTGGAAACAGTGAAGGTAATTGGAAGTGGTTAAACATGGCGATGTAGTAGTTTAGTTGAGGATAAAATATATCAGTAAAAAATTGAGATATACTAGTTATTTTCTCTTTTTCTTTCTCTGTTTCATTTATTAATCCATGAAAGAGCAGTGGGTGAACAGTGATGGGGCTTTTTGAATTTAATCGCTGAGCGATTATTTGATAAATGTTTAGATTTTAAGTCAATAGTATTGGTTTAGATTCTTGTAAATAGCTTAGGTTTTTTTGAGTTACTCTTCACAAAAAACGTGATTATCCTAATATTATAATATATTTTAATAATATATACAGGTAATGATAAAAGAGACATAAACATTAAGTTTTGTAATAATATATTTTATCTTCAGTACAAGGGATACTATTCGCAACTTCGCTAGAGTGCTCAACTTTCACTTCATTTAAATTAAATCCAGGAGTATCTTTTAATGACCAGTTTGCAATAGTGGGTAATTTATCTGCATCAATTTCTTCATTCACTAGATATTTCCAGCGAATGTGGCATTTATTGATGACATCCCAAGCAAATTCGGGACCCAACCAGCCATTGTAATCGCCAATGTCTTCGTATCCAAACTCATTTTCGGGTTTATTCATTGGTAGCTTATAATTTTTGAGCCATATTTTGAGGTTCGCCAATAAATTAGGCATGTGATGTTCGACATCTTGTAAATCATTCAATTTAGAAGATAACTCATGATCTTTCGAAATGGCTAAAAGTTTCCAATCAAGCTCATTGTCGTCGATCATTGCTAAACAACCTAAAATTTTGACTTGTTTGATTTCGCCAATTTCAGAGACGTCGTCGCCAATTTCACAAACATCCAAAGGATCGTTGTCCCCATAGACTTCGATCAACTTTTTACCAAATGGTATTTCTATTTTATGTGTTTTATCTTCCCAAGTTTGTGGCAAAGCACCGTAATTGACTGGGTAACCCATAAAAGGGAAGATGTTATTGATGAATCGTAGCTTTCCCTTCTTTGTGTCTTGCACGATTGGGTTGCCAGGTAGCTTTGTTGATATTTCAAATTTACCCTGCTCCATCCTTGGTATTTCTACAATCATGGAGACGGTCTTTTCATCAGGGTTAAGGTTCAATGAACAATCGTGAAAGAACGATTGAATTTTATTTTGTGACGACAATGAGTACTTTTTAAAGTCTAATGAGTACTTTGCCCCGGTCTGTACAGTCTTAATTATTGATCTCGACATAGCCTTGAATTCTATTTAGCTTATGCAAATGCAGAATGCAAAAGGCTAATCGAAGAGGCAGATTATGCAGTTGGATAGAGCGTCTAAGTTTTTTCAGTCCTCAACTGAGTGTACTAGACTCAGCACCTTCCATAATTTATGGTTTATTTTAATATTTAGGTTGTTAAAATTAGAAAGAAAGAAAATGGTAGCATGATACCAAGATTTATAAATCGGCTTAGATCAATGAGAAAGAATGGTGAGTAAATAAATTAAATTAAGAAGTAAAAGAAAGAGAAGAAAAATGAAGCTTTTTAGATATTATTATGACTGTTTCTAATTTGAGTTATTGTTGATCGCAATAACGTGAATGCTAACTGACAAATATGAAAATGATAAGCCAATGACATTGTATGTTTGTACTTTAAAAATGTAACTATTTGTAAAAGAAAGATGCAATTTTGAGTTTTTGTTGTATATGTGCTGCGTTCCCTCTAGTCAATCAAATTCCAGCCGTCCCTGCTTAGGATGTAGCCGAGAGAGGAGCCAATCATACCCTCGTAATTGACACCATTGTTTTCGTTGAACTCAATGTTTGATTTGAGAGAATAGTTGGAATCTAATGGCGAGTTCCTTGGGTTGAAAGGCAGGTTGTACATCTGGTGGAACTTGCTGATGCAGTACTCGGTGTTCAGCTTCTTTGACTTGGACTTGGACAGCCTGTTTGAAATGTACTTCCATTTGTGGATTTCTGCGTCTGGAAGGATGTTTTTCAGGATGATGATGTCCTCCTTTGAGAACTGTGCCAGCTTGGCGTTAGGGTCTGCTGGGACGTAGACGGAGGGAGAAATTTCGCTCTGGTGGTCTTCGAAGTGGTACTTCCTCTTCGGCGCGTCGAGGTCATACTGACTTGACACAAATCTCTGTGGCTTCGATCTTGGTATGGTAGCAGTGTCCCTCTGCAGTTTCATCTCGTACGTCTCGCCGTAGGCAGGCAGCTCCTTGCCAAGCATCTGCCCGGCTACCAGCGACTGCTGTGGCTGCGGAGCCTGCTGTTGGACCTGCTGCTGTTGTTGCTGCTGTGTAATGAAGTAATCGTAGTTGCTGTTATCAGTGAACGGCTCCATGCCGTAGCCCGAGTGCAGATTCAGGTAGCTCGATGAGTTGTAGTATGGCAGCGGAATAATAGCCGACGAGCACGAGGCAGCGGCAGCAGCCTGGCTCTGTGCGTAGTGGTGCAAGCCTGGTGCCTCCATTGATGCAGGGGGCATCAGAATCCGACTGTGGTCCAGAGGTATGAATTCCTGTGTATTCAATGGCATTTGACTCCTCTACTGTTATTATATAGGGCAACTCTCTACTTGTTCTTACAAAAAAACGTTACCAAAATAATACACTAATAGCTTCCCTATTATTTATGTGTATGTTTTTCCGATAATAATAGTATAATAATAATCTCCTTTTTCGAAGCTCTCAAATATATTTTTTCAATAGGAGGGTCTATATATATGTATAATACACAAATCATGGAAAGATACTTTCAAATTTATTTTTTTTCCCTCAACACACGATGATTGTGAATCATTGTGTGAGCTCAGTTCTTTGCGCACAGCGGCCGCACGCATGGTGGAAATGCACGCATTGGCAAGCGCCATGCGCTGTGGGACATGCTGCGCAGACCGTCAGGCGTCGCATTGCACTGAACATGCATATTCCACGCACAGCGAACAAATTGGGTCATGTATATGTGCTGAGCGCGTATGAGCATGTGTCTCCTTCTTTTGCATCTCGTACGATTTTTCATTTTCTTAGAGTTGCATGCGCCACAAGCTGTAACTGACAACAGGGGCTGCGACTTGGAAAAAAGAGAGTGCTCATGACGGAGAGATAATGATACAGGGAAATGGCTTATGCAGCTTTGGACGGTGTGTAGATCGCTGGAGTGCCGTTCTTGGGTGCTCCTTTGTCCTTCTCGCCAGCCAGCCATTACAGCGGCTTGCGGGACTTGACCCTTTCAAGCTTTCTTTGCTTTCGTTCCTTTTGCAACTCCTTCTTGTCTTTCTTTTCTCTTTTCTCTTTCTTTTCCTTCTTCTCCTTCTTGGCCTTCTTGGCCTTCTTCCTCTTGCTGGACTCATCGTCACTGCTGTCAAAAACCATCAACTGCGATGCTTCTGCAGTTTCCACAATGATTCTCATTTTTCTGCCGTTGACAAAACCGCTGTCTTTGACGTCGTCGCTGCTCTCTGCCTTCTCAAAGCTGCCCTGCAGTCCTTGCCCCTTGACAAATACCTTGTATAGAGGAGAATTTCTTCTGCGGTCTTCCAGCTCCCACTCGCTCTTCTTCCTCTCGTCCTGAACAAACCCCTGGTCGCCCAGTTGCATGGACTTCAATTGCCCATCAAACACTCTCTCCCACCATGCAACGTTATCCTGCGGATTTGATCCAAGACCCTTTTGGTCAAACTTGTGCTTAACCAGGATCGGTTTCTCAAGCCCCCCGCTTTGCAAGGGAGTCCCGTCTTTCCATCCGTACTGCTTCAAATACACCTTTCCGTAATCCGACAACGTCATCACTAGACCACAATCTCTTCTTGATGCCTCTCTACAAAAAGAAAACTATATATGAAAAAAAAAATTTTTAGAGTGAAATTTCGACAGTTGCCTAAAAGGGTTTATCCATATTAATTGATTTTCAGTGAGATCGTTTTCATGATAGTCAAAAGAAGACCGTTTGTATTTCCAGTAATATACATAACCAATTAATGGGACAAGCGTCATCATCGCAGTCCTCTAAAAAGGGACCTAAAGTCACTTCCAATGATAAAGCTGTTCTCCAGCTGAAGCTTCAGCGAGATAAACTCTTGCAGTCACAAAAGAAGTTGACGATAGCCATCGATAAAGAAACCGATATCGCCAAGCAGTGTTTAGTTTCTAGCCCAGTGAACAAAAGTAAGGCAAAGTTAGCTTTAAGGAAGAAAAAGAGACAAGAGACTCTTCTAACGCAGGTGGAACAGCAAACTGACACCATTGAACAACTGATCGAAACAATTGAATTCAAGCTAATCGAAAAGGACGTGCTAGATGGCCTTCAAATGGGTAATAAGGTATTGAAGGAGATCAACAATGAATTGAGTGTGGAGAAAGTTGATAAGATTCTTGATGAAACTGCAGAAGGAGTGGCTTATCAGAATGAACTAAGTGAAAGGCTAAGTGAAGTTTTGACTGCCACCGAAGAACACCAGGTAGACGAGGAGCTTTTGTCTTTAGAATATGAGTTGGGTATTATCAAAAAATCGGGCAACCATGCTAGTGAAGTTGAAGATAAACTGAATACTTTACCTAATGTATTAGGTAAAATCGTGATTGAAAATGAACAAAAGGATACCAGTGACGAACTGCAAGAGCACGAAAAAAACAAGAAAAAGTACTCCCAACCAATGTTAGCATAATCTTAGTTCTCTGTTTCGACCATTTTTATCTATAAACCTTGTGTATCTTCTTCCGTGTTAAACTATTTCTCATTTTTAACATGCTCCTTGTGCATCACAAACTGTGTACTGTACGTTCTTGATTTTCAAAATATCGTGTTACAATTATACTTACATACAATTCATCTATGTACAACGGCTCTTTGGTCTCAGGAGTTTATAACTCAACTTCTTCATCTAACCAATCCAAAAATTCAGGGGTGAAGTAAGAAATGATCAATCTGGCACCAGCTCTTAGAAAACCGTAATGTGATTCAAAGGCAATCTCCTTCAAATCAGCAATGCCCTTTTCGGCAGCTGCATGGAGCATAGCATATTCACCACTAACATGGTAACAGCAGATTGGATAGTCTTTGCAAATTTCTGCAGCGTCTCTGACGACGTCAAGATAGAACGTTGATGGTTTAACGATAATACCATCTGCGCCCTCTCCTATGTCCCTAACGAGTGCTCTTCTAGCAAGACCAGCACCTCCAGATGGTAACTGATAGCATTTTCTGTTACCATGAGATGGACACGAGCCAGCAGCATCTCTGAATGGTCCGTAGAGAGAGCCACTGAACTTTGCTGAATATGACATGACAAAAGTCTTGTGAGATAAACCTGCATTGATCAAACCTCTCTTAATTGCCTTGATTCTCCCATCGATCATGTCTGATGGGGCAACACAGTTAGCACCAGCCTTGGCGTAATTGACTGCCACTGCCGCAATTCTTCTCACAGACTCTTTTGTATTGATGCTACCGTCTTCATATAAAATACCACAGTGACCATGAGACGTAAATTCACACAAGCAAACGTCGCACATGATGTATAGTTTTGGAAAATTCTCTCTTAATGCCTTGATGGCCTGGATCACTGGACCGTTTGGGTCATCTGCTGGTGAACCTTCTGCATCCTTAACGCCGTCTTTCAAAATGACACCAAACAAAATGACTGATTTCAATCCCTTTTTGACCAATGTTTCAACATATGGAATCAACTTTTTAACCCCATAACGTTTGATATTAGGCAATGAAGGAATAGCTGTTTCATCATCTTCGTTGTCTGACACAAACAATGGGAAGATGAACATATTCTTCTGGAGCTGTCTTTCATGCTGCCATGCTCTTACTAATGGATGATTATAACCACCTTGCAAGATCGATGAAATATCCATTTCTTCTGCTGGTAAATATTCTGCTTTATGTGCTTCCATACTTGATGAGTCCTTGTACCTTGTTTAGTGGGATCTTTGCTTATCAATAAAGAAGCACCATCCGATAAACTTACTAATTGATTAAACGAAAAATTTTGGATGAGAAAGTCGGAGGAAAAAGAAACGATCGTTACACACTAAACGGTTCCTCGGTAATGTATATCCGCTTATGTGATAAACGCTCAGCATATCATAACACTATTTGCTAATAAAACTGTAAATGCTGAATAATATAGTGTAGTAGTAATAGTATATAAAGTTTAAGGCTTAAATTCATAAGGACCTGGCTTCTGAGAGACATTAAACTTCATGTCTGTTCCAGGAATCAATTGATTCTGGTAGTTTGCCCATGCTTCAACAACATCACCAGGCTGGATTGAACCAACTCCCTTTGGGGTACCTGTGAGAATCACATCACCCTCTTCAATGGTCATAATGGATGACATAATAGATAAAAATTTGTGAATTGGGAAAATCATTAAGTTGGTTAAATCATGTTGTCTTAGCTTGTCGTTGACTTTCAAATTTAGTTCGACCTTGTATGGGTCAGGAATTGCAGACTTTGGAATGAATGGAGACAATGGCATGAAAGTGTCAAACCCCTTGCTAATAGACCATGGCAAACCTTTTCCCTTCGCCTTATCCTGAACATTACGGGCAGTCATATCAATTGCCAACGCATATCCATCGATAGCTTCGAGTGCTTCCTTTGGCCCAAATGCATTTGGATCTAAGTTTTTCAAAGTTTTACCCATGACACAAGCAAGTTCCACTTCATGGTGTACAATAACATTCTTAGGAATAAGGATGTCGCCATCACCAGGTGTCAAAACTGATGACCTTGGCTTTAAAAAGAAGAACGGTTCCGTTGGAACTTGGTTTTGAAGTTCTTTGATATGTGCCATGTAGTTTCTGCCGATACACAGAAATTTGCCTGCCTTTTTAATGTAATTGAATGATGACATGCTTGCTATTCAAAATGTTAATAAAGTATCTATTAATTTGCTATTTGTTGTAGATTACAGCTTCAATAAATTATTTACTATTTTGGTTTTCGGTATTTTGAAAAAATATCTCAAAGGTTTTATAAATTACAAATATATATAAACTATAGACTGAAATAATCAATCAGTATCACTCCTATCTCCTTCTTCACTTTCACTTTTCACAAAACGAGGAATCTCTTCCATGAAACTTGGTATTGTATCAATTGATATCATGTCATAATTTCTAGAATCGCCGTTTATTAATTGTAGCAAATTGGCACCGCCATTAACATCATTCAAAAGAGCTCCACAATGCTGGTGCTGATACAGTACGCTTCTCAGGCCCAAGGCGTAGTTCTTCATTTGATTAACTTGGTTTCTAAGTAACTCATTCTCCTTTTCATAACCGCTTAAATCGCTTTTAATCTTTTCAATCATTTGCTTCTTCCGTTCTCTACATTTTGAGGCAGCAACTCTATTCCTCTCTAGAAAGTTTTGCCTCTTCTCCTGTTCACTGATACCAGTTTTCCTTTTCCTTCCTGGTCCCTTCTTCTTGGCAGCAGGAGATGGCTTAACTTCATTGAATTTATCAATTTTTGAATCTTTTTTAGCTTCCTGTTTCTTCTTGCTTTCTTCGATTACTCTTCTATCATTAGCTCTCTGAGTACGTTTGTTCAAAACATTATCATCTTCTTCAGCAGTTCGTTTTGTGGTACTCGTAATGGCATTATCACTTTCCCTTTTAATATCATTATTACCATTAACAAGAATATTATTTGGTTTGGCTAATGATGAGTTGGTGACGATAGTACTATTGCTTCCAGTACCGTGATTAGCAGCTGGTTTCATAACTGTCAAAGAAGCAGGCTTTTCTTTTGTTAATAGCAAGTCTGCTTTTAATGGATCAGTTTCTTGTAGTATTGACATCAAACCTGGAGTCACCTGCCCATTGTTGTTGGCAGTTTTATTATCTAATAGAGTTGTTTGATCGTTGAAAAGAACGTTACCAACAGCGTTGTTAGTACGAGTGTTATTGGTTGTTGAGGTATTTGTAGCGCTAGTTGCTGTTGTTGTTGTGCCGGTGGTATTTTCGTTATTTGTATTTGTGAGAAGTCCTTGATTGAAACCATTCAGGGCAGCAAATTGATTTAACATAGTGCCACCAGGAGTCAGACCCGATCTTATAAATGATTCGTTTGGTGTCAAACCTGATTTTTTAGCATTCATGATCATGTTGTACAATTGTTGCTGTTGCACAGAGTTCAAGTACGCTTGGGGATTGGCAGTGGCTGCCAGTTGTGGGTTCTTTTGCTGCAGATCCTGAGTTGCAATCATATCGTCTAACAGCGAGCTTGGCGTTTGTGTCAACTCTGGCATGTTTTTCGAGCTTGTTGTAGTTGCAGTGGCACTTGTAGAGCCTGAAGTGTGGGTATTTGTTGTTGGCACGTTACTGCTGCCAGAACTGACGTTGGTAGTATTGCTCAACGCAGCGATACCATTCGGTGTCTGTGGGAACAACGCTGACCATAGACCCGGTGTCCCAATAAACGAACCTCCGCCTGGAGAAAGTACTCCAGGCAACGGTGGTAACAAAGATGTGGCTGGCAATCTTTTCGAACCACCTGGTGTCAACACTGGCGGAGTGATGCCCTGGGGCACCAGAGCAGAGAGACCAAAGCTGTTAGCCTTGGCCAGAGCCGCTGGAATCGTCCCTGTCACGTTAACGCTGTTCGCAGAAACCGTTGTACCGCTAGACGACATTTCTGCTTTTGGCACTACCTCTTGATTTGGCATTGTTGAAAACGACACTGATATTTCCGGAACAGTATCATCTACCTTAGCCTTCATTGCTGACCTATCTTCTGTGCGTGCAAACGACCTTTCAAACGGATTTGGCTCTAAATCATGGGTGTTATTTCCCGCTGCTCCAAAAGTCCCCTTCATCGGTTCTCCAAGAATCCCATTATTGCCTGCAACGCTACCAAGTACTAGTGGATCCTGAGGCCCCACTTGTGACATAGTGATCGTACCCTGTGTGTCCATATCAACTATCGAGCTTGCTTTCTTTCTCTCTTACCCTTAGAACAGGTCTAAAGTCTGCTAAATCCTTTTTTTTTAGTGTCGGAGAAGGTCTGCTTACGTCATCCGGCGACCCTGCCCTCGCCCTCGCCAGATAGCGAGAATTTGCCACATTTGATATATTAGGTGAGCCTTCGTTGTTGGCTAGAGGCGTGAACACTGCACTACATAGGTATCATTGGTTGCTGGTAATGGATAGTGTGATACATAAGAAGGGCTATTGTGCCATGTACGGCTCTGGGGGGCCAGTTTCGTTTTTTGGACCTAGGCTACCCGCTGTGAACAACGTTAGTGCTAAAAAACTCAGTGCTGAACAATATAACAGACTCATTGGCATATGTGGAGACAGCTGGCGAGATGTAGATTACGCTTGTTGTGATGATGATCAAATGGAAGCCCTTAAAAGCAATTTAGCAAAGGCTGAGCCGCTCATTGCGTCTTGTCCTGCGTGCAAGGAGAACTTCTACCAGCTGTTCTGCCATTTTTCATGCTCACCAGACCAAAGCAAGTTTGTGAATGTTGCGAAAACACAATTTGATATGGATGGTAAGGAAGTAGTGGACACTGTTGATTTCTTGGTCAATCCAGAGGACTTTGCAGTGCCGTTTTTCGATTCTTGTAAGAGCATTAAGTTTGGAGCGACCAACGGCTATGCCATGGACCTCATCGGAGGTGGTGCTTCAAACTACTCTGATTTTTTGTCATTTTTAGGTGAAAAGAAACCCGAGCTTGGCGGTTCACCATTTCAGATAAACTTCCATTACTCAAAGGAGCACGACAACACGTCCATGCAGTTGTTCAATGTTTCAGCTAAAAACTGTAACGATAAGGATTCCCAATTTAGATGTGCATGTTCAGATTGTCCTGAGATGTGCCCTGATTTAAAGGCATTGCCAAACAATGGCGCTAGCTGTACCATCGGGTTAGTTTCGTGCACCTCTTTTTACATTGCCATCACTTACTTACTCATCATTTTCCTGTATTTCGTATTAGGATTTTACAAAAGATATTTGGCATATCGTCGGAAGTCTTTCGGTGATGGATTTTTAATTGATGACCCTGATGAGTTTTTTGCCAACGAAGAAGAAACTCAAGAAGTCAACTATGAGAACTTAACAGCTGGACCCTCTCAAATTTCATATCCTTTAAACGACAAGTTGCAATCTTGGTTTTACACTTTAGGCCACTTTTGTGCAACATACACTAAGTCCGTAATATTAATCACGTTGGTCATCACAGGTACATTATCTTCATTCATTTATTTCCTAGAACTAGAAACCAATCCTGTCAATCTATGGGTAAGCTCCAAAGCTGACGCATATATTCAAAAACAAAAATTCGATGAAAGCTTTGGACCATTTTATAGAAGTCAACAAATTATCGTTTCAAATTCTTCTGGCCCTGTTTTGCAATCATACGAGCTCATTGAATGGTGGTTTGAGAAGGAAAAAGAAATTCTAAATTTGTCTGTTGATGCAGAATTTAATAACATTACTTACCAAGTTGGCTACAATGATATTTGTTTTAAGCCATTAGATGAGACTTGTATAGTCGAATCCTTTACACAATATTTTGATGGTGATATTAATAATTTGTCAAAAGACAATTGGAAAACTCAATTAAAAGGTTGTACAGATTCACCTGTGGAATGCTTACCTTCATTTCAACAACCCCTCAAAAGATCATTGATTTTTGGTGGTAACCTAGATTTACCTGTATTAGAGTCGGACGCTATTATAATCACTTTACTAAATAATAACAACAATGATATTGATAGCCAACAAGTTCTATTTGCTACCAAATGGGAGTCTGCCTTAGAAAATTACCTTTTGAATAATTTAACTATTGAAGCAAATGAACTAGGATTGAACGTCGGGTTCACTACTGAAATTTCCCTCGAAAAAGAACTAAACAAATCAACTAACACAGATGCCAAAATTGTAATAATTTCATACATGGTGATGTTTGCGTATGCTTCATTAGCTTTAGGATTTAGTGCTTCTAACTCAAACAAGCAGATGAAGTTTATATATTATTTTGGGCCAATCAACTATTTGACTGGACTACTTCGATTACTAAAAAACACAAGATTTGGTTTAGGATTAATTGGTATCATTATTGTTCTGATTTCGGTAACCTCCTCTGTTGGTTTTTGGGCTTTTTGTGGCTTGAAATCAACGCTAATTATTGCAGAGGTAATTCCCTTTTTGATTCTTGCTGTAGGAGTTGACAATATTTTTTTAATTTGTAACTCAGTTTCCCTCATCGAAGAATCTGAAGGTATCACAAGAGACTTATCAATACCAGCCAAAATTGGCTATGCACTATCATCTGTTGGGCCTAGTATTCTTTTAAGTTGCACATGTCAATTTATTTGTTTTATGCTTGGCAGTCTCGTTGGAATGCCAGCAGTTAGAAATTTTGCGTTGTACTCTGCAGTTGCGATTTTATTCAATACTTTACTACAGTTGACTGTATTCTTATGTTTCCTAAGCTTGGATTTAGCACGCTTAGAAAGTGGTAAATTGGATCTTTTGACGTTTATTGAAGTAGAATCTGAAGTAGTAACCGATGACGTAGCTCATTCAGATTATAACATAATGGGCGATTTATTGACTGATGATGATCACAAGGATGGTCTAATAACCAGATTTTTCAGAAATTGGTATGTTGATCATTTGTTTTCTAACTCGAATTCACGTATCATTTTGTGGACTACCATTGTCATCATTGGAATTGCAGCGTCTTTAATACCAAGTGTTGAGTTAGGTCTCGATCAAAGAATTGCACTTCCATCAGATTCTTACTTAATTGACTACTTCAATGATATTTACAAATATTTGAATGTTGGCCCTCCAGTTTATTTTGTTACAGAAGACTTTGACGTTACTAAACATAAAAATCAACAAGCACTTTGTTCGAAGTTTACAAGTTGTGATTCATTTTCGATGGTCAATATATTACTTCAAGAAGGTGAAAGGTCTAAAGAGTCTTTCATTGCTGAGCCGCCTGCTTCTTGGATTGATGATTTTTTGATGTGGTTAAATCCATCTTTATCAGATTGTTGTACAATTAAAAGGCGTTCAGTGGATTCAAGTAAAGAATTTTGTCCTCCTTTTTCCTCACCAAGGATTTGCCAAACTTGCTTTGAAGACAGAACATGGAATTACGATATGTCTGGATTTCCTACTGGAGATGAATTTTTAGAGTTTATGTTGGCCTGGCTAGATCAAGGTAGTAATCCTTGTCCACTTGGAGGAAAGGCACCTTATTCTCATAGTATAGATTTTGTGACAGAAGATTACAATAATGGAAAAATAGTTAAAGGAGTTAAACGATCTGCTTTCAGATCCTCACATACGCCATTAAGATCACAGAATGATTTTATAAAAGCTTATGAGAATTCACTTAGAATAACAAATGAAATTGAAAGCAAACACAAGGACTTGAATATTTGGGCATATTCACCGTTTTACATTTTTTTTGTGCAATATGAGACAATAGTAAAGTTGACTTTATTATTACTTGGAGTGGGACTAATTTTGATATTTTGTATTTCCATATTATTATTAGGATCTTGGCGAAATTCTTTGATTTTGGTATCTTATTTGGCTATTGTCTTAGTTCTCATTGGTTCATGGATGGCAATTCAGGGAATTGGATTAAATGCAATCAGCTTAGTCAACTTACTTATATGTCTTGGTTTGAGTGTTGAATTTGGTATCCATTTGGTCAGAGAGTTCAATTTTACCTCTGCTCTTTCAAATAGAGTTCAATTGAATGTCGATGAGGAATCCAGTAATGAGATTGATTTGACTAAACTACAAGCAAAAGATTCACTAATTTCAGTTGGACCATCAACGTTATCGGGTATAACTTTAACAAAAGTAATTGGTATTTCGGTTTTATCTTTTACACACTCACAAATTTTCAGAGTTTATTATTTTAAGATGTGGATAGGATTGATAACATCTGCCTCTATTTGTTCCCTGGTTATATTGCCTATTCTTTTAGGTAAATATGGTGATAAGGGGTGGGGAACAAGAAAGCTTTGAACTTTTTAGTTTTAATAATATCAAAGTAATAAAATAAAAGTATTTATCTAATTTATTCCTCTTTTGATTTTATTATGAAATCAAAACAAAAATAAGTGCAAGAAAGGTTGTTAAAGTAAAGTGTAGCTATAAATACAAAAGGAGGCTATCTATAATATGATGAAATGACTGTTACATGGTTATAAATACATGACCTGTTGTTCATTCAAAAATGCGATTAAAGTCGTCAATAAAATCTTTCAGATATTGTTCTCTTGTAATAACGTGATAAACTTCTTTGTCAAGCCATTCTGAAACCCTTTGCATTTCAAACAATTTGGTTGATGACTGAGATCTACTAGTCTCACTAAAATAAAGATCTTCTTCTTCTAAATCATCCTCATCAACGGGCATTGATTCTACACTAGAGGCATTTGGAGGAGTGGTTGTTATTTTTCCAATCAACTTACCCATTCCTGCCAAACCAGTAAAGAATCCTAAAAAACCTAATGGGCCCAAAAAGGAAGAAATCAAATAAATTGTTATGGTATAACCAGTCAAAACTCCAAAACGGGATTTAACCCATTGGACTTTTTGAGCTTTCGATATCGGTAACTTATTGAAATAAATTGCAACAAATAAATTTAACAACCTATTCGTTAGAAAGTAAAACGAAATTGGTAAAATATCGGAAAAGGAGGTCTCTGACTCATTAGTGTCGCCAACTACTGGTGATTTGAAAAACGAAAACATTCTTCTTGGAGCACAAGGAACTAAAAATTTTGGTATTAGGGAAGGAATTGAAAATAAAGTTGCAACAATCGTCATATAGGGACCAGCTGAAGGGTATATCAACTGAATTGTTGAAATCGGGCAAATGAAAGAGCCAACGAAAGGTAAATGATTGGAAAAATGAATCAATGTTACAAGAGTAGTATCCATAAAATATCTTGACATCAATGGCCATAAATTTGAAAGAATCTCATTTGTTAATGAGCTTGTGGGTATTAATTTTGATAAGGATGAAATGAACTGATAATTATTGACTATGGAGTTATTACTGACCTTCGTTGAACTTGGTGTCAGCTTTAAATAAAAGGTATATTTCAAACGCTTACCTGTTTCAGGGCTGGTTTTCATTAAAACATTGGAGTATGTATCAGCCACCGATGGGTAGAGAAACAATAGCAAGACAAAAGTGAACGTTGTTAAATCGAGAACATGACATTGGTAGTCAATCCAATAGTTTGTTAAAGATTCTGATCGCTCTATAGAAATTATCTTTAGGAATTGCAATAGATAACTTAATGAGCCTATAATGATAATTGGCAAGTTAGATATCAAATGAGTTAGTAAGCTTATGAGTAGTAAAACTGAAATAAAACCGACTTTACATTCCTTCAAAACATCAATGATAGCTATCAATGCTAGCTGTGCGCCCCTTATAAAAGAAATGGGAGAAAAAGACTTAGGTGGATGGGAAACAAAGATGGGAGATGCCATTTCATAAATCTAAGTAAGATGAAATTGGCCTTACACTTGCGTGAAAAAATACGTTGCGTAAATTAAGTTCTGTACTTCGTTTTTTTCAGCAAATCTAACTACTGCTTTTTGTGTATCTTCTGAATATCTTGTACCCAATGTGATAGTTGCCGCTATAAGTAGTAAATTTTCAACCTATATGTAAATCATCCATTGTTTAACCCACACGTGAGGTGATAATTTAAGCATGACTCTACTTTTTTAAAGCAGTTACTTGTAACAAAATTAGGTGTTCGAATAATGTTCCGTCATTGAAATTATGTACAGTAACAAAATCAACATGCCTTTTACTTGCAGCATCGACGCTTGTAGTGGCAAAATAGGTGATAAAATTATGCATTATTTCATATAAATGAAAGGAAAATGTGTTGTAGTTACAAAAAAAGATATTTAGTAATACATGCTTGTATAGATCATTATGAGGTAAAAGCTAAAAGATCAGTAAATGAAAGGACGTTGTGTTTGGTAATCAAAATTAATGAGAGAAAAACGAGCACAACAGTATAGGCATTAATAAATGTAATATAATGAATGAAAAGTCCAACATTAGCCCACTGACTGAGAGATATCCGCTGTTGTCGCAGTCATATTAATTTTGGTATAATGTACTGTTTTGCATCTTGATGATGAGTAATAGATCAAAATATAATTGCCTCTGAAGACGCAAATACTAAGGACCACCATTCAAAATGTAATTCATTTAGATTGTAATCAATTTGTTATTTTTTGCTTTCTTCTACTCAATAGTGTAGAATTGTTTAACGTCAAATCAAATACTCCCCTTGAAATGAATTTCTGATTAATAGTATCTTCTGCATCTTCATTCAAATCATCTATCGGAGTAGCAACAGAATTGGAACTGGAATCCGGATAATCATTTGCTTGCGAATGTTTATGTGGGATAAATGGTGTATGTGTCAGAACCTTTTTTTTAATATCATGTTTATAAGTCCTATGCGGTTTTTCACATTCTGCACCAAAACTTAATCTCGAACATGCTTTAGGGGTATCTGCATCAATATCTAATTCTGTTTCGTCGCCTTCCACATCCTCTTCACCTTTTCCAACTCCGGTTGACACGTTGTCAATAACATTTAAACCATTTTGTGGTTTCCCTTGTTTAAGTGTAGTTTCCTTGTTGCATAAAACTTCTTCTTCACTTTCTTCTTCTTCAATTTTATTTTTTCCTTCAGTACTTTTTAAGGTGTTATTAATTAACGTTGTGACAGTTTGTAAATTTATGGACTTCTCGGATGATAAAGAAGAAGAGCTAGATGCTATCGATTTTCTTGGAGCAATTTGGAATGAAATTGAAGATTTTCTTCGAGAACCACTATCTTGATCATGAATTTCCGAAATAATTATGCTGCCCTCTCGTGACGTATGACTTGACGATGGATTGAAGGCTTTTGGTGAAACTTGAACGGAGGATAATTTGAAACTTTGAGGGTTTGTCGCAGTTGATTTTAATGAGAATTTTGATTGAGATGAATGCACTGAACTATGAATGCTGAAAGGAGCCTGTTGGTTACCATTACCGTTATGATTATGCTGTTTAGGTGAATTCGAGCCAACGGTCATCACCGTTGTAACTGTTGTTGCAGTCGCATGGCTTTGAACAGGTGTAATACAAGGTGAATGGATGGAATCTAAAGCACGTGAGCTTTTCACAAATCTTGGTGAGTTTATCTTTTTCAATGAACCCATTGATTTGATAAAACGGTCAGTCTCTTCGTCGTATTCATTTTCATCGTTGAAACTACCTTCAATTTCTTCATCGTCCTCATCGTCGTCGTCTTCTTGGTCATCATCATCTTCCTCGAATTCCGAATCTTCTGATTCCAGATCTGAAGGTGAATAAATTTCAGCAACCAAATTTTTATTTGCATTTTTTGATGAATGATGATGATGAACATCATTACTGTCATTAGCAGCAGTTGAGCAATCATCAGATTCATCACTATCTAAATCAGATAAATCACTACTAGAGTTGAAATTCTTCCTTTGCTGAATTGAACTGATACATAATGTATCGGTAATACCATTTGAGAACTTGTTTGAATAAATGGATGGGCTTAATAGAGAAGTATGTGTTCTTTGAGCCTGAGTAGCAGTACCAAAAACCAGTTTGATAGCTTCTGCTCTCGGAGTGACCACCTTTTCACATGATGATAATTTGTTCCCGCTGAAATAGTCATCGATATTACTCGTGTTGATCAAAGATTTTTGGAAAGTCTGATAGAGTGCCGGATCGAAATGTGAACCAGGAGCATCGGGAGCAGGATTGGTGTCTCTTTTTATTGAATCTTCATAGCCAATGTTCATCCATGGGTCGTTCAACAACTGATCAATTGAGTATCTGTTTTGAGGATTCACTGTGAGTAAATTTGAGATTAAATTCTTGCACTCCACAGAAACCTCGTCAAACCAAGGTTTCAAGAACTGGTAGTCGCCATTGGCAACCTTTTTGCTGATATCCTTGGTGTCTTGAGTATTGGAATAGAAAGGAGGAAATCCTACCACCATGGTGTATAGAACACAACCGATTGCCCAGATATCAACCTTTTTATCGTAACCAATGTTCATATGCTGCTCAGGCGAAGTATAGCCCACAGTTCCGCATGGAGTCTTAGCCATGGTTGAGCCGGTCTCGCCTAGATCGATGGACAAGCCAAAATCCGCAAGTTTGACAACACCGATAGAGCCAGCGCCTATGTTCTTGATGAAGAGACCCTCATCAATCTTGTCGTTGTCGTCAGAGTGCCGACGAGCCTTGATCTGGTCCTCCGGCGGACGTGGAAAAAACTTGCACGGTTCAAAGAGGAGGTTTTCCGGCTTGATGTCTCTGTGAACAATTCCTCTGTCGTGCAAGTGCTTAACCGCATGTGCAACCTGGCGCATGATGTGGCGTGTCAGATCTTCACTGAAGTATGTGTATTTGATAATCTGATTGAACAACTCGCCGCCGGACACCAGTTCCATGAAAAGGAAACAGAACCTAGACGAATCTGTGTTTTGGAAGCTGTATAACTTGGTGATGTTGGCGTGATCGAGCCGTCTCATAATGGCGATCTCCCTGCGTGTGGACTCGATCTGTTCCCGCTTCATTGACTCCTTCTTGATGATCTTGATTGCAATGTCCTTTTTTAGCACGCTGTCATACGCCTTGTATACCACTGAGAATGCTCCCTCTCCAAGTATGTCGCACAAGTAATATCTGTAGGCGAGCTCCTCATAGAAAACCGCAGCGTCTGCATTCATGGCAATGATCCTTTGCACCTCTGCTGCGTTCTCCATCTCTGCATCTGCTGTCAGCCTATTGCCTGATGCTGAACTTTCCGGCTGATTCGGCGGCGGCGGCGACTGCGGAAGGCTTCCATCCTTGTCTTTATTCTTCCTGATGATGTTTTTGAATAAATCCAACATCCCCTAGTGACTCTTTCTCCGTTTGATGCTGTTATTTGTGGGGTTCAAAAATATACTTGGTTTCTTAGCTCTTTATATGTAGAAAAACTGTTTCACTGACTTTTCTTACTGAACATTTAAGGGGGAATTTCTCTCTCCGCTGAAAAATAAACAAAAATTTAAGAAAAAAATTTAATTGGGAAAAAATAAATAAATGGAACGCTGAGCATCAATACGCTCAGCGGCTACGTCATAAATAATTATACGCGGCATATATTTGCGACACAGTGTTTGTTGTCCTTGCTGAGCAACTGTCTTAATACGGAAGGTTTTTGATGAGCCTCGGCGCCTCAAGGGGCACCGTCAAAGTTTGATTATTTTCATTTGTCATTCATCAAATTCTCGCTAATAGAAAAAAAGGAAAATTCAACGGTGAAAATTTAACACTAACTAGCTAATCAACTATATTACATACACTATACAATATATAGGATAAATGTCGGTTTCGCCACAGTACTTCAAAATTACACAACTCAAGTCCACTATTGGGCTTCCGAAATTATACAAGGACACCCTTCTGTCATTGGGACTGCGTAGAAGACACCAAACCATTTACCAGAAGATTACACCACAGCAAGCAGGACAAATAGCCAGAGTCAAGGCACTTGTGAAGGTGGAGCTCGCCGAGGAGTACAAGTCCAAGGAGCAAATGAGAAAGGAAAGAAAGGGAGAAGCGGGGTTCACTTTTATGTGAGAGAGTGTTACTGGTAGAGAGAATTGCACGCGGAAACTGTGTGCTTGAAAAAGTGAACAGTCATGCCTGGTGTAGACAATGGGAGGGTAGTGATCGTGTATATATTAGTTGACAAAGCATAGTTTTGGCGTGCAATTGAGGCAATTATGTATGATTTTGTATTAGATTTAACAGTCAGATCTGGAATGAGAGTAAAGCGCTGGCCACGAGTAGTAGCACACTGCTGTAGAATGGTAATAGAGTCACCTGGTTGCCGTGAAGCAGAAGCACAAAGAGTGAGCATTGCTTCAATAGATTGTTATTTTGTCGGGTTTTTTGTTGTGCATATAGTTGTGGCTGTTGATGCCACTTTCTTTATGAAAAGCAGTCGGTTAAGTAGCACAATGGCTAAATTATGTTTAGTATTCATGGTCCAGTAATTTGGTTCCTACGTTCTTCAATTAGCTCTCAGTTTAGTATTATTTGGCCCATCAATGATCTAACACTCATGAGAGCGCTAACTCACTATAAAGTTGCAATCAAAGGTAATACATAACATATTGCCGCCTAGCCGCACAATCCCTATCATTACTTAATGCTGCTAGTTTACTACGTTGTTTAAACGAGGGTTATACTAAACATCAACCCAAAGGTGTAACCTTTCACTCCGCTTCAGCTGTACTTTTACCCAAGTTTGGCGATATCTTTCACAAGACCTGTAACTATGATAACAAACAATTATGAAATCTGCAGTTTAAAACGACTACCCCTCATTCTTAGGGATGTCTTGTCAGCAAAGTGAAGGCTCAAACTTTCAACCTAATAAAATGCCGAGCGCATGTTAATACCCTACACATATAGCATTTACAAGTCAACATAGTCTCTTCATCGTATCCCCTTTGTTGAAAAGAGCGCTGTTTGTTCTAGTAACACTGCTTTTGCCATATTCGAACACCTTATGCCTAAGTCACGGTTATCACATTAAATAACAAAATTTGGCATCCCTAACTCAAATAAAGGTCTTTCAAAAAACCTACTTTGCAGATACTTGGAATAATAATTGCTATAGAGCTATAAAAATTTATTGTTTCTTAATAGGTGATCACTTGCTATAAATTCATTTTTTATATAATGCTTTGTTTTAAATACTTATTTCATTGAGTCGTGATGCCAGTGAACTTTGGACGTCATCGTAATATATATTACTTCTATCTCTTTCTCCGCCACTCAATGCATTTGTTAGGTCTTCAGCGTTGATGTTAAACATTAAATCATGTTCAACGCTGCTCCCACTTTTGCCAGACTTGATTGCAGCATTTTTACCCAAAAATGACTGCGATAAATTATATAACTCCGTATCGCTTGACACTAAACTGTCGTCCACCATCTTCATGATTGCCTTGGCGCCGATAGTCATTGACTTGTCCCATTTAGAGTAGTTGGTTTTGCATTTCTTCCTCTGTCTGTTACTATTAAATTTAGCTGGTGATGTGGTTGATTTCAAAACGTGTTGCACTAGCTTTTCCTTGGAAGGAGAGCGCTTTGATAAGCTGCCATTTCCGCTAATTTCATCACTGAACTGCTTTCTAATTGGAGAAGTTGTAATAGGGTCCAAGGTTCTCTTTCTAATCGGCGAGGATGACAGAAGAAACTCCCTTTTAGGTTCATGAGCCTCTGCAATATTCAGGTCCTCTATTTGGTCTTGCAAGAGCTCCATGCACTCTTCGTCGTTAGTCTCGTTGATATCAAAGTTGTTAATTAAGTCGTCTCTTGGTAGTTCCTTCTTGGCCACTTTGCCAAATTCGTTGATCTCAAGCTCCAGATACCCAAATTTCAATCTGCTTTCCGTTGGCAAGTGGATAAAACAGTTGTTAATAGGATCTATCTCTCCATTTTTGCCCAAGGGGCCAAATAAACTTGTCTTTAGCGAGTTTGCTGTGGACGCAAACTTCAAACTCAAAGAAACCGGCTTTGAGTATTTTTTGATAGCATTTCTGACAAAGGAGATTCTCTTTGTCAGATCAATGTTGTCTGCATTGTTTCCACCCAAGTCCTTTGATGTCAGCATCCTTGGATAATAAAATGGTAGGATCGATTCACATTTGGAATTGTAAAGCTTGCTGTGAGAGTATGTAGGGTATTCTAGCAAATTTTCCAGGTCGAACTCATTCGATGCTATTCTTTTGCCCGGTGTTTTGCTCACAATATTAATCAACTTGATTCCGTTCATACTACCTTTTTTCTGGTTATTTATGTATGCTTTTGTATGGCCTTTGTGCCTCTCGTTGTTTCCATTATTACATTGGTGAATTCTCAGATTGTTCGAGATATCAACCAACATACTACTTTCCCTGAAAACTATCTCAATCTGTTCTTTTGAAAAAGGCTTACTATAAAACCCTTATATATGACTTCTTTTATTTATTCTTTATGTTTGAAAACCGTTCTGTGGTTTAATAACATTTCCTAAAACGGCAATGTAGGTTTAAATGTTTGTTTATGTTTACCTAAAACGGCAATTTCCAAAAGAAGTAACTAATTTGCTGAGCACTATTTTTACCGTCACCCGTGCACCAGAAAAACAGAACTAGCCGCTAAGAACAGAAACGGCCGCTAAAAAGAATGCGGGGTAACTTTTACGTGTGGCGCATGATTCTCAAATAGGAAGCAAGTGGGTGTGGCGGTGCACTTTTTTTTGCTCGTTTAACTCGCTTTTCAAAATTGGAGGAATCACAAGAGAGAAAATGAAGACTCCTCCTTGACAATACATCAGGTGTATAGATTTAGAGGATTGAAGGGTCTTGTAGTGGAGAAGCAAACAAGAATTGAAGCTACTCAGGTTTAGCATCATATATAAATCTGTCAAATTGAGAAACTAAATAGATATATTGGTACTATAGGGGTTATCAACACAAAGAAGCAAAAAAACGACTTTTGAAAGAAGGATTACGCATAGAGGTGAGTAGAACGAAGAGACAAACGTATTAGATTCAAGGATGACAATAGCTTTAAGTGTTATCACAATTGGAGGGAAATGGTGTCTGCAACCATTGGGAGCAAGAGTTAACTCAAGCTCGATTTTGAAGCTAAATACCGTATTTCCGGTAAGATCGTTCTGGTCGTCGGCGATGCAACGACACTCTCATACACACGGAGGCAAGCCCTGCCCTGGGCACACTCACTCCCACAGTGACGAAGAGAATCCAGTGAAGTTCGCACAGAATAGTGATCCCTCAATGCCAAACGCAACCGGGAACATCGATCTCAACGACTATCTGAAGGGTCGTGACGAGGAGAAAGAGGGCAGTATTCACCACTACTACGAAGTCTCTAATGGCAGGCCGCTCAGAAAGACTGCCACCGTTAGGAATGGGGAGAAGATCACGCTTGACGATGGCAGCGATTTCCTTCTAGGCACTCAAAGGAAACGAGTTTCTCATGGCCATTCACACTCTGAATATCCAGAGTTGGATAACATGGATTTTGGAGGCGAAGATTTTACTATTCAAATGAACCCGAAAAAGGAAACCAGTTGGACGAAGATAAAAGATTTCTTTAATCCGCATACACCGCTGTCCCATCTATTTGGCAAGCCTTCGGGTGCAGAAGGAAGCGGTCACTCTCACTCTCATTCACATACTTCAATTGACCCAGAAGCTTTGAAGTTGTATGATACCAATAATTTGGCAAACGAAGGTGTAAAGATTACTTGGATCGGGTTTGGTGTCAATGCCTCAATGGCGGTTACTAAATTCATTGGAGGTATCTTCTTCCACTCACAGGCTTTGATTGCTGATGCTGTTCATGCAGTTGGTGATTTAATATCAGACATCTTGACATTGTCAACAGTGAGGTTCACAAATAAGAAACCTAACGAGATTTATCCCCTGGGTTACGGTAAAATTGAGACCTTTGGTTCTTTCTTGGTGTCATTTATCTTACTTTATGCAGGTTTTCAGATTGGTTGGTCTTCATTTTATGAAATGATAGGTCCCTTGATCCCAAATGCATTACACGATCTTATGGCATGGATTCCTTCACATTCTCATACTCACACTCACGCGCCTGTAGATGTAGATGCTGATGGGGGAATGATTACAACAGATATTAATGCAGCTTGGTTAGCCTTAGGTTCCATTGTCGTCAAAGAATGGTTATTCAGAGCCACAAAATCAGTTGGTGAGAAATTAAATTCAAAAGTGTTGATTGCAAATGCATGGCATCACAGAGTTGATTCATTGACTTCAGTTGTTGCTGTAGCAACAATAAGTGCTGGTTACTTTTTTAATGTTTATTGGATGGACTCAGTTGGTGGTTTGATTGTTTCTATTTTGATTATGAAGGTTGGTATTTCTGGTGTTGTTCAGTCTTTCAAAGAACTTATTGATAAGGCTATTCCAAGAGATGACGAAAAGTATATGGCAATTGAAGATTCAATCAACGTTTCATTGATGAAAAAAGATAGTAATATCTTAGTTAAGGAATTAAGTGTTTTACCGTCAGGAACCAATATGAATGTTGTCTTGAAATTGAATGTTTCACCTTTTAATAAAGGTTACGAGAATAAACTCACCTTGGATAAAATGGGAGAGATTGGTGAAGCTTTGAAGAGAGACATCACAAGTGAGTTTTCTTCTATTAAGAACATCTCAGTTCAATTTATCTCGAACGAAGAAGATACAAACAATGAAGCGACAAATAGTGGCACTAACAACGACTCATCTTTCGCCACCACCGAAGAAACTAAAAAATGATGTGAGCATACCCACGCTATGATTTTACGTTTATTAATTAGATTTTATTATTTTATTTATCTCTGTTTATGTTTATTTACGATTATCCGAAGTATAAAAAAAGGTTAAACTAGTGCATATAATCATCAATTTATTTTTTGATCCAGTCGTTTAAACCAGCTCTGTTTCTTGCAATTTCAAATGCATAGAATTGTAATCTGACAACAAAAATGGTGTTGTCTTGATCGTACTCTTTTGAGGAGTCTGTTCTGATCAAAGTACCGAAGTTGTAATCCTCAACTTTGTCTTCGAATTTTTTGAGGTAATCTCTCCATTTGCTTTTACCACTCGCAGACTTCAATTCCTCTTCATTGATCACAGCTAGCTTAGCTTCGTCTCTGTATTCTGGGAATGTATTGAAAAACTCCTCAACGATTTCGTCATCATATTTAGTCAACTTCAATTTGGATCCTGGGATTGCCGTGAGAAGGTTCCAGTAAACTTCCATTTGCTGAACTGCCTTTACAGCAAACTGCTTTTCGATTTCTTGTAAGTTATCTGGGTTTTCAGGATCAAAATCCTCTGGTAGGCCTTGCACTTGTGACATATCTATAATTGATTTGAAGAGTTTATATGTAGAATGAAGAAAATTTTTTGTCTTTTAAGACATATGTCAAAGAAGATGCAGCGCCTTACGTAATCCAAATTACTTTGCTAGAATATACTAGCCTTTGAAAGAACAAATGTGAAGTTTGAACTACATTGCTTATTGATCAATTGTCAGCCCCGAAAGATGGTGTATTTTCTAACGTCATTGCCGTAGCTAGTTGAAAAGGAAACAACTGGTGTGTTCTTCATCATCCAAAAGATCAATAATATACATGGCATTACTGTTAATACTAACTATTTAATTACTTTTGTAACAAAGAATCCATTTGTTGGTTCAGTTTACGATAGTCACCTAACCATCATACAAGTGTTTGAAGTCCACTTCACAACCAAACTCTGCCAAATGGTTTTCCTGTTTTTTTAATACAAATGCAGGCCAATCACAAACTTCTAGACCACATCGATGACCACAGCCGTTAAATTACTTTCCTGAAGAAGAGAAGCTTGGTAAAAATGAAATAGAGACGAGATCTCAAGCTCCTTTTATATCAAAAAATTTTTCAAAATTGAAAAATTTTCTCTTCACCTGAAAAGTTACGAAGAAAAGGGTTTCTTCATCCATGTGCTGAAGTTATAGTCTTGAGAAACAGGCTTTCGAGAAAAGATACTTGTTTCAAACTGAAGTAAATTTTTTAATGGAACAATAGAGCAAGTAAAATTATAGAGTTATAAGTTGATAAAAAAAAGATTAAAATGAATTAAAAAAGTTAATATAAACTAAAATAGAAACTTAGTTCATCTTCTTAACCAATTGGTTAATGTAATCTTCTCTGTTACCGGTGGAACCACCTTGGATGAAATGTTGGAACTTTCTTCTGACACCCCAACCACCAGATGGGTTAGACAACTTGAATGGCCACAAGAAGTTGGAAGCTTGCTTGAAGTTTGGACCAACAGTGTAGATTTCGTGAATCAAATCTTCGACAGATTCAATACCGAACTTACCCAAAACAGATTCAACAATAGCGTTATCGGTCAAAGCAATTCTTTGCTTGTTAACCTTACCGTAACCTCTCTTGTAAACCAATTGTCTGATGGTAGACAAAGATGGGTAACCGAAAGCACAGTATGGTTCAACCAACTTCAACAATTCAGTAGTTGCCTTGGTGACCTTGACGAAAACACCAGCGTTAATTTGGTTCAATCTCAATAATTGGAAGACCTTTCTTGACTTTGGTGGAATCTTCATAATACCCTTAATTCTGACAACGAACAAAAGCTTTGGTTGAGCTTGGACGAAGTAGGAACCTTCAGCTCTAGCAGTTCTCTTGGCATCAATCAAAGCTCTTTCAGCAGATTGGTATTCCTTGACGTAAGCTTCAGTTCTCTTGAAAATAGCAGCTCTCTTTTCCTTGTTAGCCTGTTAAATAAATTAATGTTAGTAAATGATTCATGAAAAATGACAACCATTATCTTCAATATCTCTTAATTGTATTGTTAAACTTCAGCCGAAAGATGGTGTTAATAACAGACATCATCCCCGTAGGTAGTCGATATAAATGGACAGATTTTCATCATTGTATAACATTGAGTTTTTATGGACAAGAAATATTCCGATAGTGGTAAGAAACAATTTTAGTTTATACATACAGCCTTTCTAGCGTCTCTGGCAGCAGCAACAGCGGCTTGGTCTCTTTCGACTCTCTTAGCCTTCTTGATTTGGGTTTCTGGTCTTGGAATACTATAATAGTCAGTTGTTGAAATGTTAGTAAATTTAATGATTCAATTTGAATTTAAATATTCATGAAAAAATCTATTAATTTCATCATGCCTTAACAAAGTTCTTTGAATTGAGGAGTGGCTACCTCATTCAAAGGCCAATATTACGCAGAGGAAATTGTAGATTGTAAAATATTCAAGAAAAGATTTTCAAGTAACTAAAGAAAAAAAGAATGTGACTCTCTTTTCCAAATCTTTCCCTACTTATTCACTCTACAAAAAGATACTAAAATTAATAGTATCAATTTCCCATGGAATATATTTAGTTGAAACGTCAAGCAAGTTTTGATGTAACAGCAGTTTAGAAAGTTTGGTCTGATATATCCCTTCTTTCATAAAGATGTCAGGGATTACATCGTCGGAACTTAGCTTAATCAGCTAGTATAGACCAGTAAATTTAGAAAGAATGACGAGTTTGTTTATTGTATTAGAACAATATCTTGTCATAATTTCAAGTTTGATCCAACAAATAGTTTATAAACGAGCCCGGGACCAATAGGCTCTCTCTAGAGAGAATAGTCAGTGAGGAAAGACATTTTGCTTTAGTTACTCTACAAGTGAGAGTAAACATACGCAGCCATTGTTATTAGTTAATATGAACTTCTGTTAAAGAAAAAAGTTTGAAAAGCACTACAATTTTTTCAAATTTTTCATCTGCAACAAATGGTGAAAATTTTAGAATTTTTTTGTGAGGGTTTGGACTCGCGCGTCACGTGCTTCAGCAGAGGGTTTCTTAATATGATTATTAAGTTGGACTTTGGTTAGATGTGTCATATAATAGCCACTATATGATCTATTAAATAGTTGTAGTAGCTGCAAATTAGTTGGAGTCATTGGAAATTCATAAGATTTTCAAAATTAGGTCAATAACTATGAGATCAAGTTAAGTTTAAATGAATTTGTTACAACCATATCGAATGAATTGAATCAGCTTGCAAGTACTACTGTGACTTAATTTGTTTCAACTTTAAAGTACTATAATATCCTTTTTGTTTTAAACATGGTATTTTTGAGAAAATGCATGACTAATGAGCGGCAAAGTAAACGATACAACTTCGCATAAATATCTAATAAGGATCTATTTATTGATTTTGTTTTCATTTGGCAAAAACAACTAAGAAGTTATTTCGTTACCAGGTGCTGTAATGATTGCTAAAAACCACACATGGTTATATTTTTTCATCGAAGCGGACAAGTGAAAACTATAGCTGTTGAAGCTATCGCTGTTTGCTTGGGGACCCTTAGGTAGTTACCAGTGCTGTAGTGAATTTTACACATACAAATAGAAACCAAGATTCACAGTTTACTCGAAATTGAGTTCTTGGCTACAGCTATGAAGTCTTCTAATGCAAAGTATTATATTTGCAACGCAAAATTGAGTCCAAAGTTGCCGTTGAGCTGCATTGGCTTTTGATGAGTTTTTGCTGTCATAATTATAACGCAAACATTGTATTCTTGCGTAACACATGTCAATGTGTTAAATTCAAAAGCTTCTTTATGTATGACCTAAAATATCACCTCTGCTAGGAGAGTGTAACATTTCAATCTCATTAAGTAGACCGAAGCCAGTAAAAGTGCTGTGCTGTGCTCAAAATTGAAAGTCTAAGTTATTAAGAGCAAGTATTATGGTCAATTCTTATCTTTATTAAATTTCAGTAATTAATGAGGAAAATATTGAAAATATAGTTTAATTTTTAGTTATGTTGTTTCACGTTTCTTGAAATTCAACAGAGCAGTCCTGTTAATATAAAAAGCTACCGATGAATTGACATGATCATCAGGAGTAGTCAAAGCAATACACTCTTGTCACAACTTTTAGTTTGCTCAAACTTTACGAAGGTTACTTAATTGAACGTTTTTGGTAGTGTCACTAATGTAATATTTTTAAGGTATCTGTCTAATGGATAGTAATTTAACGGAATGTATTTTCCTATAAAATGAACTCATCACCGTTTATACACTTAATACTTTGTCTCATTGGTACCTTTCATTGCAATTAAGAGCCTAGCCATTGATCTCAAATTTGTGGTAAGGGTAATTTTATTATGTGTGGGTTCAGGATGCAAACGATTGGTAGAATACAAGTATCTTCTACAACAATAAGTAATTAGACTATTGAAAAATCATGTACATATCATCTTATGCTAAAAATATTGTCATCAACACAGAGTGTCGGATCTTAGGTTCGACATACCTGTTTGTGTCTTATTAGATGTGAGGGCTTGCAATAGCCAAGGTGCCATCAGTGTTCAGCAAAATTTCTCACTACCATAACTTCAAACAATGTTCCAAGTTATAGGTTACCATAAAATTGATTTGACATCAAAACCATAAGTGCCTTTTGATGCTTGAACCATTTAGCTGTATTCAACAAGCAGATTTTTGGTTTGCCAATTGAAATATTTAACTACTTATAAATCAACAACAAGTGTTAATTTCACTATTTCCGCCGACATGATCACTCAGTGGTAACTAAATGAGATAGTGTCTGTTTTTCAAGCGGATGTGGCTCATTGGCCATTCTATGCCTGCAAGTCAAAACAACAGTTACATTCTTACAATCAAAATTGTGGCGACAAGGGAAGTTATGTTCAACTCCGGTGCCAAACATGATCGTCGAAAACTACGGAAACGTGCTATGATTCAGTTAAAAATAAACTGTGCTTCTGATCTGCTATTCCCAGTAAAAAGAGTAAATGTTACGCTGATTTAAATTTAAATATTTTAAATATTTATATTTTTTTAAATATAAAATCCATGTACATGTAAAGCAATTAAATGTAATACTACTAAAGCTGCTAATACGAAAGGTAATAAGTAATGTAATGCAAAGAATCTTTGTATTGTTGGATTACTTACTGAGCATTTGTTGATAATCTACATTAAATTATTTATTTAATTCTCATTATTCACAATATTATTCACTTTCTTTAATAAATATAAATTTCTGATGCCACTATAGAACAAAATTTGGATTACATGCGTAGAACCAGAAACGTCGACGCATTTTCAATTATGAAAAAGGCCTATCTTTTGCTTCTATTTCCTCTTCCCCTTTACCCTTGTAAAAGTGTTCTAAAAAATACATAAAACTATTATTTCTATGCCTTTAACCAGATTTTCTTGTAAAATCTAGGAATTTGTGTATATCCTGAGCAGTAATGGAATTAGTATATAATTATTTATTCAATGCATACTGAAAGTCTTTACTATAAAGTCAAGTAAATGTCTTATTTATAGTGAAATAAAATAGTTTTTAGATCACTTTATTGTGTAAACATTCATGATGTTAGATTACCAAAAATAGTAACTTTACTTACCTTTCATAAAACTTGATAGGAGGGTTTACTTTACATCTACATCCATCATATTCTAGAATGTTCTAATGTTTTTATAAATTTTACAATAGTCTTCACATAAAAATGTGATATGATAGCCAGCAAACAAATGCTCCGTTTGTAAAAACCTATCTCTTAGTTATTTTAAAAAATATAAAGATAATTAACTAAAGAGGAGACAGTAGTTTCTTTTATAGTAAAATATTGATTATATAAATAAAGTGTAAATAAGGATTAGCTTGTATTCTATTGGAGGAATACCCATTAGTTATAATTACTCCATTAGACATGATAGGAACGGAACGGATTCAAGCATACTGTTGCTCAGAAGTATTATTGCAGGATGCATGTATTGTATTAATACATTCAACCTTACATGTAACTCTTCATTTTTATGTACAGTAACGTGTTATGAGTGTTACATAGTAAACTTGGTATGTACTGCATATCTGTGATGATAAGTTAGCAATATGTATGTTGTAGTTTATACTTCAACATTAAACATCTTAATTAATAACTGAGCAATACTTGATTATCACTTATTTTGACACCGTTTACTAACGATTTACCACTATGCCATATACTGATTTTAACTTTCAAATATATCCATTGTAGTAGTGAGTTTTTGAATCTGTTTACTTACTGGAGTATAGATCTTAAGATCAGGCTCTACAAAATATCTCTGGTATATAAATAAAAACTTTCAGTTGATAATATTTATAGACTAAAGCCAATGATAAGTAGTCCAAAACATTTTCAAAACATAAGACTAATATTTCCAGCAATATTTACACACTCCAGCTTTGTTAACAATCACATACAGCCCAATTCTTACTTACAACTTTGAGTTGTGTCGTGAGCTCTAATTTTTGTCTTATCGCTCTAAGTGAATTTTATACTATTTTTATGCCCTATTTCACACAGCCCGACACTCTCTGGCCAGCTGATACGAAACTTCGACCTAGTAAGCCTTACATTGTAAGTTAAGTTTTGTGGTTGTGTAAACTTTCCTTTTTCAACATCTTTGCACGTCCTTTTCTGATCTTTATTTAAATTGAAAATGCCAAACCAAATTTTTTGACTGTTCCTGTCCTTCTCCTCTTTTATCTTATACAGTGTGCAGATAACAGTAACAAAATGCTAAATATTAAGTGTATGTGTTCAGAAAGAGATAACTCCACGCAGAAAAAGTTTATTTACTAACGCCAAACTTAGCTAACAACTGGTGGATACCAATAGCCCTTGATTGCAGAGAATCAGCCAAAAATGCTCATTTTGAAGCCAAACAGCTAAAAGTCGACTCGCAGCAAGCGTACTTTGCCGGAGAGGGTGCCCTAGCCAAGGAACTATCAAACAAAGCCAAGGAGCAAAAGGACATGGTCGAGAAGTTCAACACTATGGCGGCAAACACGATCTACCTGGGAAACAACCACGACCTAGACGACTCGATGATTGACCTTGACGGGTTGTTCAAGAACGAGGCAGTCAAGCAGTTGAATAGAAAGGTGAAACAGGACAGCACCAGCAGCCGCAATCACAAAGAAATCAAGTGTCTGCTAAAAACAAATAAAAGCTCTCACTTTGAAATCGATCGAATGAAGCGAATCGTAAGAGAATACTGCGACGACAACAATTACAGCTATCGTGAGGAAAACAACGATGGTGGCTATATGGTGATCTCCTTTGACCACTTGCCCTTGCAAAACACAGTCCACATCGAAAACATCTCGCTTTCAGACTACCTTCCAGTGGAAAACCTGACTTAGCTTCCAAACCCGAGAGTTTTTTTCTTTTCTTTTCTTCTCTTAGTTTTCTTTTCTTCTCTTAGTTTTCTTTTATATTTATATACCAATCAATCGATTATTACAATCTTGTTGATGTTCTTTGCTCCCAATTAGGAAATTTTGCAGCTCCAGATTCACTTTTTATTATTTTTTTCCATGAACAGTAAACTTCTTCTTTTCCTAACTCTCCCTGCTTTACTAAAGAGCTTGCCATGAGCACTGAAATCCTTTCTAGGGGCGTCCACTTGGGTTGTATGTAATTTTCGTAAAGTTTTACGGCTAATAAAGATCCTAACATTTATTCTTCCAAAGCAAACATCGACTATAACCATGCTACTGACAAGCAGTACGAATTATACCGTCGCAAAGCCGACGAAGCATATAAGGAGCGTAACAAATTGTCACAGCAATCTCAAAATGCATACAAGTCGGGGGATAAAGAATCTGCCAGCAAATTATCACAGCAAGCAAAGAACCAACTAGCTCTCGCTGAAGACTACAATCGTAAAGCTGCTGAGTATGTTTTCATTGAAAATAACAGAGATTCAGATAACAATGACATCGATTTACATGGTCTCTACGTCAAGGAGGCTGAATATATTCTTAAGGTGAGAATTATTAGTGGTATTGAGAAGCATCAAGACACTCTTGACTGTATCGTTGGTAAGGGTAAACACTCAGTTGATGGAGTTGCCAAGCTGAAGCCGGCCGTTGAAGGTCTATGTCAAGATGCCGGATTGAAGTGCTGGATCGATCAAAAAAACCAAGGTGTTCTACACATTGATATCTCCTCAGGCAGAATTCCTGCGTCATGGTCCAACATCAAGGCTGAGGGCTTTGCTGCGATGGATGCAAACTACTATGGTACGCAACAACCAACACAACAACAACAACAACAACAACAACAACAACCACAACCACAACAAGCTTATCAACAACCACAACAGGCCTATCAAAATCAAAACTACTACAATACTCCACAACAACCAGTTTACTCTCAACAGCAAGCTAATAATCATAGCAACAACAACAACAACAACAACAACAACTCTCTCATTGAGTTACTATTTGGCGCTTGTCTACAAGTTATCTGCTCTCAAATGAAAAAGTGAGTTGTTTCAAGCTGTAAATCGGTTTTTTTTTCTCCCGTTTAGCATTTACACACTTTTTAGTAATTTGTAAAATAATCATTATTTTAATCATTAATGTACAATTTAAGAGCCACTGTTCAGCAAGAATGGAACAGGGTTAATCAAGCTATTAGTGTATTGCATTCCCAAGTTTCTTTCAGCGATTCACGTCATCAGTTAAATGGAGAAGAAAATGTCCCTATCGTTGAACATAGTGAAATACCAGGCGGTATATTGAGGCAACCGCCAAACAATATAGTTGAAACACAGATTACATTCAAGCAAAAGCTAAAGAAATCTTTCAATAGGATTTTAGGCATTCTAACATTGTCATTGCTGCTACTCTTTTTAGCACCACTTTACATCCTTTACAGGATTACTGTTTATTTAATATTCTTTTTGGTGGCTATTTTAGGCAAACTGCAAATGAGTGGATATAAGTCAATTAGTATAACAGACCCGAACGACATTGCGAAATCATTTGTTATGAAGTTTGAGGATAAGATTCAAAGATCAAATATTTCTGATCTAGAAAGTCAATTGAACAATAACAGACCAAATTTCCTGGAATGTTCATATTCACAGGCTCTTTATATTGTCAAGAAAGATATCAAGTGGCTTTTGGTTTACATTGACTCCCCACACTCTAGCGACTCAAGTTTATTTGTTAACAATATTTTAATCAATGAACAGTTTTTGAGCTTCGTTAACTCTAAAAATATACTCATATGGGGTGGTGATATAACCAAGTCGGAATCATTTCAAATTGCAAACCAGTTTGGTATTACAAAATTGCCATTCCTTGGGTTCTTTTGCATGACAAGACAAGAAATTCCAACAAGTTCAGGAATTCAAAGATCAGCACCAATGTTGTCATTAGTCTCAAAGATACAAGGTTATAAGGATCCAGATTTGGTTTTGAAGAAACTGAAAAAGGCATTTAAGAAGTACAATCCTGGTGTTTTATTGATACGGAGCTCAAACCCAAATGGAATACAGGTTATTCCACCAATGACTACAACACGACCAGCACGACCAGCACCAACAACAGCAACAAATAATATCGATAGCAACAGTAACGATCAAATTTTGGCTACAAATGATGATACAAAACTACAATGGCTAGCATGGAGAACATCATTATTACCAACAAATACAAGAGATGAGGAATCAGCGAAACTTGCTATCAGGTTCCCAGACGGTACTCGTCAGCAGATTTCATTACCAAAAGATGCAACTGTTGATGATTTATATGCGTACGTCGAATGCAAAATAATGAACGAGGTTGAACTGATCCCTGGTGGAATTTACAGAGAACCAATGAACTATATTCATCATTACGACTTCAATTTAACGGTAACGTTCCCTCATAGACGTATTTTGGAAATTAACTCAACGCGAATCGATCAAGTCGATGAGATATATCCCAATGGAACTCTGATTATTGAAATTTAGGTTATAATATTAAATAACTTCCATTAATTAATTTGATTTAAAAGATATACATTATTAAGATATAAATCCGCCTAATGAAGCTCATGATATACAGGTCATTACTGACAGACTTTTTTGCTACTCTTTTTAGCCTTTTTGTTCTTTTTCGTTTTCTTCAAATCACTGAAACTTGATTTCAAAATGGTAATATATTTGGTCCAAAAGGCATCGTAGTCTTTTGGCTCAATAACTGTACTTATCTTTACCTTTTTTGACTTATCTCTGTTACCATCAGTAATACGAATAAGAACAGCATATTTCTTAGTTTGCGAGCTTTGTGATTTTTTATGAATTGCTGGCTCAACATTTGTTCCAAGATCGTTTACTTCATTTTTCTTCTCACCGTCACCTTCAATTTCATTCTCTATATCAAAGGACAAACGTTTTTGTGTGATTGTATAATAGTTGTGACCTTGTTTATTGAGTAATGCGTTGGCTTGTTTTAAGAACTGAATCAATTTCGTTTGTTAGTAACTGCTTATAATCATTTTATACAATAAAAGATATTTTTAGCGCCTTCTTGTAGTCTATTAAACATACTTCTTCATTGTTAAGTCTTGTCATTGCTTCAAGCTGGATCTTTCTTTTGAAAAGCAACTTCTCTCCAATTGATGAAAAAAAATCAGATCGACGAATCTATAACTATGCTCATGATTGAAATTACAAAGATCTTATAAAGATAACTAAATATAACGACAATCAACGTCTTTGATGCCCGTTTCTTTCTTTCCTCTTTTCATGGAACTGTTTGACCTTCTGTACAGCCACAGCAGAGGCCTTGTCAACTGAATTGTGGAGTGCAGAAATCTCATTTCTTGCAGGTGATTCTTTCTTCATCTTTAAACCGATAACTCTTTCAATTTTCAAGAACAGATCAAGATCGTATTGGGTAACTAGCGAAACAGCCTTACCAGATCTACCTGCTCTAGCTGTTCTACCTACACGATGGATATATGCTTTAGAGTCTGTTGGAATATCGTAGTTGATAACAATATCCACGCTAGGTATATCCAAACCTCTGGCAGCAACATCAGTCGCAACAAGAATATTCTTGCTACCTGACTTGAATTTATTGAGAGCACCTAATCTTTGCTGCTGCGAAAGTTGACCGTGCAAAGGTATAGCCTCGAAACCTAGTAGTCTTGACAAAAGTGCCACATGCTGACAATGTGCACAAGTCCTTGTGAAAACAATCATACTCTTGCCGTTATTTTCGTTCATTAAATAAATTAAGTAAGTATTCTTGAAGCCATCCGGAACAACCATCAATGTCTGCTCAAGAGTTTCGACAGTGGTATACTTACTATTGACAGCGATCTTAACTGGTTTGTTTAGCGATGCCCTCTGTAACTTATCGATCTTTGAGGTCAAAGTAGCGGAGAACAAATACGTTTTCCTGTCTCTAGGTATGACCTGTAAAATTTTGTCTAAAACAGGACCGAACTCCAACTCTAGTAGTCTGTCAGCTTCATCCATGATTAGAAACTTGAGAGCCCTGAGTGAAAATCCTCTGGTGGTTTCGAGGTGGTCCATTAATCTACCTGGAGTGGCAACAATAACGTGAGGTTTCCTCATTAGCTCCTTAGCCTGCTCTACCATGTCCATACCACCCACAATGGTACAGCATCGCAATCCCATGTTGGATCCCAATGCTTCAAACGTCTCTGAGATCTGATACGCCAATTCTCTAGTTGGAGCTAATACACAAGCAAAATAAGGTGTTTGCGCTTCCCAAAGTGCCTGCAAAACAGGGATCGCAAACGCTGCTGTTTTACCAGAACCGGTTTGCGCAATACCAATGATATCGTTACCTTTTAAGGCAGGCGGTAGCGCCTTTGATTGAATTGGCGTTGGTTTTGTAAAATTGAGTGCCTTCAAAGACTCCAAAATGTCCTCATTTAATCCGAACGCATTAAAGTCTTCGTACTCTTCTCCATCGCCCTCTTCTGATGTCTTTTTATCGTCATCTTCGTCTTCATTTTCAGACTCCGATTCTGATTTTGCCTCAAATACTTGTTTTGGCTCAATTTCGCTTTTGCTAGCAGCTAATTTTTTCTTCAATTCTGATATATAATTTTTTGTAATTTTCTTAGCATTTCTATGTGTCTTATTACCGGTACCCATGATTAAATAACCTTGATAGTATCCCTTTGAGTCAATTTTTAACTATTTAATCAGAAAAATTTCAAATGAAAAAAAAAATTCAAAAAAATATCTGCACTGCCTGAAAAAAATTTTTATTCAAAATTTTTTTTCCATATCTATAGAAAATCTACACTAGTTTGCATAGTTTGCTTCTTGAAATAGACGTATTTTGAAGTCAACGAACGGATCTTTGGTGATTTTTGGTTATATTTAAAATACAAATTACAAAATGGCAAAAAGGAGACAAAAGAAGAGAACACATGTCAAGCAAAGCGAAGAAGAGTTTAAATCCATTCCAAGATCGATGGTGATTCATCTTGGAACTGCGCTTGAAAACCACACTTTGACACAATTGGTTCGTGATACAAGGAATATGATGCAGCCACACACTGCGATCAATCTAAGGGAAAGGAAGTCAAATAAACTGAAAGATTTCATCGTTATGGCAGGCCCTCTTGGAATTTCGTATTTCATGATCTTTTCACAAAACGAAGAAACCGGATCGACACACTTGAGACTGTCTTCAATGCCTCACGGTCCTACAATTTCATTCAAGATTTTGGAGTATTCACTAGCAAATGACATCAACAAGATCATGAAAACACCAAAATCACTTTCGAAATCAGCACCAGAGTACTTAAATCCACCTTTGTTAGTTATGAATGGATTTACAAATCCAAAGGATGCAGAACCACAGGAAAAGTTAATTATTACACAATTTCAAAATATGTTCCCACCAATCAATCCAGTGGAAACAAAAGTCAATACTATAAAGCGTGTTTTGCTTTTGAATAAGGATAAGGAAACAGGCATTATTGAACTGAGACATTACATCATTGATACAAAACTAGTTGACGTTAATAAAGGTGTCAAGAAGTTGGTTCAAATCAGGAAGAAGTTGAATAAAAAGTTACCTAACTTATCAAAAGTTCAGGATGTTGCTGATATCATACTTGATGATGCTGCCGGAGCGCAAAATGCTTTTACGTCAGACTCAGAAATTGAAGACGATGCAGTTGTTGAGGTGGAGGATGATGTTGTTTTAACAAAACCAAAAGCCCATAGTGCCGGAAGTATCAATAACGATATAGGCTCAGTTAAACGTAAAAAGGCAATAAAGTTAACCGAAATTGGACCAAGAATGAAATTGGACTTAGTTAAGATTGAACAAGGTGTTTGCGCTGGAAAGGTTCTTTATCACTCTCAATTTTCAAAATCAACTAATGAAATGCACAAACTTGATCAGAGACATGCTGTTAGAAAGAAGGAGAAGGAAGCTAGAAGGAAAGCACAGAATAGCAAGATAGCTGAAAAGAAGGAAAAGAAGAGATTAAAGAAGGAAAGAAGAAAGGCAAGACAAGCCCAAGGTGAACAAGTTTCAGAGTCAGAGTCTGAATCAGAAAACGACGAAAATGAAATGAGTGACGTTCCTTCTGATTACAGTTTGGATGATGGTGCTGATAATGGCAATGACAAATTATTTGATGAAGAATAAATCAAGTCAGTTTAGTAATCATTTTCCAAGTATCTTTAAGTTATATATGAATAAATTTAGTTATCGAGTTAATAGTAAAAGAATAAAATGTTTGTTTGTGTTTGTTAAGTGTTATAAAACAATATATAATTAAAAACAAAAACCAGAGAGAAAGAAAGAGGACGCTGAAAACCTAAAGTAGGTGACTGAATAAGTAAAAAAAAGCAAATATTATTAACATAAATAGTTAATTTTAAATCACACTTCCTATACCAGTTGAACGTTATCAATTTTTAGTCCCTTCTTTTCACAAATTGACCATTTACTAACATCAAATATTTCAAAATCACCAATCGAATAAATTTCATTCTTCGTTATAATAACTTTGGGTAAAAACCATTGATTTCCGTCAACTTTTTTTAACCATCCCAAACTTTTTAATGAAGAGTTACAAAGTTGACGTTCTTCGCTCGAAATACCATAGTAATATCCATAGAATAGTTCGCTAAACCCTAAACCATTTATAATTGATTTGATATCATTACAATGTGAGACTTTATCCCATATCTGGTTTAACTGCATTGCTTGGTTACCAGGAGGGAAAGTTCCTAGATTTGTAAAGTTAACTGATTCAACTGGATTGTATTCATGTATTGAATTACTTTTTGATCCAACGATTGACAATATGAGTGATTGAATGCCTGCTGGGAAAAATCTAAAGTCTGAATCGCTGGATGCTTCCATTTGTTCTTTTGACAACCCAGTTAAAGCACCCAAACTTCTTTTGTTTGTCAGTGTAGGATTTTGTTGTTCATGTTGTGAGATATTTTGCTGTTGCTCAGCCATTGAGTGTGTGAGTTTTTGTTCAATTTGAGACTGTATTATTTGCTGTTGTTCGATTGGAGACCTTGCAATTGTTTGTTGCTCTGATAATGTACTTGTTTTCATTTGCGATAATGGAGTACCACTTTGTGATGGTGAAACACAAGCGTTTTCATCTCTAGGCTTTTGTTTTTTCAAAGCTTCTAAAACACTTGCTGCATTCAATGCATTAACATTTGACGGCTGTGGTGCTTGAATTACATTATTTTGAACTGTTGGTGTTGTTGTAGCTGTTGTTGAATTTGATGATGACTTCGGTGAGTCTCTTGGTGAATCTTTATTGGCGGAAATCGCTGCTGACCAGTTCATCGTTGTTGAGGATAATGGTGCCGGTGCAGGTTTTAGGGTGGTGACAGTTGCGGAGTTGTTTGCAAAAGATGATATCTGATGCACTTGTTTATCATTTGAAGGTGTAAGTGATGATAAGGTCGGTATTGAATTACTCCTTGAATCAGAGCGTTTTTCCAATAATTCGTGAGTTTTCTTTTTTAATGTCTTAGTTGAATCCAGTTTTGAAGGTGATTCAGCAGTAGTTGGTGGTGTTGATACCACCACTGTCGAATTAGCAGATGGAAAGTTTTCTTCATTTATATCATTAATATCAATATCTTCATCATCTATTGATGAGTCGAGATCTAAATCATCGTATATTGAATCATCGTAAATGAAATCAGGACTTTGATTTTCTTCAATATAGTAATTTATATCATCACTAATTTCAAGCACATCATCAATGGGCAAAGTTTCATTCTGGAGTAATCTTTGAATCAACTCTAATTTTTCAATATGCCATTGATGTGTTGATAGTAGCTCCACCAATTCCCTTTTTCTTTCCTCTGAAACGAAATCTCTTTTTTTACTTTTCTTTCCGTTCCCTGTTAGTCTGTCCATCTCTGCTTCCATAGACTCCGTTTGCTGATGAAGTAAATCAAGCGCTTGATTGACAAAATCAATTGCCTCATTTTCGATTGCCGGTTTACCAACAGCTGCCAAACTTATATCTGAGTATGCCTTCAGCTTTGATCCCTTTTCCACTTCTTTGTACTTTTCCATAGCAACTTCAACAAGTCTACGGTGCTCTAGTAGTTGGGATTTATCCTTGATTTCGGTACCTGTTTGCCAGTTTTTGACCTGTTCTCTAAACCTCTGTAGTTTTTTGATTTCCTTTTTGAGATCGTTTTCAAGCTTATCCTTTTGTGATGAGTTTGATGCGTTTTGATGACGATCATATATCACATCGAATATTTCGAGTCCTTCACCAATCTTTTTGAACACACGGTCCATTTCTCTGCATTAAATAATATCAATGTTAGTCATTGGCTTTGAAAAAATATAAGATATTGGACAAATATAAACTCAAATCAATTCAGTTGTTTTCTCTGGCCAAAACAATCCACAATCCAGCACATATCTGATGCACACATATTGTTCTTGTTGACCTCAAAAAAAAGATTTGGTTTCAAGATAATATATTTTAGAATGATTTGAACATACTGCTGCAACTTCCGCTGTCCTGACATTTCTTATTTCTTTCTTTTTAATCCCCTTTCCTCTACGAAAACGTTTAGTCTCTGACAAATGTGTCTGGCTAAACTATCTTCTAGTATTAATAGGGCAATAAAAGAAATCTGTTGATAATTTGGAGACATTTTTTTTTCACATTTTTTTTAAGGAAAGTAAACTCTAGGAAAAAACGTCTAATTTTCCAACAAATAAATTATTAAGTTGGAAATGAACCGTTAATCAAGTTTGACAGAGGATATGTGCTCACCTTTCAGTGAATAAGTGAGCAGTTCGCTTACTGTAGCTATGTAGCAGTTTTGAGAGCCGATTGCAACTGCAATGGGTCCCTTTTTGTTGATAATGTTACCTTTGTCGTTCAAGGAAATGGACGCAGTGTGTCTCTCAGGCGTTAGGAACGATGTAACCCTTGTTGGAAGATACTTTTTTGTTGATTTAATGTCGAGTTTATTCGAATTGCTTCCGTTGAAGTTCATTTCAAAGAAGTGCACAGTGAAATGTGAGGATGAACAAACTAGAAGGTTAGATGTTAATGCCATTGATAAAATAATGGCCCTCGTGGAACCCCGCCTGAGTTCGTTGATTAAATGATATGTATGTAAATCGAAGACCCTGATCACGGTACCCTTGGTAGAGGACGTTGCCAACAGTTCTCCGTCGTCTGAAAACGTCATTAGTTGAATATTGGTGTTATGAGGTTGCAGGTGGTGAATTGGCTTACAATTGATTGCGTCAAATAGTGTAATCTGACCCGGACCATGTTGGTACACCAACAGAGAATCGTCATTGGGTGATAACGCAATCTTTGTGTTCGAAATGTGAATTGTATGGATGAGTTTCATATTACTGACATCGTAAATCATCAGCTGGTCAATGAGCTCCACCACCACACGCTTTCTGTTCATCGTAACATTCATCACGGCGCTTGGAAATGTTAGCTCGCAAATAACACTGCATTTCTTTGTATTGGTGATAGTAATTTGTCTTTGTGTCATATCTATTGACGCAATCAACGATGTTGAAAATAGCATTTCGGTAACTGTTGACCCTGGACCGTCGTAACAGCATCCTATTGGATCGCAATAATATAGCTTAGTTTTTTCGGAAGACGAAATAGCCAAGCATGTGGCGTCTTGGTTAAATCTAATTGACATTTGGGTCTTCAAGTTTACTTATACTGTGCATAGAAAAAGATGAAAAAAAATTTAGATAGGTGATGATGATTAAGGAGCTTCATAAATTATCGTGCTATGAAGAACTATACATCGAGGAAATATGGTTCACAGGTAGTGGATTGTTAAAGAAGACAAGTAGCTCCTATTTTGCAGCTACGTTGTCTTCCAGCTACACATTTGCCTTTCTCTTTTTTATTAAAACGTTTTGGTGTGGCTACAATCAATAGTTATCGACGGCAAGCTTTGCGATAACACTTTTTTTAACCACAATTGCACACCAATCAGCCATCCTTTCAAATCTACTCTTTGTCTTTGACGGCATCTTTCTCATCCACTTCTGCTTCAGGTGGCTCAGCAAAGAATCCCATCAGAATGAAGATCAAGACTGGAGGAACCACAAACTTCCAGTTTCTTTCAATAAAAGTCTTATTGTTTTTAGGAAGTTCCTCACTTGGAAGTACCACTTCACTAAACTGATCAGGATCTTCGCTATTTGCTTCAGTACTGGAACCCTTTTGTGTTTTCTGCCTAGAGGACCCCTGGACTTGTGCGTTCTCATCGCTTGTCAATGCACTCTTCAGTCTCAAATTTGGTGATGGGATCTTAATTTCCTCCAAAACTCGTATTTGAACACCATTTATCTGATTGTTTATGTTGCAGGAGATGTCACTGATATCGTATGTCTTTTTGTTTAGTCTGATCAATATCTCACTGCCATTTGTGAATTGATTTAAATCGCCCACAAAAAGTTGGAACTGTGAGTTGATATAAGTGTCTCCTTGTTTTAATCCTAGAAGCCATTGGCTTTGATAGGAGGGAAGTCTGCTAGCATTCAAAGTAAACTGCTTATCCGTCAAGTCAAACTCACCGATTTCAACTTCTACACTTTCCTTTTCTAAAGCTGTAGAAAGAGTGGCCACTAGTTGAAAAGAATTGTATGGATTGTTACTCAAAGCACATGTGATGCCAAAAAAAAGCAGTAAAAGGACTAGATGCATGTGTACTGTAGTTAAGAAATCTATTGTTAATATTGATAGAGTAGAGGAAATGAAAAAAAAAAACTTTATGCTTAGCAAAAGCATGTTTACATTCAAAATGGATCGTTAAAGTGATATCGATTACCGCTATGATAAGAGTATAAAGAGTCTTAAGTAATATACACAAATTTCAAATGAAACCAATTTTTCATCTCAAAACACAATTCAAGCAACCTTTTCAAAAACAAAACCGAGATAAAATGAACAAGCATCTCTTTCATCTCCAGCAACACCATAACGGCCATCCTCAAGGCGCAAAGACTGAACAAGCGGACCAGGTAACATGTTAAAATAGTTTGCAATTTCATTTTTGAACAAGTCAAAGAAATTTTTCTTATATCGTAATTCAAGGTGGTACTCTTCACACAAAGCTCTGAATTTTTCAAACGGGACAAGGTACTCTGGCACATTGTCAACAGCGTCTTTGAGATAGTAACTGTAAACATTACCGTAAGGCTGCTCAAATTTACCGTCTTTTGGTGGTTCTTCTGGGAACGTGACAGAGTAAATAGAGTTCCCCCAAGATTTTGCACCCGGTTCTAGTTTCTTAATTTTCCACTTGATGAAATCTGATGATGGGATTGTTCCAATGAACATACCACCCTTTTTCAAACTTTTGCTGACATTTATCAACATTTTGTGAACACTTTCTTCATTGGCAAACGCATAATGCATACAAAACTGCATGCTGATGTTATCGTATTGGTAATTGCATACCTCTTCAGGCTCAAAATTAGATAGAATCTCCGGTACTGGTACTGTGAAGTCACCGGTTGCAAAAACAGCATGGAAGGGGAACCTTTGCTTCTTGTATCTGCTAATGGCCTCTTTAATACTCTGATCACTCAAATCAATTCCAATGAAATCCTTAATTGACACCATTTGCCACTTGGCCAAGTCCCCTCCCTTACCACATCCCATCTCGAGAACCGATCCGTTATGGCGGGCAAACTTGTGGATCAAGATGTACTTGATACAATTATTGAAGGAACGCAATCTATAAATTGCTGATTCTGTTCGCTTTGTTTTACGTGAGTTGTGCGTCTGTGCATTGTAGAATTCCCTGACAATGGTATCCTTACCCTGGGAGTTCAGATTCTTGAGATACTGGACTTTGACGTTCACGTCTTCACTGGCCATCGAGTCGTTGTTTGATTCAGACTCCTTCTTTGTTCCCTGCTCATTATTTGCAATCAGTTCAATGGACTTCAGCTGACGCTGGTAGTGTTCATCTGACATCCACACTGGCTTCTCCAGCTGTATCTTTGGTTTCTTAGGCACTTCTTCAACTTTTTGTTCCTGGTCTTCTTCGGTCTCGGTGGTGCCTCTTTTGTCCCCTATAACATTGCTAACACTATCGTCTGCATTTTCCTTTGGTGCGGCACGTCTTTTGCTTCGTTTGATCACTCGTTTAGGCGTCAATCCACTCATTAGTCGCTGATATATGTGTCTTACCAACTTCAACTACTGGCACTCAGTTTTTTTCCTCACGTCAAATTCAAGATATTCCCACGAGCTCCTTGATCCAAAGCAAAATCTTTTTGCTCCCGGTAATTAAATAACACTTTCCTACTGATTTTTTGTGCGCGTGCTAAAATTATCGAACAAATTCCAAGTAAAGCGAAGATTCCCAGTAAATTTTTCAAGGTCGCCTTGATCCTCGCCTTGGACCTTAAAAAAACTTTCACAGTAAAACAAAGTTGGCCCTTTGTGGATAGTAAAGATTACGGCGCAGCTACAGTCGCTAGAAGTCATGAAGGCAAGAAAAAATCTAAATATTTTTATCAACAATCAAAAGAAGATAAAGGAGACCTTATAGAGAGTGTGTGCTCTATTGTGAGTTAGCGGTGATTGTAAAGTATCAGATAGTTGGAGAATGTCAAGAAGATCAAGACGCACAGATACGCAGCCAAAATACACGCCAGACGAGGTAGAAATGGAACAGGAGATCAACATCGAAGAGGAAGCAGATGTTGAAGTTGAGGATGAAGACGAGAGTGAAGTAACCAGGTGTGTCTGTGGGCGTGCAGAACTGGACGCAGAGACATCGGATTCAGGCTTCTTTATTCAGTGTGAAGGCTGTTCTGTCTGGCAGCACGGGATTTGTGTGGGAATACCTGATGAGAAAGTGGCACCGGATACCTACTGGTGTGAGCTGTGCCGACCACAAATGCATACCCTCTGGAAAGACAGCAATCGCATCATGAGGTCCAAGTACGATCCAAACAAGACAGGCAAAAATAGCAGCGCAAGTAACGCTAAATCGGTAACGACAACGACAACAACAGGGGCAACATCAACGACATTAACGGGAGCTGCATCGTCATCATCATCATCTAGCAGGACCAGACAGGACCCAAGAGACCATCATTACGAAACCATGCTCAAAAGAGCGCTTGAAGAATCAGCAAGGGAGTCCAACAGTGGCAAGGAAACAATCAAGCCAGAACCAGCACAAGATGAGGAAGAGGTGGCCAAAGAGGCAGCGGATAAACTAAGCGCAACAGAGATTGCTCCACCAGTGAAAGAGTCAAAACCAAGAAAGAGCTTCAAGAAGTCAAATACGTCAAAAGTAACTAAGCCGTCTGCAAATGGTAACGCTGACAACGGTGGGTTCAAGGCAAACATACCGGCATCAAGAATTTCAACCGGCGAAATGACAAGAAGAGTTTACGCTATCATGGAATTTTTAGCTAATATCCAGACAAACCTAAACGCTGAAGATAAGTTCAAGGACACTCTTCAAGGTCTTGACGACAAAAGCATTGATAGAAGTATCAGAGGAATGAAAGAGGATCTTGTTAAACAATATAATGGTTGTGTCCAAGGAGTGGATAATTTAATGTCAATTGTAAACGATTGGGTTGAAGCATATGACTTGTAAATTTGTGCATTATCTTTCATCGTATCTGATGTCAAGTGCTTGGTAGCCACAAGAAAGGTTTAATTAATATAATATATCATAATACATATCTACATAGCAACAACATTTCGTAAAAACGTTTCACTATTGAGAATACTTGTTCCGCCAATCACTACCCTGATACCATATCCAGCTCTGTTAAATTCCTCAGCAATTCTGGCTTCTTCATACGTCACTCCGCCTACAAAATATATGATAATGTCTCTTGGTGCTCCAACAGCCTCTCCAATTGTCGAATAATTGCTACCCTTCAAAGTACTCAATCTCAACTTTTCTAACAACAAGGATAATCTTGGTTTGCTCTGCATAAAAAGATTAGAGTTTTCACTATTGTCACGATTCGTGAGATTTGATAGCCAATTACTGACATTTGATTTTGCTGTACCGTTATTATTAAAAACACTCGAGTCAGGCCCCGCCAAACGTGATTTGGCTCCATGTGTTCTGATCAATTTGGTAACAGTATTGGTTACTTCCACATTATTTATTCTGTTTAACAATTTTTGTAATTCAAACCCAGGATTTTCTTCATATTTAAGTGCATATAAACATAAAAGGATTTTTTGCGAATGTAGATTTAGGGATTGCTCCCCAAATAAAATCGACTCTAGCTCCTGCAAATCCTGTGCGTGGTGCCCTTGTTCGTTGTTTGAACACATGGTTTGCTCCAATTCAGATCTGCTCCAAATGCTTAAATGGTTTATTCTTTTGTCAATTTCCGATGATAGCATCATATGTTTAGAAAGATTCAATGATAACTTTTTGTATTGTGGATAGTTTTCTAAAAAGAATTTCATATCCTTTATTGAACTAATATTGGAATTTGTTTTTGTTAACGTTTTATATTCTTCCACATATGATTTTAGCTTGGTTGATAAATCCCCAAAGTTCATGTACATTGACTCTGAAAAGAATTCATCTTCATGTGGGTTCATGATGATCTTTTGAAGTTCTTTTGAAATATTATTGATATGTGATAGATCCACCATATTAGACTGCGTATCTATTATTAATAGTTCATGTATCATAGATTGATATGTCCATGGAAATAGCAGTGGAGTAACAGGATCATTTTTTCTATCCAGGATTAAAACCAACGGTCTTGTATCTGCCTTTATTGGAATTTTGTCAAACAATTGTAGGTTTGATTCAATTTCATAGTGCAAAGACTGTGATAACCTACCGGCAAGCTTCGAGTTCGACTCATACTGAATTACAGGATTCAATTTGAGTGATAAACACATTGATAGCAGCGTCTGCGAGGAAGCAGATAGCGAAAGTGGGTCCCAGGACGGTCCCATTGATGGGACTGAAGGTAATTCGGCATTAACAACAGAAAAAAGGGATGAATTTAGCACGTAGTAGTTGAAAAACATCTCTTCAACATGCTTAACTACTTGTAACTGATCTGCTTCTGCCAATCTCTCTAGTTGAGGTTTCGAAACTACCGAATTGAAATAAAGTTTATATTCAGAATATAATGGTCTATCTAACTCAGTTGACAACGCATCCATACACACTTCATTAGGACCTGCAAAAACGATACTCTTCATTGTCCTCAACGGGCTTCTGCTACGATCGTCAAGTCTTGAAATGAGACCCACATTATTTTTGAGGAGTGAAGTTTGTGTGGTCACAAGTGCAATTAAAGACGCAGTGGTCGAGTCCAGGAGTAGTACCCGTAGTGATGTGTCTGATCCATCTCCTCTACTCAAAAGGCGATCAATGTAGATTGACGCAGTTTTGTAAAGATCCATTATTGATACGACCTAAATAAAGACAAACTGCTACACTACTACGATATCAAAAAATTTCAAGTCAGAGCAACTTAATAAAATTAAACAAAAACTGCCGACTTTGTGTTGAAAGGGGGCCAATTCACTAAATTATTGTCTTGCCAATACTTGATTGTAAACGAATTGGTGAAACCCTTCAATAATCTTGTTTTGTCACTTTTTTTTCTATTTTCTACATTTCGAGTTGGAATTGCTGTTGATGTAAGCTCTTTTTGTACGTACTGGTATTTAGAAAAAGAATAAATTTTTCAATTAAAATCCAGCACCATTGCTAGTATCAGCATTCATATGTAACACAGTTCTTTTACTACAAGAGTATTTTATCACTGAACTTGTCAATTTTGATAAGTAGAAGCAATTTTTGGTTAGCCAGCTCTAGACACTACACTATAATATATCCTGGAAATCACGTTAGTGAAGACTACAGACTACGAAATGGGATACAGATGCAGAAACCGTTCCTGAACAACCAATATGGCGCATGAGAGTGGCGCAAGACTTGGTTCAAGAAACTTGTGAAAACCTTACGTAAGCACACCTTTATCATCAACAAATTCATCAATTAACATAATCGATGTCAGGATCAGAACTAATGCGGGAGACTGTAAGAGAGCTCTCGAGGGCATCATCCAGTAGTGGTACCCCACAACAAACAATCGTTGAAGCCCCAAGTAGAACTGAGACGCCTATAGTTCCATCAAAAACAGCAAGTAATGAGACGGTACTCAAAGATGAGGATCAAAAAGTGAACAAGAGTACAACAAACGACAGTAGCTCGGTTAGTAATGCGATAGAGGAAAAGGAGCTCAGATCAAACCATATTACACCTGAACTAGTGAAACAAGAGCAGCAGCAGCAACAATCAACAAGAAAGTTATATCACCCAGAAACCTTTCTTTCACAATCAACAGGTCAAGAGGTACCAATTCGAAGGGCGCAAAGTTCCTCTTCTTCGATGATTTTTCAGCAGTCTGGGTTGAATCTTAATATGCATAGAACGTCCACGACGTCACAATCAATGATGCACTCAAACTCGGCTTCGAGTAACAATCAACAAGGAATCGAACGTCAGCCTTCATATTTATCGTTCCATGCTCCTAATAGAACCGCTAGCAATAACAAACTTCCATCGTTAATGCAGCAAAGGTTGCCACCGCAAAATCATAATCAAATTCCATCGCCTAAAATGCAACATACACTTTCTACCCCCCCTGAACATGCGAAGTCCGTTGGCGACCCTGACGATGATATGGATTTTTCTTCCTTTCTTAATGCTAGTCAACCACAAGTGTCTTCTAGAACTCAGCAAAAGCTTTGGCTTCAACGAGAAACTATCGCTTCTTTAAATGACACAAGTCAACAAATGTCAGCATCTCCAATTTCTAATATTTCTACAAGGTTCAAATATGAAGAAATTGCTAGATCCTATATGCATGTGAGAAGGACAGAAAATCCAGTTGTTGATTCGTTAAAAAGGTTGGATTCTTTGGGACCCCACCACGTAAAGCTGAGAAAATCAATTGGCTCAAATATGAAAGATATGGTCATCGAAGATAAATTTGACGCCGATTTATCGAAAGACGATGAATTAGCAAACTCAGTTTGGAAAAGATCATTAGAAACATTTATTTCTACTCCTAAAAAGCTCAATAAACAAGTTCAAAATTTATCTTCCCACCAGCCTTCCCTCTCATCCTCAGCATCTGCTAATGTACCCGCCTCTGAACTATTTCGAATGGGGCAACGTAGCTTCGGATCCCAACAAAATATTCAACCTTCTTTCAGAAACGCTCATTGAGTATTTATTGGTGATGTAACAAATAAGAAGAGTCGTATGTGGTCAGCAGCACTCATCTTTCTGTTTTATTTACTACATGTTTAATCTTTTAAATTTTAAAGCTAGTATACAAATTTTTATTAGTTAGTAGCGTTTACAAAACCACTACTAGATACGACACGTTGTGATGGAACTTTAAACCCAGACATTTGTCCTTCCATGTAGACTTTATTGATAACATCTTCTAATTGTCCTTTTCGTTTCAATTCTTGGTACTTTTTATAAAGCCTTAAGGCTGATCTGGCATCCTCTATTGAATCATGATTACCTTTTTGGACTTCATCATTTAAAACATGATAAACCAAAAATTTGAGACCAAGTTTCCTTTTCTCTGACTTCAAGTAATAGCAAATAGCTGTATCTCTAACTTGTCTTGGCGAAACTTGAATGTTGATCATTCTAAAATCTCCAATAAGAGAATGCCCGACCAAAATGCAACCCAAATTCAATAATAACCAAATCCTACGATAAGCAGTTTGTAATGTGACTAATGATTTATCGGACGTGGTTGGATCCAAATCTCCAACTTCAATTCCTGAAAACAATGTTTTATAGTCGTGAATCTTTTCACTTGTAACTATGTAATCATCAATAAAACATTGTCCTTCTTTAGGACCATCACCTCTTAAAACAGAGATACGACCAACACTCAACCTTGGAGGCCTAATCAATTTTTTGCTTCCTGAACTGCTAAACTCATATTCTGGTGGCGCTAATTCTACAAATTCAGCATCAATTGCAATTAGAGAACCCATAGTTGGTGCTTCTTGCCTTGTTAACAGTTCATATTCAACTTTCATCCCTTCTCTAGTGGTGGCGGCAAAATGGTCTTTAAACAAAATAGAGTCATTAAGATGTGATTTATATGACTCAATTTGGAAAGTATCTTCAACTTCAATCTGCTTGTATACAACAATAACAGGCTTTTTCCACCAAAACTTCATATCAAGTGCTTCCTTTTCACTTACTTCAACTACCAGGAAGTCATTAAACAAAAACCACTTACCGGAATCATCTTTATTTTCTTTAATTTTGGAAAAGGTGACTAAATGTGATTCATTTCGTTTGTTTGTGATTTGTGCGGTAAAGCCCATTAATTCATACTTCTTTTTGTAACCAGTAAGGCCAGCAATGACATTTTTTCGTAAAACAGGTGTACCCATAGTTGCTTGAGCAGAATAGAAGCTGGGAACAAGCCAGTCATCAAACGCTCTTATTTCGTTCATCATTTGGTTACTCATATCAATGTTTAATACTACCACTGGCGGCAAATCACTAATTTGTAAAGCAGCATTGACGGGATGCTCAATGCCACAATTTTCACACATAATTTGCTGTTGAATATGTCTGTTCATGGACGCCTCAAGGTAATTCAAAATTGTAATATCTTGAACCAAAGAATTCAATCCAATTGGTCGAGAATTAACATCAATGGTTTGGTAAATTCCCTGTCTTTTTTGAGCTAACGGACAAAATTTTGAAAAGATTGTTGTAATAGTAGAAACACCACAAATTTCATTAAGCTTCGTGGAAAGTTCTGTGTGGTATAATTTGCATTCATCAAATGAGAGTTTTCGTAATAAAAACCGATTGAAAGTTTGAATCATTTTTCTCTGCTTGAATTCATCAGAAGATAAACCATTATCGTTTATTAATCCAAAACTCTGTGCTTCTGGCAATGACGCAAACAGTCTCTGGAAATTCGAAGCTGCACAATGTCTCCCATTTGCTTTGACCATCATGTCAAATAAATAACCCAGTTCCATCAAAATGTTAACTTCGTTTGTAACATCCTCTGCTAAAGTATCAATGGCATAATTAAATATCGGTGCCACAAATCTATACAACTGAAATAATGGGTTCATAAAAGAATTTCCAGAATTTATTTCTAAACCAGCATATTTAGTTCGATTGTAAAAATCGAAATCAAAATCGTCAACACCAAATTTAGAATAAGATATACTCTGTTGCTTGAAAACATTTGGAACATCTCCGTCTAAAGATTTAAAATTGAACACAGGATGATCAGGATCATCCTGATGTCTTTTTACCTCTTGTGGTAACAATCCATCCTCAAGGACACTATAATAATCTTCACAATCTTCTCTTTCACTAATAAATTTGGGAATAATTGCTTTTTCAGCTTTTCTGTTATAGTCAATTTTTGTATCACCATTTGTATGGTATCTAGGTCCAAACCTCTCTTTATCATATTTGGTGATGATATAACCTGTTGAGGTTAGATCTGAGCTTCGTATAATTTCAGGATCAATTTGTGTTGGCAATCTACCAATTTTGAACTTTAAATCACCTGGCCACACTGATGTTAGCAATACATTATACGGGGGTAACTTCACTGAGCTCAAAGGTGAATCACGACGTACAATTTTTGCATTTTGAGGGATGCTCTCGTTTATAATAGTCGGATATTCTAACATTTTGTTCAAAATAGCAAATTTCTGAAGCGGGTCTCTACTCCAAAGTACTAAGTTATGCATAGGATCGGTAAAAGCTAAAAATTGTCCCGATGATGAAATGTCGATACCAGTTATATATGACGGCATATCAGAGTGATAAAACTGTGTCTTTGATGGATTGACAATATCAATAAAAGTCATATTATCGCCAGAAATTGTCGTCATAAGCACTAGATTGGGGATGATAGGGTGATGAAGTGCATATGCCGCTCTAGCTGGAAAGGGAATCGGAGTTTGAACTGATAGAGTTCTCAGGTCGTAAGATGTGACCCATGCATCAAATATTGGCTGAGGCTGTTTATTTTTCCCAGTTCCTGAACGAACAGAATATCCTGTTGTCAAGAGGCTGTTTTCCTTAACCGATAAGTTGAATAGACCGTTTGAAATAGAGTTGAAGGACTTAACTACCGTGTCTGTTTTGGGATCCAGGATATCGATGATACCATCCATTCTTCCAATAATGACGTATCTTAAATTTGTATCCAAGTGCAACACGTCATGTTTGTAAGAGACATAACCGGATATCTTTTCATGAACAGTATCAATTTTATAGATTTTGAACCCAGTTGAATCCGCTTCACCACCAACTAAAACCTCAGTTTGTGTATTGCTGGTATAAGCCATGGATGTTAGTTTAGTTCCCAAGCTGAAATCTACATTAAATAGTGTATAGCCTTGTCGATGACCCAGACGGACACTCGAGCAAGATAGCGTCAGTATACCCTTTTTATGATTCATAATCTTTAGCACAGAATCGTTATGCGCTTTACAAGCTGTGTAAAGTTGCAAGGAAGGCCCCTGATAACTTGTTAATCTACCCGACTTTTCACCAACCCATAGTAAATCATGTATATCGTCAAATTTGATATAGGAAGCACCATCCAGTGAGTCCTCAGCGCTTGGAATGTGATGAGAGGGGTACCTCACAGCAGACACTTGCGCTATCTTTCTCATAGCATACGTTAGTAATCTATTATATACACGTCTTGACACAATGCCGACATACCTTTGTCCAATTGTCCATGCTGTTTAGCAAATAAAGCTTGTATAATGTTGATTTTTGTTTTGGCGTCAATTTTTTACGTAAGTATATTGAAAGTTGACATCTATAAGATAATATGTGCTGGGGCTTACTATACTCATTTTCCCATGGATAAAGTCAGAATCTATGATTTTCTATCATTTGTGCAGACATCTAAGACATCCATTGACACGCGGTATGGACGTATAATCCCACCTCAATGGCTAGAGATTCTTCAATGGAAAAAAAAAAATTGAAAAATCACCAATGATCACCATCTACATCATCAAAGAGATAGACATACAGACAACGATGCTCTTCAATAACTTCAAATTGGGACTCAATAAAATGGCACATACAGCGCATGCTGCACATACTGTTTGTTCACATGCGACGACTTCTCCAATTATGCAAATACTTAATGCTACGCGGACGTACAAGATCAGAACTGCAGTGAAGAAGTTCTGCTCGCAGTGTTATATTGCTAGAAGAAAGGGAAGAGTTTACGTTTTGTGTAAAGCCAACCCAAAACACAAGCAAAAGCAAGCTTAAGATCGCTAGAGATCTCATATGTCACATAGTCAATTAATATATCATGCTTATAAATATTTTCCTTCTCAACCACTGAGATCAGCTTTATACAATATTATAGTCATAATACCGTTATAATTTTTTCCTGGAAAACACATTTCTGCTAATTTCAATTCAAGTAACGTACTCTTTCCATGTTCATTGTAAATAACTTTTTGTTTTAGAGTTTTAAAGATGTCTATATTACAAGTTCTATATAAAGTAAGGAGAATCATAAACGCCAAACAGAAACACCAGCACCTCCAAGAACAACCAGTTTTGACTGGTCAGGAAAGTGCGCAATTTCAGAGCAGCCAGTGTCAGCAATGGTCGTATATTTTTCATCCGCAAGCTGCAGTGTAAGCTGACCATTGGAGTCCACAACATTCCACAGTTTAACATTTTGATCAACCGCGCCGACAAGAACGCATTTAGAGTCAACCACACTTATGGTGGTAATAGTTGATGATGCCGCAGACTCATCAAATGCTTTAACCTGTAGAGAAAGTGATTCATTTTTGAGCAGTTCACTAACAATCAAAGAATTGTCATCACCGCCTGTAACCACCGTTACTTGTGAAGCAGATTGCGGAATTAGTGCAAGGGCTTTAATGGAAGATTGATGCAGTTGCTGATTGATAACTAAACTCGTCAAATTAGAAACATCTACATTTTGCACTGAAATCAAGTCAAAGGTATTTTCTTTTATTGTAAAAGATGAAGCAATTAACTGAGTGATATCATAAACCGCAATGTGACCGTTTGTAGACCCAATTAGAATATAAACCGAACCTTTGATAATCACCAATTTGGAGTGGAATATACAGCATTTTTGGTAGTGATCGGCAATTAGCAAAGTAAAGCTCTTACTATCAATATCAAAATAGAATAACTTTATACTTGAATCTGAATAAACAGAAACAAGAACAAATCCAACATGTAATCCATTGTCGAAAACTTCAATAGTATCGATGTTCATAATTCTCAAATCTGGATTTGCACTAGCTGGAGAGAGCTTAGCATATAAAGACATACACTTTTTTTTGTCACATATACTCAACTTCCAAACAAATAACTCTTCTCGGGCCGAGGTTGATAACACGAATTTAGAATTGACAGCATGTACAGACTGCATACCGGCCACATGTTCTCTATACGTCCAATCTAATTTTAACTTACCGTTTTTATCTAAAGTGGCAATTTTCAATGTTGTGTCTTCTGCCCCGGTTATGACGGTCTTTTCATCAATATTTGAGCTGTCAACAATAGCTATATCTCTGATTTCTCTACCATGTAGACCTCTAGCTAAAGTTTCAACAATAGCAGATGAACCTGATTGAATTAACTGGATTTCTGATGCTCTGGTATAAATGAATCTATATTTTAGACAACCATTTTCTTTCCAAGATTTAAATGACCAACGTCTGTGCGGTCCTCCACATATTTCTCGCATGACTTCATACTGACCAGTTTCATTCCATACGAAAAAACAGTCAGATTTGAATCCGTAGAGTAAGACATCATTATTTAATCCTTTTACCATACCTTCTAGAAAACCTCTTTGAATCTTACTTGACTGAATAAAAGTTGGCTTCATATCCTTATCAAACTCTACAATATAATAATTGCTGTCTTTGTTTGTTAAATATAATGTGCACTTTTCTGTATCTGGAATGACATGAATAGAGGACATAGTGTCTCCTTTAATAATCCTCGTTAATGTTGCACATGGTTCATTGGATACAGATAAGTCATAAACTAATAAGGTAGCAAATCTGCAGCCAAAAAAGAACATCTTTCTCTTTTCATCAAATGCTAAAGTATTCAAAATAATTTTTTCATCCGGTTTAACAAGTTCTTTGATGTCTTCTGCTTCTAGAGACTGACTATCCACATTGTAATAAAGAATAGGGTCTCTAGGGTTGGAAGATTCAAAAAAGACAGATAGTTTTGACTGCTCTTCTGTTTCACAGATGAGGATATTAGCTAACCTGCTCAGAGTATCAGTAACATCAAATTGCAACAGAGAAACCTGTTCACCCTCAGCATTAAACCTCAAAAAGTAAATATTACCATGTTTGTTCCCCATAATAACACATGGCAAACTCTCCGCTGCTCTGACAATACAGAAACGATTGAATCTTGTATCTTGAAACAAGAACTGCCAGTTGATGTAGTTTTTTAAAACTAAGACATTACCTAAAGTCGTAACGGCAAGTAAACCTGTTCCAAAATCAACGTATTCTTTCACCAGTTCTCCTTCATCAAAAACAACTGCCGCTTGCTGAGATATTGCTGTAAGCTCCCACTTCAAATTTAACGATCCATCTCTTTGATCTTGACCAAGATCGGTTACAAGAATTTTACCGTCAGCACCACCTGTAAAACCCAATAAAGAAGGGCCATACACATCAACACTCCATACATGTCTACCAGTATGACCATGTACAATTCTCTCTTGTTTTAGTTCTTCTTCACCATTACTGTAAGTCCAAACTCTGGCAGTACAATCCTCACTGGCACTGAGTAGCTGAAAACCATTGGCAGAAGTGTTATATATACTAAGACCCCAAATTCTGGATCCATGACCCCAACCATTTGCTAAAAGTTCACCAGTGTTCATATTCCATACTTTGATGGATCTGTCATCCGAGCAAGAAGCTAAGAACTGGCCATCTTTGGAAGCAGTCACATTGAAAATAGAGCCTTCATGTTTAGTCAAATTGTGTTTCATTTTGCATGATTCTAAGTCCCAAAGGATGATACCATTCATGACTGTACCGGCAAGGACAGTGATATTGCCATTTTCAACATTGAAATGCAAAGCACCTGAGTAAAGAATGGATTTCCATCCACAATTTCTGGTTTGAAGCAACCTTAACTTCCTGTCAATGATTTTCACAGAATGAACCAAGTTATGAGCCGATAAAACATGAAGTTGATCATCTGGAGCAAGTAGTATGTATGTGATCCAATCACCAACGCCAAACAGGGGTAGTTCACATGACAAGGTTTTGAATTCGTCAATAGCAAAAATAGAAAAAGTTTGACCACCCCATACAGCTACTATTTCATTATAAATATAGATACCATGAATTTTGTTCCTTGGAAATATTTGCCTTGAAAACAGCTTTTCACCAGTAGTATAATTGTATAATGATAGCAATGGGCCCTCTGCAACAAATAATAGTTCATTGTTGAAAACTTTCAAACTGCAAACGGGACCTATAGTCTCCAGTGGCTGAAGCTGAAAACCATTTCCAATCATTTTATTGATATTATACAGTAAAAACTAAAATATTGAAAGATTAAGTAAAGGATAGAAGAAAAAAAATTTTCTAGTATTGTTTTACACAGCCAGAGATCTCAGGTTCATCATCGATACTGAATTAGTGATAATCAAACTGTCATCATTACATGTCTGCAATTCAACCATCGACCGAACCCATTGAAGAGAAAAAGCTACACAGAAGAACGGTGGATCATTACACTCCCACTTTACAGGACTCAATAGCTGCAAACGTACAAAACAAGCGCCGAAAACGAAGACGCCAACTGGGTGCAATACGACCAGATGCCAGTTACTTGTCACAACTAGATGTTCCACAAAAGTCGAGTGCTACAGCAATTGTTGATCTTGCTGTGCGCTTTGTTCATGTTTCGACAAATAAATCAAGACATGCTATCCATGCTGTCAAGTGGACGCCAGATGCAAGAAGAGTTCTAGTCTCGTCTTATTCAGGCGAATTCACCTTATGGAATGGTCAAACATTTAGCTTTGAGTCGATAATGCAAGCACACGACTCACCGATTTTCTGTTTAGAATATTCTCATAACGGTAGATGGTTAATTAGTGGTGATCAATCTGGTTGTATCAAATTCTGGCAGCCCAATTTTAATAACGTCAACATTATCAAAAATGGTCATGACAATGCAATTCAGGACTTGAAGTTTAGTCCAAAGGATGCTAAGTTCGTTTCTTGTTCCGATGATCAAAATTTAAAAGTTTGGGATTTCACAACAGGTAAAACGGAACACACTTTCAAGGGTCATCATTGGGACATAAAAGCTTGTGATTGGCATCCTAGTATGGGACTAATAGTATCTGCATCTAAAGATAATTTAGTAAAGTTCTGGGATCCTAGAGATGCTTCTTGTTTGACGACAATTCATGATTTCAAGCATACAGTTTCGAAAGCAATGTTCCAGCCAACAGGCAATCAACGACTTTTGGCAGCATGTTCTAGAGACCACTCAACGCGTATCTTTGATATTCGAATGATGAAGTCATTATCTATTATTCGTACCAGTAATGAAGCAGATTTATCTGCATTGTCATGGCATCCAACTCACTCTAATGTTTTATCAATTGGAGGATATGATGGTTCTTTGACGCATTTTAATTTAGATCAGTCTTTGGATTTGGCTCTGGCTCTTAATTCCAATTCCAAACCCAACATAATATCAGACCCGTGGCACAATATACCTCATGCGCACGAAAAGGCAATTTACACTATGGAGTATCATCCACTAGGTCATATGTTGTGCACAGCAGGTGCTGATAAATCAATGAGATTTTGGTCAAGAGGCAGACCTAAAGAAACAGGAGTTTTTGCTGACAGTGCATACACAGGAGAGACTAGAGAAATTAACGCAGATGAAGAAGATAACGCCATAGGTAATTCAGGTGTTCCTGGTTTGTCTACGATTCCAGGATTTGGAGGATGAAACACACTGTTCTATTCTACAAGAATACTTCGATATATAGCTAACATTAACCCAATACATATGTATATAAAAACAACAATAAAAAAGCTAATATCTCCCTTAAAAAAAGCTTGAAACCCATTTGGTCTAACCAATAAACCAAATCCCTGTATTGGTTTTTCCCTTTGATATTTAAAATATCATCATAATCATTACATTTTTTTATTCATCAATGGTGACATTTTCGTCATCCTCGGTGATTCTAGATGACGATAGAACCTTTGGTAGAGTAGGTCCATAATTTTTGAACTGTCTGTCGGCAACAGTGATAGGACGTGAAAAGGGGGTGTTCACTGGTTTGTAATAACCTTCGTTGTAAAATATGCGAACCTTGTCGAGATACTCCCTGGCGTATTCTCCTCTATATGACATTAGGAAGTCGTACATCAAATTTAGCGCTAGGTATTTGAACGATAAACGTTGATGCCTTTTGGAGTCATGGTGTCTCACACCACAGTCGTAATAGATAGCGTCACCGACGTTGTTGATACCAAAGTACTTGACACCCAAGCTGGAAATCTCATCAACGGTGACACACTCGTATATGGATTCGTACTTTTGAATCCGTTGTAGAAAGTCTACAATAGCGACATTTTTAGGCATGTTCTTATAGTCATTGTTGTGTGCCTTTTGCTCGATGTTGTATCTTCTAAGAGCACGGTTTTGGCACTTGATTTCAAACAAGATCGGGTGAATTTTGACGCCTGCTTCAGTTGAGGCCTTTGTGATTTTTTCAAAAACCGTTTTCCTTCTCTCTATTGTTGTGTTAGTGGCATCGAAGACGCCGATGTCAAGCTCGTCTTTGGCCAATGCCGTCGTGAGGTCATTTAAGGCCTCAAAGGCATAGTAGTCGCGTCTGGCCAGAGATGACTGGTTTGAAAAATCAAAATCAAATTTGTCGTGTTCCGCCTCGTGCCTCCTCCGCACGTCACCAGCATTGAAGGACCGCATCCTGATCTGGTCGTCTGTCATTTTCTTGATGTAGTCCATGAGGTGGTTGATGGCAGATGACTTGCCGCACGCTGGCAACCCGATCAGCACTATCGCCCATTTCGTCTTGAAATCCCAGCTCGGATCATTATAGTTTTTGTTAAACGCGTGCTCTGATTCCGCACAGTGTGTAGACGTGGTGACCCGATTGAGTGGAGCAGACCCCTCAGCATACAGCGGTGACACTGACGCGTTGGACTCCGAGTCGTAGTCGGTGCTGGAGTCCTCCTCCTCGTCATCGTCCGCATCTGACACAAAGTCGAACTTCGTAGAGGGAACTCTTTTGTGGTGGTGGTGATGATGGTGGTGGTGATGGTGGTGGTGCACCTCGTACGAAAGCTGGTGCCGCTGAATGCTGTCATCAAGCAAGTCCAAGTCCTTCACACTCAACAACTTCCCCACCTCGCTGTCGATCAGCTGTGGCGAATACTCTGGTGTTGTTTCCGAGTAACTGGACCGTAGTGATGCAAACGAACTTTTACCCGCCGTCAGAGACACCGCTTCAGCCATCTCCTCGATGTCGGTGGTGGTCGAGCACGACGAGATCGACTGCTGCGATCTTGTCCGAATGTGCTGCGACACTAGTGTGTGTTTGTGAATTGTCATCCAGTTTGCCTCTATCTACTATCAGTAAAAAAAAAAAGACGTTTTCTGATGGGGGACAACTGGCTTATTTGACGTTCCGTTTCGGATTTTTTGTCTGGAAAAATTTCTCCTCTCACTTTTTCTTTTTTTCCCCAGCGGAGTTCCCAACTCCGAGACCGCTCAGCAGCTCTGTTTCCCTCTTGACGCCAAAGAAAAGTCCTCTCTGGGTCTCTCTGGAAGCCACAAGGTGGTGGCCAGTGCGTGTGAGGAGATTCTGCATGGTGACAACGTCGCGTGCGGTGAGTGGGAGGTAGCCGTGGACGCCGTCGAGCAAGCGCCACCCCTCAGACGGTTCAAGACCGTACGCCAAACCAATCAGAACGCCGTAAACGTCGCAGTCCACGACACACTGGACATCGCTTATGGCAAGCTTGAGCTTGGCAACAAACGCAGCGGTGAGCCTGTCAGGAAACCCACGGCCGGTGACATACACCACGTCTTCGCGGTGCTCTCTTTGGATCGCAGTGGCAAAGACGGCCTCCTTCTCGATGACGACCAGCTTGTGCCCGTGCACCGTGGTGCTGACGCCAATGAGCTCTGGTGGGGCCCCCTTGCGCCAGACGAGGCCCTTCTCGACCGCTCGTAGTGAGAGACACGCTAGACTCGTGCCGAGACACGCACAGATTGCGTCCACTGCCTCATCAACAACTCGCTGAGACGCAAATAAGGACACGTCCAGATAATACAACGCACGCTTGCTGATCACCTCGTTGGCACGCAGCTGGCTCACTATGATCCCTAGAATGCGCACGTACCGCACAAACCGCGTGCTATCGCTCGCCTTCATCGCCGGATACCGCAGCTTGCTCTTGCCCAAGCTGAGCTCAACCAGCTGGCCTGCCTTGACGCCGTGCTCAATCAGTTGGAGCACCGTCTCCAAGTACCAGCAGAGATCACCGCTGCTGCTGCTGCTTCGGTCGAGTCTGACCACGCGCTTCACAGTTTCCCCCATGGCTTGCGTAGAAGAAGTCCTGTGCACTGGATTGCCAAAATACAAAAGTGTGCATACAAAGAATTTTTAGCTGCTCTCAGCCTTTGAACATAAATCTATTCTGAGGCTAGCTATCATGACCACCCTCTGCACATGTTTGCACCTTCGCAGACTGAAAAACTGGTAACGAGATTATTTCAACAAAGAAAATGTTAAATATCGTCATTTTACACGTGACATTGTAATTTACGTTTGGCACTACACTTCAGGCGACAGCATACTTCTAGCCGTAAAGCTGCATATAAAAACTCTATTCAGCAATAATACGCTTATAGCAAACTAATTGTATGTTGATATTACCGTGCGTGGCAACACGCTTATACTCAAATCAATAAGTTTCGAAAATCAAAGAATGAATCGCATAATTCTCATTAGCTTCCTCCACATCTTCCCAATTACCAATGAAGTCATCCTTCCCACGAACAATACCAGGCAAGGTTTTTCCTCCGCAGTAGCGTCTCCAAATTGACTTTGCCTCTTCATCTGTCCCCAAATCTCTCACAGTGTATGCAATCTTGTTCACGGTAAGAATAGTAATCACTCTCTGCGTGCGATTATGAACATGGAACCCACCGGCAAGGGAAGTATAAAGATAGACAGGTTCATCCTCAAACTCCATCTTGGCGGCCTTTGGAACAAAAACAGATCCGTTGTTAGCGTCCTCAGCATTGCTTTTGGACGCAAGTTGAGACTCCTTTTCCTTGCGAGCTGCTGCAACTAGTGCATCAAATTCAGCATCGTCACGTATATCCTTTTGTTCTTTGACGGCACCTGCAACCAGAACAGAAAGCTCGTCTGTCTTGTCATAAGATCTCCCCTTATTGGAGTGTTCCTTCATTGCTTCTGCAATCAGCGTTTCAATGTCATCTTCGTGACATGCCTTTCTTGGTTCTTCTTTAACGCTACCTGATGCCAATTCCGATCCAGATTTGCTTTCGTGATCAATTTTACCTTCTTTCGAATCTTCTTTGACTCCATCCAAGAAATTTTGATCTGGTCTTTGGTTGGCGTCATCTGTTTCATCCACAGAGCTGGTATTTGTGGCAGTTGAGGCTTGAGGCGTATCAGTAGATTTCACAACATGACTTGTAGCTTCATCATTTGTAAGCGACGGAATTCTTAGTGGTTCTTCGTGCTCATCATCAAACAAGTTTTCATCACTATTATCTTCCTTTTCCTCTTCTCTTTCTTGTGTCTCTTCTATTTCTTCGCGCTCTCCCTCTTGTTCTTTTTCTTGTTCTTGTCTCTCTTTTCTTTCTACTTCCACATTTTTGGTTTTGTTAGTTTCCAAATTTTCGTTCAAATCGGAAATTTTATCAGTGCTCCTATCAGTAGCCTTTTCGTCTTTGGTAAAGTCCAGATCTGTTGCTTCTTTACTGATGAGATTTTGTGCCTGACTTGCTGTAGTCTTGTCTTTTTCTTTATGCAAAAGTTGCTTTTCATCCACAGATTCAGCAGTATCAGTACTCTTCATTTTATCATCTACTGAACGCGCAAACTCGTTTGATGCACCCTTTAAATTATCTCCTGAATCTTCTCTGTTGCTTTCATATTTTACTGCAGTTTCTGTCTCCTTGTCAGCAGAGTCATCATTAAGCATTAATTCCTTAGCAGAATTAGCCAATTGATTTAACATTGTATCATTATTCATTGCGCGACAACTCGCATTGTCTTCTTCTTCTTTAACATCTTCCAAATTACTTAAAACGTCACTGCTTCTAACTGATTTGATATTGCTTGTGGTATCAACATGTTTCAATGCCTTTTCAATAGCATCTTCAAAGTTCGGACCATTAGAACTTGGATCTTCTGAATCGTTAGTCAGAGCACCACTATTCTTCAATTCTTCAAGTGAAACATTCTCACCAAGAGCCTTGCGGTCATTCGCAGCTCTAGAACGTGATCTAGAGATTGATCTCAAATAGTTTAGAGATGAAGAGTTGAAATATTTTTGTCCATGATTTGGATCATGTCTTGGTTGACGTTCCAGATTGACAAAAGAAGGGGTAGAGCTGATTGGATGATGGAAGTTTTCTTCATTTAAACCACTGTGGTATGAATCACCTCTAGCAAGATGTGGTTGAAAAACACCTGAATTCTCCCTAGCCAACGATCTACCTCTACTTTCTGTTGGAGCCAAACTGGACGCTCTTGACTGTGATCTTGATCCCTTTCTTCTGGCTGCAGGTGGCAGCATTTCATCATCTGGATGATCTTCGGAATCATCAATTGTGTCAAAGTTCAACTCCTTGAGATCGTTCATCATTTTTGAAAGCTTTGAATCCAACAAAGATGCGTCTCTCTTCTTCTTTTCGTCAAATTCACCTGTATTAACTTCTTCTAGAATATCATCAACACTCTTGACCTTCTCTGCTGAAATTATGTAGAGATCTTCATCTCGATTCGCAGGAGTGCCTTTGCCAATCTTCTTCTTCTTCTTTTTTATGGAATGATTGTACCCACTAGCTTTACCACTTGCAGGAACCACAAATTCGTCACCATGACCACCATATACATTCATTTCATTTTCATCTGATTCCTTGGCCTTGGAATCATCAATGTTAAGGCTATGCGAGACTGAAGGAGCCTTTTCTGTCTTCAACTTGACATCGTCTGGTAAAACTTCATCCTTAATATGTCCACTACCGTCCATAATGGAATCTAATTCACCTTCTCCGTCATCAACTAAACCACCCTCTGCCCTCAAATCCGCCAAAGTCACATATTGACTTCTTGATTCTCTATTTTTAACGACTGGCTTTGAGGAAGATCTGGATGGGGTCACTGATTCTTCATCAAGGTCTCGTAAAGAAGCACCAACCAATGCTGGTCTATGATGCTTCTTGAATTCTTCCAATTCATTTTCCATATCCATTTTGTATTATCTCTTGTCTTATTGGTGACAATTGGAATGGGCTTGAAGTTTCGTGTTTCGCTTTCACCAACTTTTTTATCACCTGTCACGAAAACGATATCATTTTCAGATAAGACAGTGCTTTTGCAAAAAAACATAATTCATTCGAATAATGGCATTCTTCGAAAAAAATATTCAATAATATTTGACGTTACTTAAGTATAAAACTACATAAAAAGTTATCATTTATATGTTTCTGTCTAGTTTTGTAATTACATGTGAGTTTACTTCTTACCTTCCACAAGTTCATGAAGCTTTTTGGTTGCCTCAGCAATGTTTTCCGGCTTACCCTTAATGCTTATGTCACAGTTTTCACTATTCTTGGAAGGGATGAAAATCTTAACATTAAATTCAGATTCAACAGCATTCTTCGTGGAACCAGAAGGACCAATAAGATATCTGTGCAAGTTCTTTGGTATTTCAACTTTTTCTTCGACAATACTTTCAAGTTCAGCAACAAGCTCCTGAACTCTAGCAATGATCTTTGCAACAACAACTTTGTCACCTTCACACTTCACAGTATTCAGTTTTTCACTGATACCAGGGAACTGTAACAATCTTCTAAAATCACGGTCATTCTCATTACCACCCGCCTTAATCATAATTTCTCTTTTGTTGAGACCAGATGGTCCAATAAGAGTTCTGTACCATTTTGAATCAACTTCAATGGTTTCAGTGACAAAATTAACAACACGCTTTTCGATTGCTCTGATTCTTTCAACAGCTTGTGCAATACCCTTCTTAGAACCAGTTATGGTCAAAGGAACAAGTTCAGCACCCTCGACAACATTGCCGACTTGAATGTTGGCACCTGTATCAGCAGAAATGTCATTCAAAGTTTCACCTTTTCTACCAATAATACTACCAAGTGCTTCTTTGGAAACTTCAATCTCTTCCTTGAAACCGTTTTCTTTTTCATAATCCATCAACATCTTGATTTCTTCTTCCGTTTTAGCGACACCTCTTGATGGACCTCTGATAAGGACATCTGATTTTTTATTTTCAGCGTTATTGTCAGGTAATTGAATTTTAACATTGTATTTGTTTTGTAATCTGTTGATGTAAATACCATTTGGACCAACAAGTAATTTATGGTATTTAGGATCCACATTCATAACAAGGGAAACTTCATCAGCCCACTTTTTGGTTAGAGAGTGAATCTTTTTAATCAGTTCATCAACGTTTGACTTCAAACCAGTCAACTTAACTTCTGTTTCTTCGGTGTTGTCCTCTTTTCTAGATATAACATCAATTTTAACACTAAAATCATCTGATAACTCATTTAAATGAGAACCCTTTTGACCAATAAAACGTGCAAGAAATTTGCTTGGGATTTCAATGGTCACATTGTACTTGGAAGCTTCCTCATAATTCTTGACATCTTCAATCAATTGATTAATTTGCTCAATAGCTTCATTAATAACATTTTTGTAACCTCTCAAAAAAATTTCATTTTCGGATGCACCTTCAGCGTTTTGATGGAGCTTAATTTCAAGGGAGTTTGGTTCAAATTTATTCAATAAAACATTCAAAGAATTACCCTCTAAATGCTTTTGTTCTTCAGCACCCAACTCTATAGTTTTGAGAGTTAAAGATGCAGAAAGATCTTTCAACTTAGATAAAGAAGCTTCAACATTATCTAGTCTTGCGTTGATCTCTTCACTGGAAGGAAGGAATTCATCATCTGATTGTTCAATAACTAAAACCAATGAGTTTCCAAGACCTGCTAGAGAACCTAAAGGAATAATAGCAACATTTTCCTTGATTGCAACAGAATTATCTAATTTAGCAAAGAAAAATGATTCAATATCGTTGATAGTTCTAACAAAACTTGGTGCAATTTTGTTGACGGTTTCCACAATTAACTTTCTAGCAGATTTGATAGCGTCCTTGTTTTCCTTTGAAGTGGTGAATATGACTAAAACTGATTTATTGTCTGGATTGGCCAAGGATTTGTAAGATGGAGCTTTGATCTTGACACCAAATTCACTTGAAACAGCATCAAAAAATTTTGTGTAAATGAAAAATGCAGTGATGATTTTTGCGTGTTCAACGTTGTTACCATGTGACTTTGCCAAGTTCAAAGTGTCAGTAACACTTTCAGAGGTCATTTTTCTGGCAACATCAATAGCCTTGGCGACATTAGGGGATGAACCAATAAATTTAACAGTATCAGAAGTGCTCTCTTCATCTGGCAATTCAACGACTACGTTACTTTCTTTTAAGATTTCTTCAATGTTAAGAAGATCATGATATTGTTTTGGAATGTTCTTTTCAGTACATGTGAGGCCGTTTTCGAGTTTATTGAGAAGCTTTTTGATTTGATCTCTAGACTCAATGATGGATTCTCTTGGACCAGAGATAATGATGTTTGAAGCTTTGGATTTAGCATCAGGAACAACAACTTCAATGTCCTTTGAAAATTCTAATTGGTCGATTTCAGTAGAAACAAATTGTTTGATACTTGCAGGAATTGGAATTCTAACACTGAGGGACTTTGTTTGAGAGTTGACAATAGCCAAAATCTTGCTCTTAGCCTCCTGGCAGCCTTCAATATCACCAACTACGTTGACTTTAAGTGACTTACCAAATAATTCTTCGTCTTCATTTGAAGGAACGAACTCCTCGTCTTCTTCTTCCGAGTTTCTTTCTATATCAATCTTGACACCTGTAGATTCAATAATTGGGTTAAGATTTTTACCTCTTGGACCAATAACTACAGATCTCAATTTTGATGGTATAGTGAACTCCAATTCGGTTGGCTTTGTAATTTGCTTCAAGATCTGCTTTCTAGCAGTTTGAACATTTTCGTTCTTACCACTCAGTAAAAATGTTCTCTTTCTTGTAGTAGAAGAATGAGTGGATTCAATTTTTACATCATAGATAGACATAATGTTGGAGGTGATCTTAAATCTCTCTGCTTGAGCCAGGTTCTTTTGTTGGTCGTCATCAATAATAAAAGTCAATTGGGTAGTTGAAGACTTCACAGCAGGCTTGAATGATTTGGAAGAATTGACATCATTGGCAACAGCTGAGGACCAGCCATTGGTGGCACTCTTAGCACCCCATGTGGATGCAGTGTTGGTGCCGGAACCAATTGACTTACCTAAAGAAGGGAAAGCAGTGGTATCATAAATATTCAGTTTCTTATTAGTAGAAGAGGATGACTTAGCAGCGGTATTAAGAACAGATTCACTGGTGGTCTCGGTGTCTGAAACATCACTATCAATGATACTTGAAGAAACGGTGGGTTCAGGTGTAGCAGAAGCTCTGTGTTGTTGAGCGAGAATTTCAGCAGGAGAGGACATATTCAGTCAGATAAATTAACAGACAGCCGGCACAGTAATAGAGGTAAGAGAAGTGATAAAAAGGTTTTAGATGCTTTTTAAAACAAAGAACAAAAGATCTATCCACAGTTCGACTAAAGGATGAGTTGTTCCTTTTTTTCTCTCCCCATCGCTGATCTGAAAAATTTTGGAAGAGATCTAAATTTCAAGCAATGTAAAAATCAGCGTTAAGTAAATAGTTGATTTATATAAAGTGTAGGTTATAATTGGCGAATTGTGTAACCGCGTTACATAGGTGAACCTCTTATTCGTTAGATATTACACTTTTGTGAAACCTTAGTGCAATTTCTTTGAAATCTGCTTTTCAGAATAGGTACCGAGAATAAACGACGCCAACCATAGCGCTTGTGGGGAGTCCCAACCAGCAACGAAAGCATTAAGTAAACCTGGGCCTGGGCATATACCTGCGATACCCCAACCAATACCAAAAACAACATTTCCAATAATGAACTTGAAATCAGTTTGGTTACTGAAATTCAGCTGGAACTTTCCTTCCAAAGCTGGTCTTTGTGTATTTGGGGGCATCCAGTTTTTCCAAAGGATTATATTTGGAATGATTGTAAACAAAGGTATCATTATCAAGGATGGGTCAAATTTTGAGGAGTCAAACAATGAAAGGAATCCAACGACCTTTCCGGGATCTGTCATTCCAGCAACAAAAAGACCCAATCCAAAGAACAGACCAGTAGACATGGCTATCAATGAACGCATGACAACCAAACTTTTGCTTCTCAATCTCTTTGCAACGACAGGAAGTATCACATACGACCATAACAAGCTGCATACACTTAAGCCTCCCAAAGTCAACGCATTGGCCTTAAAAAGAAAAAATGTGGTATCCACATTACAGCAAGGACCACCAGCACATGACAATTGTTGACTGTTGCCCATTAAGAAGTTAGTGATGACACCTGCGGTGAAGAACGTAATAGTTGCCACAAACGAGCGCCATCTCAACCTGCTTAAGCCTGATAACATATGACCACTGGTGCAACCGCAGCCAGCACTTGTACCCAATCCTACGCATAGCCCAGCAAGGGCATACAATGGAGTACTAAGATTGAGAGGATTAGAAACTAGGGTGAATGCCGGCAACAGATATTTAGCAATCTTCGTAGAAAGGAACATACCTAAAACTATGGAAATGTTGTTTGCATTAGGATTTGACAAAGAACCATAAATTGCAGAGGAAAAGCCCACAACTTTCCCCTCTAGTTTTAAATAAGATGATGTAGCAGCTTGTATCAACACAGCGCCTATTCCTGACTCGAGAACTGTAAACATTTGATTTGTCACTTAAAAGAAAGCTTTCGGGGAATGATCAATATTTTTTCGGCTTCGGAGTTTCACTTAAAAAGTCGTTGAACAAAGGTCTAAGTAGATACAGATAGATGGAGGTTAATAAATGTACACAGCTTATTAATGTTTACTTACTTCCTCTTCCCACTGAACTCCACACCATTCTTCAATGTATGAAACACCGTATTTGTCAATCATATGCTGCGGAACTGTATCATCACAATCTGTAGCAACTATAATGGTACCCCATTCCATACCATCTCTTAGTATATCGATAACAGCATCCTTTTCCAAGTCAATGATCATTTTCGGCATTAGCTGGAGCTCAAAACGTCTTGCTCCAGAAGGGTTGTAACCAGGAGAAGGAATGTTCCATTCACTTGGTGGCTTGAGCTTGCCATTGGAATCATAAAATATTTGACTGACATCATCCTTGGAACTATATAATAGTGGCTGCCCATTTAGCTCGTAACGCACCACTTGGCCGGTGTTGAATGAAACAACGTTTGAGAAATTTTGGAATGTTTGATCTTCAACCATTTTAGCTATTTCTTCATTCTCTTTGGATTTTTCTGGGTTGATCTTGGGCAAGTTTCCAGATTTAACAGAAGCATTGTCATCAATCACAGAGCCATCTTCTTGGATCTTTAAGTTGTCAGGAAGTGGAGGTAGATATTGGTTTTTAGGATCCAAGCACTCTGACTCAAAATAAAGTATAAAACCTGGAAATTCAGGCAATTTGATGTGTTCAATGTCTTGTATCGCTTCGTTTATGGTGTCCTTTCCTTGAGTCACGTCTGCAAATGTGGGTTTCGTTGACTCTTTTGAGTTCTCCTCCTTTGAGTTTTCAACACCACTTTTCACGGCTTTTTCTATCTTGTTCATTGCAAATGGGTTGGATGGGCTACTGGCAAATGGATTGGCTGCATTTGTTTTTGACCCAAAAAGACCAAGCATTTTTTCCTTTTGTTCTTTAGCTTTTCTTTCAGCCTCTTGTTTCTTCTTTCTTTCAGTTTCAAGTCTTGCCTTCTCGTCATTTTCCTTCTCCATCATCAAAACAGGATCTTTTTTAACACCTCTAACGCATCTAATAGCGCCTTTGGTTCTTCTACAGCGTGGCTCTATGCATGCAAAAACGTAGATACATCTTTCGTACCAAGTATCTTCTAAGTTTGCATTACACTGTAAAAGCAATCTCATTAATCCATCACAATTACTACAATGCACGTATTTTTTAGGAATTGGCGATTGTTCATGCAGTGGAATAGGTTGAGAGCCAATAATCGAATCATTTGGATATGGCTCATTGTTCTCGTCAATTTGAACGTCAATGTAGCCTAACAAAGTATTAGTGTTAACCACAGGTTCACTCATACCGGATACAAAAGACATACTGCTATCTCTGGTATATCTATAGTTTGATTGTTAAACTTTTCGATGTTTTACATTTATCAAAAAAAATTTTTACGATGCAATTAATAGAATTATAATAATCTTTAGTCTATCTAAAAGGTGAAAAGAAAATAAACTATGTCCTCAGAAATATGAAAATCTTTAAATTTAGTCAAGAGTTTAATATCTTCTTGATCACAAGAAAACTTTTGCTGTTAGTTTCATGACATTATTAAAGTCTTCGTGACACCTTAGTGATCAACCGATCAATTTCAGCAAAATTTTTAGGGTTGGATGCAAACTGACGATGAGATTCCACAATTATGTGGTCTTCAAAATCTGTGTATTTAACGCGACAGTTTTCGCAATAACCAGGTTTCATTTCGTGCTTCTTCTTTTGCTCTCTTTCCTTTTTGCTATTGATTTTCAGTGGAGCTAATTTGCTAATGTCTTCGTTGGCAATTTGATTATTAAGTTGGAAAAATGGACTCTGTTTCTTTAGTTGGCCTAACTTAAGTTTAGGTAATTTTAGCTTGACCATATATGATTTGCTATCGTTAAACAATGAAAGAGATGCACTCGTTGATGTAGATGTGATTGACTCTAAATCGTTTTCGTTGGGAAGCGTTGAATTACCCTGCTGCATAACAACTGTATCAGGGCCAGCTCTACCAACACTAATAGCCACTGACGGAAATGCCACAGTACGCTTAGAATCTTTCAAAAGAGTACGGTTTGTGGCCGATGCCCTTGATGGACCCAACCCATTTCCCTGAGCATTTTTGGACCCTTGAGATAAAACACCACCTACAACATTGCTTCCAGATTGAGTAACCCCAGATGCTACGATCTCACCATATTCACAAAGAAGCTTTCCATTACCTTGCTCTGATTGCTTTGACGGCTGATGGTTTTGTTGCTGTGATTGCTGTTGCTGTTGCTGGACAAAGTTAGTTCCAAAAACGCTATTTTCTCGACGAATTTGTGGAGGAGGAGCAGGTAACATTGGTATATCAAATACTAGTTTGTCTATTTTTCTTTTTGTGGAGGAAACTCTTTTATGACGAGTTGCTTCATCAATCGCATCAGGTTCATTTAGCAACATGTTGAGGATTTTATTAGAATCGTTAGTGATACAATTATCATTATTTTTGACATACTTGTTTTCTAGCTCTTTTTGCTTTTGTAATGCTCCTTTCAATATCAATTCATCGAAGAAATCTTCCAAACCTGAGCCCTTGTATTTAATATGAGGGTCTTCTTCAGGTTTTTTGCTGTAATAATTGTTGAGATATTGTTTTGCATAGTCTACACGGTTGTCATAAGAGCGTCGATTCAATTCCGGATAATCTGAAGGGTAACAAGCTTCTTCTAGTTGAAGTCTATAACTGGTACATTCATCCAAGTTCTGTAAACGACGTTTATGTCTCTTTAACAAACTGGCCTGTGAGTTGGATTTTGATTCTTCAACAAAAATGCTTTTCCCGTTGGTACTTTTATTAATCTTGGTGCATTCTTTAGTGTCTTTCCATTCTTTGACGATTACAGGTCTAAACCTTTGACTCAAATCATAAACGTAAAGATGTGGACCAATAAAATATTTCATATCATCTCTTTTTGCAAACGGGTCTCTATCATTCGTACCAAATATTCTTTCGTTTTGAAGCAGTGACTCCAATTGCACGTCATGCTGTGAGCTGCATTCTGGTATATCTACTTCTAGATGCTTCATAAATCTAAAAACTTTTTCAATTGACCACACCTTAATTTGCTTTTTGGCTACAATCCTAAATATGTCACCCATTGGGTACTGAAACTTCTTATCGTATGCTCTTTTGGAAACTATGATGGTGATGTTTTCATCAAAAAATGGTTCAATGGTAGCGCCTAGTGATTTCAACGCTAGCATGGATCTCTTTCTGTCTTTATCGTGCGTGTCGTCGTGTTCAAAATAAATATGTTGAGATGGTAGTATGGACCTCCATGTTTGTTGCCATTTGTTCAACTCCTTTTCGTATGTTTGTACCTTCTGATTTTTGCTTGCTGTTGTTGTTGTTGTCGTCGTTGCATCTGTTGTTGCCGTGGTATTTGACATCAGAAAAGGGACATGCCCGTCCTTTTTTGGTGTTGAAGTCCCCAGTAACTCCAGTTGCGTATCTGTGGGTCTCGTGCTATGTGTTACTTGAAATTGCTGCTGGTGTTGTTGTTGAATAATGGGTTCTCTTGAAATGACGCGTTGTTTTGGCTTCCCCATATCCGTTTCTGCTCCTGTTTGTCCACCAACATGAGAATTAGTGTTTCTAAACTGCCTTGATCGATCTCTGAGAGGCTTTCTGACCCCCAAAGCCTCTGTCATCGTGTATCTTGCTGCTTGCTTGCCAAAAGAAGGTTGGTGATATGGAATTTTTTTGCCCTTTTCAATGTCTCCTTCCACTTTTTACTTGACGCGTCACATTTCTTGGTGCTTGTTGAACTTTTGTTCGTCGATAGAGTTAAAAACATGCTTCAGTCGTCTGTCCTGGAGCCGCTGCTCTCGCAAATTCTTGACCCTGCACCAGAGATTACAGATTTGGTCCCATACTTTGTGTCTCTTATCTCAAATGACACACAAAGGGCACTTATCTCTTACATCTCTAACCCTTCACAGAAGCTAACAGATGAAGAGGTACATGAATACAAGACCGGTGAGCCTAAGTCTGGCGATGAATATGAAGCATCATCTCCTCTGGGGTACGTGCAGCAGCAAACGGCGCCAACTAAGACTCAGGAGATTAAAAAGGAAATTGAGGTTCTGAATAACTCACAGTTCTCCGATGATTACATTAATGCAGACTCTAATCCGCGGACCATGCTCAACGTGCTGTCATTGTCTGTTATAAAGCAGTGGAGTGAATATCTTCAGTCAAATAATTGTGAGAACTTTTTGGGTGAGTTACAAACATACGAACATGATAAATATCGATTCTACATTCACGGAGTGAAAGACGAGTATTCGGTCTTGGTGTGCTGCGATGAAAACTACCCAACGGCACTAATTGTCGGTAAATTAGAGAATCTTTGTAAAATATTAGCTGATAGGATATAAACTTAAACGAACTACATTATTGATATGATAACAGAAACATGATAGCAGCTATTTAATGGGGTAGATGCAAAAGATAATTATATATGTATAAAGAGGGGTAGGAAAACTCAATCGTGGATGTCATTGACACAAGGTTTCGAAGGGGAAAGAAATTATGCATCATGTTCAAGTAAAAATAACCAATGATTTGGTGGTATTGACGAAAAATAAAAAAACGAACTAATAGTACGGCTTTTTCATTGACGATATAGTAAAATCAATTGTAGAAAAGTGTATTTTGTGTCTTTGTGTATCAAAACTTGAACATTTTTAGTTACTCAGACTGTGGATGGTATAAATGTGTGAGTACTTAATTGCTTTTTTGTGTTTTATCGAGACTGTCTAATCGTCAAACTCTTCGTTAGCATCTTGATCTTCAAGCTCTATGTCATCGTCGTCATCTTCATAATCGTCTTCATCTTCCTCCTCTTCGTTATCCTCATCCTCTTCCTCTTCGTCGTAAAAATCATCCTCCCACCAGTCCTCTTCAGGCTCTTCTTCCTTCTGCGCAACCGATACCTCTTCAAAAGAAGGCATGACAAACCCCTTAGGAATGCGTTCTCTGCTTTTCAAAACGTCGTTTTTGACTTTCTGTTTGTAAACATCTCTTTGCTTCCGATAGCACAAGCCAGCGTCGACATTTGCAGGGGAGTTAACGTTAGGATCTTCTAGCAAAGATAAGATACTTAGCAAAACTGTTTCAACTCTTTGGGCAGGACTCCATGTCAACTCGTCTGGCTCGTCTGCCTGATCCTGGCCCGCTTGATGCAAAATCGATATGCATAGTCTTCCATCGGGATAGACGTTGGGATGAAATATCGAAGGTGTGAACCTAAAGGTGGGAGGTTTGAAAGGGTACTCAGGCGGGAACTTTAGTTGTGCATCGAAATAGGCACCGTTGTATTCAGACTTAGGATCGATAACCATGATGGCAACTTTCCAGTTGAAGATGTTGGAATCATCAGCAAGTTCAACGTGCACCTGTTTGAGACCTGTTTTCGGGTGTGTGATGTCTCTGAACTCCTTCCAAAGGATCTTTTGGGCCGACATTTGACAGTGGCAACTTTTATAGTTGAAAAGAAAAAACGTTCAACTTGGAGACATTAGTAAAAAGAGTGGAAAAAGTGCCTTTTGAGTCAGCCTTTGAACAAGATAATTTGTAGAATTGCAGTAACGTTAGCCAGGCTATCTGTTTTGTGAATGTGCTCCATGTGTGCACTTGTTTGAAGTGGCTTTCTAAGGTACCACTGCTGGCAAAGTTTACTTAAAAGCATATGTATCTGTGGAAACTAAATATGTGGTTATCGTAGAGATTACAGTGGAAATTACCACCGATACTACCGTAACCTCATTGCTGAGAGGTTGCCCTCTCTGAAGACCACAGATAATTTAGCCTGTTAGCAGCTATGCCTCAGGCTGTCTACGTAACTGTAGATTACGAAATTATTAATTATATAACTTATTCTCATCCCCTTGACTTGAATAACACCTAGTTTTCGGATATATACACGTAAAAAACTAATAGTAACTCGGTGCAGCAGCGCAGAAGTGTTTAGTCCTCAGCCAAAACAACAGACTTGACAAGCTCCTCCTCCTCTTCCTCCTCCTCGGGGGTGATTCCTAGCGCTTTGGCACGTTCCTCCAAACGCTTTCTCTTGTCGATCTTGGCCTGTCTGATTCGAGCTAGCTCTGCTTGGATCTCATGTGGCTCCTTAGGAATTTTGTTCAACGTATCTGGGTCAGGCCAGTACCCCGGCATGTTGAACTTCCTGTCGGTGTCGATACCAACGTAGTACATGATTGTGATGGGCGTCATCAAGTAGAACGAGAACTTCGCTAGCTCGAACTGCGAGCGAGTCATACGTGGCAGATAACGGAATATTGACATTGCTTGATCTCTGGAATGAACCACAACAAAGGCCGATACCACAATTGGCGTGAGATATTAGCCCTTGCTTATGTAAAGGCTCAGCGTGTAGCTAGGGTTTGAGTGGAGGTGCAGACTTTCGTAGTACACGGTGGGCGGAAAGGTAGAAGGGATTACAGAAGATGGTCCAGATAGTTAACACACTGGGATGGCAAATGATTATATCCGTTTCTGTGGACGGGGCCATCTACAGAGTCTCAATGATACCCGACTTAAACTAAAATTTACTGACAGATAAGAAATACACTAAAGTCACACACCATAGCAATCACAAAACTTGATTATCAGCACTACAAACATCGAAGGTGTGCAGGTGGCTTAATGAAGCACCAGCATCCCCGTTCATCCACATCTGTTACTGAATGGTTCTGATTTCATAAACTCTTACACCCATTGGCTATAAAGCTTTAGTAGAAAAAAAAAATTTTCAGTCTTGTATTAATATCCTAAGTAGAGTTAAGGAAGTGAAATGTCCAAGATCCTTCAAATATGTACCCATTCGGGGTCATTCCATGCAGACGAAGCTTTGGCAGTGTATATGCTGCGCTTATTGCCAAAGTGGGAGAATGCCAAGTTGGTTAGATCAAGAAATGCAGCTGACTGGGAGGCCTCCGACATCGTTATGGATGTCAGTGGTAAGTACGATCAGGTGAAGTATTTCGACCACCACCAGAGGGAATTCAACACCACCTTCAACAACAAGTACTCCACTAAGCTGTCCTCCGCAGGCCTCATATACAAGCACTTTGGTCAGGAGATCATTGCCCATGTGTGCGAGTTAAACGCTAAGGAAGACGAGGCTAAGATCGAGTTCTTGTTTGATAAGATATACGCGGAGTTCATTGAGGCAGTCGACGCTAATGACAACGGTATCAACAAGTTCCCAGACCAGGACAACCTTCAGCCAAGATTCAAAGACAGAAACTTCTCGTTGGCAGGCGTTGTGTCCAACTTGAACCCTTCCTGGGACCAGGAACCAACCGACACTGACTTCGATGCGCAATTTCTCAAAGCTTCAACTATCATTGGTGACGCGTTCCTCAATTACCTCACTTTTGCTGGTAAGTCCTTCCTCAAGGCCAAACAGTATGTTCTGGACGCTGTTGCTACCAGATTTGATGTCGATCCAAGTGGAAAGATCCTCCTCTTTGACAGGTTTGTCCCATGGAAGGAACATCTTTTCACTGTTGAAAAGGAACAAAACATAGAAAGCGAGGCTCTATATGCCCTGTTTCCTGATAGTTCAGGAGCTTGGAGAATTGCCGCCGTGCCAGCGTCTTCAACATCCTTTGACTCCAGAAGAAAGCTTCCTGAAGCTTGGAGGGGTGTGCGTGACGAAGAGCTCTCCAAATTGACTGGTGTTGACGGCTGTGTCTTTGTTCATGCTGCGGGCTTCATTGGTGGAGCCAAGTCCCGTGATGCCGTAGTTCAATTGGCTAAATTGGCCATTGCTTAACTTTATATTCACTAAATATATATTTTCATGAGCATATCTTCTCCTAAAATTTCTTTTCAACCTCCCTTCTCAGAAAAAAAAACGGACACTAGATACTATTCTATTCATAAAAGGTCAAAAAAGTAGCTACAGTGCATCGGTTCTGGTTTCGTTATTTTTACTGAAGGTCCATTATGAAAAAGCTATTGCATATCAATAGGGAGAAGAAACAAAGTGGAACAAAGCAGCCTCATTTGTCTGCATTTCGAGATGCAGAGAGATCTGGAAACAAAGAGGAAAATGTCAATAAACAGCATTCAGGTTTGAGATCTTCATTGGCATTACGTGGAACTAAATCTTCTTTGTCCTTGAGATCTAGCTACTCTCAAGAATCCTTTCATAATAAAAATATGAAGCTGAACGACTCCTATGCTAGTTTAGAACCTGATCCACTACCAGAATCAAACAATACAACAATCAACACACAAAACACCATCAGTGAAGAGACACGAGGTGGTGACTTTTCTACCGCTAATATGTTAGATGTTGAATCTTTTGTTTCATCAAATAACCACGATTTATCAGACTCAAAATTCAAGTATTCACAATCCGAAAACTCTAGCCATGCAACAAATGTATCCTCTGAACGATCCATCTATAGACAATCAGTACAGTCTTTGCAAGCTAACAGACGCCATACGCTAGCTGGCACCAATTATAGGGTCTCTTCTCTAGTGGACCAGAACTGGGATAATAGTATCATAAAAACAAACTGGATTAACAAACTAGTGGATGATGATCTCGCCAAATTGGTAAGGGCAGAGCTCAAGGGATCACAGCTGCTGTTATACAAACCAAATGTGGAATTATTTTATGCTAAGAACCTCATAAGTTGCGATGAGTCTGAAATTGATTTAAATAACGAAGATGTCAAATCAATCATGAATAACGAATTCATCCAAAGCACTTCTGATTTGAAATCACTTTCTAGCACTACTGAGAACTCTGGAGAAATAATCTCTGATGACAATGTAGACGTTTTATCCGCACAATTAGATCACTCGTCGATCTTTAGTTCAACGGTCTTCGCCAAAATCGATCCTCTGCCATTTTCAGCGGACAATAAATCCATAACCATAGAAAAGATACCTCATATGGAAACACAAGATGATAATGTTTCCATTGAACTAGAATATAGATCACCTACATGTCCTCATCCTGATTTACAATTCGATTTACAAACAGGTATGATTTTGAGGGGCAACCTAGAAGCGATATGCCATACAATTTTATTTTATCCATCTGACTCATTATGTGACAAACTGATTGAAGTTTTACCTTTTGCAGGCCAATTAACTACAGCTTTAAAATACTTTTCCAAATTCGTTGATTTATTTACCACTGAAAAACAATTAAGTACAGAAAACTGTAAAATCACTGATATGGAATTAGAATTAATGCTTAGAAGAATAAGAAGAGTGCTAGATATATTAGAAAAAGACCAATTTGGTCTATTACTCTCGAATGACGTGTTTCGTCACGCTGGAATCCTACTGAACTCGATTATCTCCTTTCCGTATCCGCGGACATTGGCTCCTCCAAAATTCAATCAAGAATATACACCGTACTTACCAAATAGTGAGGCCAACTTACTAGAGCTTAAAAAAAGAATGAAAGAAAGAAGAGCTAATTTATTATTGCTAACAGAGTTCGAATCTCAGGAGACAATAGCTTATGACCTTTCAATTATGTCTGGTAAAAGGTTTCTAGAAATTGAAAATGAAACTTTACTGTATGAAATTAATGTTCTTGATCACCACTTTCTTTCTAACTGGAATCCTCATCAAGATAAATCTTTAATCATACCAAACATAACAAACAACTTAAATCCATTACATTTCAATCCAAATTTCAAACTGCACTACCTAGGTAGACTTGTTGCCTATCACTTATTAGAAGATCCACTTTTTTCACCATCCGTAGAACTAAGAGCACAAGTGTTGACTAAATGGATTGAACTAGGTCAATTGTTATGCGAAAGTGGTAACATGGTTTCATGGCTAGGAATTTCGAGTGTAATATGTGGTTTGCCAATTCTGAGACTAGCGGAGACGTGGGGCCACATCAAACAGGTGCTGATCGATGAAGTTTCGAAAAAATGGGCACCAGTGGTTTTTGAAGTACGAAGGAACGAAATTTATGAACAAGACAATGTTGGTGCTTGTAAAATATTAGTACCAAGAGGTATTGGTACCACGTATTCTAAAAAGGATGTAATTCCTTATTATGGAGATTTAAGTATCAACAAAACTATTGATTTAGCTGATACAAATTCTGATGTTATCAAAACTTATTGTTCATATTTGGATAAAGTTGAAAGTGGGTTACAAAAATGGGATAAATATTACTATCATGTCAAAAATAATGAATCGGTTTCTGCAAAATATACGGGCTCCAAGTCAAAAAATGAAAAAGTTGCAATGGTATTGCATGGACTGATTTCTTACAATGCACATTATGCACCACATTCACTGGATGAGTACATGTCATTGTCCTCTAAAATTGAATTGTCATATTGCGGAAACTTTCTTGATTTCTATTCTACTGCAAGAAGTCCATTATTTTTGGGCTCTTATGCACCAATATTATTTCCCGACGTGCTACCAAATTATCATATTTATGATCAATCTCAATTGATTGGAGCTATAGGTGGTGATACTGAGGCACTTTTAAATATTTTAGAAAAGGATGATGAAAACGTTAAATCTGTCAAGAGAAATAGAAATGTTTTTCTAAAACATATTAGAGATACTTTTATTGCAGGTACTATGGAATTCAACATGGTTGACAATAGCATTGTTTTTAAAACAGATCTTGAAGATAAAAAAATAGAAGCCAAGTCGAGTAAATCCAGACCAGCAAGCGTGTTGTTTGATGCGCCAAATATCAACAAGTCAAAAAATAGAGTTAGTGTGATGTCTGCAAACAGTTTTAATTTAAATGATTATATCAATACTTATCAAAGTTATTTGAAAGATACAAATGATGAAACTCATGTAAACAACACTTTTTCCAAAAGTTATGAAGAAAACAAGGTTGGTGTACAAATAAAAGCTGCTACCATTGATAGACTTGTTGATTTATTAGTTTTGACATCTTCCATTTTTGGTACCAAAATTAAAGCACAAGATATTGAGAAATACTCTGAGTTAACTGATACTAAAAAGCCTGTCACTTTTCAAATGGATAACGGCGAGTTTACTCAAATTTTTTATTCTACTTACAGAGTATTTTACTCCACCCTTGACCTAATAAATGCATTATCTTTACGGTTTGTTGGTGCTAAAACAGCGGCAGTATCTATAAGTAGGTCGGTAGAAGAACCAAATGCATTATTTCCTGATTGGACAAGCGAATTGCATTCAGAGGAACAACCAAATTATAAATTTGTGGCCCGTATTCAGCTTGGTGTTCTAGAGGCAACATTAGAATTTGTTACCAGCTATTTTAACCACTTTTTTGACAGTCAAGAAACCAAATGTGTTTTTGATAAATTCTTGGAAGTGATTGATGATATGGTTGTTAATAATTGGCCAGCTATTTTGGAAAAACTACAAGCTGAAAACAATAACGACTATGATGAAATTTTAGAGACATTTGGATGCATTGAATCCACATACAAACAAGTCAGAGCAGCATTCATCAGAAAATCATTTACTCCCCATGTTGGGCCTATTTCATTGAAATTCGGCTGTGACTTAAAGTCTATACCATTGGTCTCTTTGATTCCATTAAAAAAGGAAGAGTTGAGTTCCTACGCTGTTGAACTGGAACTAACAATTTCTTGTGTAATTGCGGAAGTTACACCAGATGACTGGATCGATTGTTTTGGTATCATTCAAAATTTATTTTCAAAATCACCACTCAGTATGTTTAATTATGACTTACAAGAAGAAGCTGTCCACGATAGTTTAATGCACTTCTCTAACATTTTTCATTGGATTTTAACATTGAAAGACGACAATATTAGCGTATTGGCCCTATTACCTGTTAGAATCCAATCTATTTTCAGATTCTACGAAAAGGTTAGAGATTTTGTTTTAATGCAAATAGTCGACTTAGATATTGATTCAGAAAAAAGGATTAGAATTATGATTTCTCTTTTAGAGTTGGTTCAGCTTTGTAGAATGAAAATGAAGAATGTGAAATTATTTGAAGACAAAATTAATAGATCACCATTTATACCAAGCTTCCTTGAATCAATCTTGGTTAATACCATTATGTTACCTACCTCCCGGTTTTATAGCCAATGTTGGATCAAAGCAGCGCAACATTTTTATCCTGAAAAAAAGGATTTTGGTACTCTTGAGGAGATGTTACCTGATATGGAAAATCTTAATATAAGTATGGAATTGTTAAACAGCTCTGTTAATGTTTGCCCCGGTTGGTTTTTTAGTAGAATCATTGAAATAGCTTGTTTTGTCCCAAATATGGATGTTGACAATACAAATCTAATAAATTTTGACAAGAGTAGATTTGTTCATAATTCTATAATGAAGATTTACAACTTGGAAAATCATTATCACGGTAAATCACCATATGAAAGTACATTTGGATTTCTGTTTAACTTAAAACCATTTGATTCAAATATTAAGGATATATATAACAACTCTTCTGCGGCAAGTGAAAGCGTTATCCTTTTTGAGACATTGATTAAAGAACAGAGATATTTGATACAGATTGAACAACAAAAACGTAGCTTATTAATGAAACAAGAATTTAAAAAATCTGGCTTGGACAGCACTGTTAATACGCTCTCTACTGTGGGTAAAACGTTGCAAGCCATGACGAATAGCACAACCTCTCAAATATTACCACAGCAAGCAGCAAGGCTGAACAAGAATACTAGGCCAATCAATCCGATTACTGAACAGATACAACAGCGTCAACCACAAGAAGCGCATCATACCTCTGCTTCTTCCAATGGTAAATTCAAGTTTGGTTTTTTAAAGTCAAAAGCCTTCTCCTTGAATACTCCGACCCAGAGTATTGAAAGACGTTCTGTCAGTATTAATGAATTACCTAGCCCAACTGAAATAAACACAGACGCTAAGGTCAAACCATTATTAGTGATCTCTTTGAAAGATGCTAGAATATTCCCAACGTATCGAACACCTAACAGTTTTACTATTGGTATCAGCACACACAGCAAGACAGCTGAACACACATTTCAATGTCATAATAGCCAAGAAACGGAAGATTGGATATATGAGCTAAATTATGCAAAAGCTTATTGGTTTAAATCCAAAACATTAAATAAACATTACGGTGTAGCTCATTTGACATTTGGAGCACCATTAAACTTCATTTGTCAAGAAGACGAAGGAGTGCCTCTAATTATTGAAAAAATGATGAATGAAATTGAATTCAGAGGACTGGAAGAGGTCGGCCTTTACCGTAAAAGTGCTTCATTAAGCGTTGTTGAGCAGGTGAAGGAAGTTGTTAATAAGAAGGGTGACATTAATATGGAAAGTGCTCTTGTTTTTGATGTTCATAATTTGACAGGATGTATTAAGGCATTTTTGAGAGAATTACCGGAGCCATTAATTCCTGATGAGCTCATTCCGGACGTATTGGATATCAAGAATTTTGCCAAGTGTGACGTTAGATTCCATATGTATCATGAGCTACTGATGAAACTGCCACCTTGTAATTACAATTTAATTGAAAGATTAACAAGACATATGAAAACAGTAGAAGAATACAAACAGTTCAATAAAATGACAAGTTATAATTTGGCTACCATAATGGGTGGAAGTTTAGTGGAAGGTGTCAAACCCGAAAATATGAAGAAATGTTTTGGATTTATGAATTTTATCTGTGAAGACTGGATGTTGAACTACGATAGAGTATTTTAAGTACGATGTATGAGATTGAAAGGTATTTTATACATAATATTAAGTAATTATAAAACAAAAAACATTTTCCAACTTTTGCCGAGAGGAAAATATAATTCATGAGCATAAGCATCGGCGATCAAAAGTGGCAGTCAGTCAAGATGAATATCGCCGTTACCTGTCAACTTTGAGCAAATGGAGACACTTCCTCCTCCTAAAGTGAAAAATGACAGTTATTCAAACTATTCAAACAGGAAGTGAAAGAGTAAACGTTTCCAAAAGGTTTACACCGGAGTCGTTCAAGTCATATGGTGTTGCCATGTCTATTGACGCGTTACAAAAGGTAGTTCCACACGAATCTGCAAATCAAGGTTCGGCTCTCAAGCTCATTAGGATTGCTGAAATTGCCAACGAATTTCCGTCAGAAAGACCAGGGAAAACTTACTGGGATATATTTAGATCGGCATACGTTGGTGAAAAGTGGGAAAACGGTGAATACATTTGCAAAGTATTAGAAAGACATCCATATTCTTCGCAAACGTTTGTTCCCTTGAGCTGTGATAAAAACAAAGATGCTTACGTTGTTATATGTGCTCCTGATAAGGATGGAAAACCAGATTGGGAAAAAACGGAGGTGTTTGTTGCCAAAGGTGGTGAAGCAGTTACGTATAATCAAGGAGTTTGGCATGCGCCAATGGTTGTTCTGGTGCCTAACATTGATTTTTGTGTATTAAGCAATCAAAACGACGTCCCTGAAGAAGTTTGTGAGGAAGTTTGCTTTGAACCTGGATTTAGATTAAAGGTTTAATTTTCACAACCATTTGCTAGTACTATTTTATCAGAACTGATGTAACCTTATTTTTTAAATGCATTATGTTAAATTAATACAAAAGACTAAAAGAGCTAACGAATATTGACAGTCCTTGTACAATACAATTAATCCTGCATTTCTTGATCTTCATCTGCATCATTGTTTTCATTTTCGGAATCAGACTCAACAGCAGCTCTTGTTCTGGAATTCGAAAGCGTATCAAGCAAATCTAACCATTGTTGAACATCTTCATCATCATAAATTGTGAAATCTTCTTTTTTGCTGACTACAGCAACGGTTGTATTTGAAGAATTCAACTCCTTGTCTTGAGGCAATGTATCCCTAAGAGCAGTCAATGCATATTCTATGAGTTGCTCCTTTGAAGCGTTAGGAAACTCTGTGTATTTTCTTTCCAGGAAGGTCTTTGCAGCCTGAGATCTGGCGCCAATGGCATTTGCAGTATATTCAAGTACTGATCCAGTTGGGAGAAATTCAAAAATACGAGGGCCATTTTCATCTACACCGGCAACAAGGAACCCCACACCATAGGGTCTGCCGCCTGAAGATTGTGTGTTTTCCTGAGCTTTGTCTGCAATGGATAAGACTGCCTTTTGGACGTTCAATGGTCTATCGTACACCATCCTCTCAGTCATAGCCTGTTGACGAAGAAAGTTGGAAAGTACACGAGCATCAGGCGCCAATCCCGCAAGAGCGACACCCATATGTGAGTCTACCTTGATCACTTTACGCTGATACGATCCCAGTTCCTCTGCATTTCTTTTCAAGGCCACTAACACAGCATGGGTCTTAGAAATCAATCCCACCGCAGCAGAACCCTGTTTGATGGCTTCGACCGCGTATTCCAGTTGAAAAATACGGCCTGTTGGAGAAAAAGTTGTGGCGTCGTTGTCGTAATTGTTTCTGAACATTGTATGTATCTAAGATGAATTCAGAACATATCATTGAAGATATACTAAGATTTTTTTTCCTGTAGCATATTTTGCCACCGAAAAAACCACAAAAATCACAAGTTTTCATGATTGGTATCATTTGAAAGGTAAAACTTCAAAAATGTGACCCATGTGTTTTTAAAACACAACTATTTCATTTGTGTAAGACAACGTAACAAAGAAGTACATTTGTTAGATGCAACGCGCTTTCAATTTTTCAAGGACTTGGTGAGGCATCAAAAGTTAACAAATTGAGGAAAGTTCATCTTTTATTGATGGAACCAAAGTTCATACAGCAGACAAATGAACCCTCTCTTTAAGATTATAGCTCTCTCGGGAACACTGGCATTCGGATTTCTTCTGGTGGTTCTTGCCACTGCCCTTTTCAAGCAATGGGCACCGATTCTCATCGCATTGGTGTTTGGCGTGGCGCATTTGCCGCTTCTCATATCAACCTCAAGTTCTAGCAATACACTGAATAACGGATTTGATTTCGACGATAAAGAGCCATCGCAAGCTGCGCGGTTTCTCTCATCATTCTTGCTAACCTCAGGTATAGTGTGCCCAATCGCGCTCACACACAGTCATGTGCTAGCACCAATGGCGGCAGGACTCACCATCGCAGGCGGTCTTGCTATCTGGGGCACAATCGTGGTCTTTACGTCGTTTTTTGATACCGTTAACGAGGATCCATTTTAGGTTACTATCTTATTTACATATTTATACATTTAATGCACAACAAATGCTCCACAAATAGCTTCCACCTACTTATCGGGGTATATTTGAGCTTGGTATGTATCACGGACTTTTCTCATTAGTCAGCGTTTTCGATCAGGCTGCAACGCTCTTTTTTGCATTATGACTAGCAAGAAACCTAAGATAAAGCTAGCCTTTGTTGGCCTTTCACCCCGCTCCAAGCTAGGTTGTGAGAGCTGTCGATCCAAGAAGAAGAAATGCGACGAAGTACATCCTATTTGCGGACTGTGTGAAAAGCGTGGAACAACATGTATATGGGATAGAGGGACTGTGAGAAAACACTTGAATAATGACTGTAAATTAAAGGCATCGAAGCAAAGTGACCCCAAGAAAGCATCGGCAACACCAAAATTGACATTTGACGTTGATCAGATCAACATGTCACACCGATTGGCCAGGAAAGCTAACAAAGTTTCCAAGAAGGAAATAAAATGCCATTCAAGCACAACGGATTCAACCGAAACACCTAACATAAAGTTTATTAATGAATGCCCTTCAATTGCTTCTAATTACCACGTTCCTACACAGTCTACAACTGATGGATTTTTTTTAAACGATGATCTTAGAATGAACATGGCACGCCATATTTCATCACCGAATTTTGACCCTTCTTCAAGTATCATTGACAATATTCTGAATAACGTTCTAACAGTGCACAATGATTTTGAGTTTCACCTACAAGGGCAGCTTACTGAAATTGAGGCCATTTCTGAGGTCACCAAGATACCTACAAAAGATTCACCCCAAAAAAAGATATCATCAAGTGACTTCGATCTTTTACATTTACAGGAATTTGATCCCAATGGCAGCACCAAAAACAAAAGATCCGTACGTCGTAGTTACGAAGAAGATGATGAAGATTCCAAAGAGGTTTACCTACCAATGGATGAGTCACAAATGTTGGAAAATCTTTTTCTATCAGAAAACGAGTTACTATCTCTATTTAAATCAAGGACATTTCAACCATATCTAAAGCCTGCAATTCATGCTCTTTTTAACAAGAATGATATTCTTAATATAATAAAACCAGATTCGGCCATCCTATCGCAACTAGATTCCAATGGTGTTCTTTTTCTGGATCATTACATCTCTTATCTTGCGTCAAACGTTTTGGACATTGGCAATAAAGAATTTTTTCTAGACTATGCGGTTGGTGCTGCCAATAAGCACAAGTCTATTTTATATTGCATTGTTGGTTGGGGTGGTATGTTTTTACTAGGGAGAGACAATTCATATGCGCAGGAATATCTTAAAAAATCACATATGTTAATAGAGCAATCTAAGGAAGCAATTGTTACGACAGATGACTTATTAGCGACATTGTCATGCTACATATTATTTTTAACATCAGAAATCACCACTGGTGATGTAAGCAAATGGTATCAAATGCTTTTACACTGTAAAGATCTTATCAATAAGTTTGGCGGATTACAAAGCTTTGTTAAAAAGAATAAAGTATCAACATTGGCTAGATGGATAGTCAGTTCAATCTTTTTTCACGATGTTTTGAGTACTAGAACTTTGGAGTTTGGTACGATATTTCCCATTGAGGATTACCACGCAATAATGAAAGAAGATAGATTTTTGCTTGATGAACAGTATGGTTTAGATCCATTTTACGGTTTATCATATGAACTTTTTTTGATTCTTGGAACTGTTGTAAATAGAAGAAAGGAGCTTAACCAAAAACTTTTTGGTATAGGCTTTCTTCCAAGTGAGCCTAGGGAAGCCAAATGTGCTTTACTCTTCAGTGAAATTGAATCGCAATATTTGGAGTTTGACGCTAAAATTATGCAGTGTAAGCCGCCAAAAGAAATGATTGAAAAAATAATACATATGGATAGTGGCAATCTATTAGAACTCCACCATACTCTTTTTGAGCTTACACAAATAGCTGTAAGAATTTTTATCAGGATATCATTTTTGCAAAAGGAGTTCACTGATACCGGCCTTCAGAAGTTGAAATCAAAGGGCGATAAGTTGTTCAATGTATTAATTGGTACTAAACTTGAAACAATGCTTTGCTTTCCTTTATTAATGCTAGGTGTAGTTTCAGTTTTTGAAGACCAACGAATACAAATGCGAGAAATGTACGAAAAGTTATCCAAGACATCAGAAATAAAAAATGTTGTTATTTCATGGGAAATAATCAAACATGTTTGGACAACGCTAGATGAACAGATAAAAAATGTGAAAAATCCATACTTTGTTGACTGGACAGAAATTGTTACCACCTTAGGTTGGAACTGTTGCTTTTCTTGATATTAATAACAATAATAATATATATACCATTCCATATTATCTTATATACAAGTACAAATTTATAGAGTCAGAAAAATTATTAATTAACATTCTTGTTTTCTGTGCGTTCTTCTGGGGTGTAAAGTACTTTTGTTTCTTTCAGTAATCCCCATAACTGATGAATTTGATCGTCATTCATTTTTTCTAAAAGCGTTTCGTCAATCTTGTACTGTTTCCAATCTTGATCAGTGTTTTTATTGACAAATATCAAGTATTTTTGCCATTCAGTAAGAAACCCAATGATCTGAACAGGATTATCTAATCCTTTATGCAACCTGAACTCTGCTTTAACGTAGTCATCACCTAACTGGCGTTGAAAAGACGGTAATTTTCTATGTGATCTTAAGATAGCTCTGTACAGCTCCAATGGTGGCAACAATTTCATTTGTGAAGCCTTAGAGGCTTTTCTAGTTACTTTGAATGGTATGTGAGATGTATTTAGTAACTTCAAGGTAGCTTTCATATTACTAATATTAAATATATACGTCCTTAGTGGATAAAGAAATTTTAACTCACCTTCTATCTTTTCTTACACTTTTTCGTGTTTATAAGAGAAATGAATAATGCAAATGAAGAAGAACATGAAGAGGAAAGAATTCATGAGGGAATCATAATATTAATTCACCGGACACCATCGCTTGATAACCTACAAGATATTTTTATCACCGTCTTTGAACTCCTTTGTCATCTGCTTAAATCATTACCAAACACCGGTGTCGGATGTTATATCTTCAACACAAAAGAGGAAAACGGAGTGAAAGAGATATTTAAATTACAAGACATCAATGAATTGATGTTTCAACTTCTTGGCAAATTAATCAAAACCAAAAATGATTTAGAGTTGCAAGATTCCATGCAATACTCCAATGCCTATCAGTGGGAGAGATTGTTTCCTCTACTCCATAATAATGTTGAGGAGGAGTTTGGAGGTCAATTATTGAACATTTTGAATTTATCGCTTCATGACTTTAATGATCATAAAGGAACTTCAGCATTCACTAATAAAAAGATATTCCTAATAACAGACTGCTACAAGCCATTTAATGGCGATCAGAATACAAAAGTCACACTTCAAAACATGCTCAAAAGATTGATGTTAGAAAAAATAAGGCTTTATCCTATGCTTATGGAGAATACAGTAGACTTAAACGCTTCCCCACAAGAATTTAATGAAATGTTTGAGATATCAGTGGAAGAGGAACTTCCAAGTTACAAACATTTGTTGTTTAATACAATTAAAATAGAGGACATTCAGGAAAAGCTAATAGAAACGGTGGAACTCAGACGTGGTGCTTTCAATTGTGTGTTTACTCTGGGGAAACTTAATATATCTTTCAAAGGTGTTAATATTTTCAGAGAGACAAAATTGAACCCATTGAAGTTTTATCAAGAAGATGATTTCAAATATCCAATTAAATCAGAATCTATCTACTATAGTGACGGAAAGTTTTTGGATAAAAAGGACATTATAAAGACGGCTGAGATATACAAGGATGCCTACCTACCGGTTTACGACAAACTTGACAACATCAAGACGTTCGAGCCTAAACTTGTAATGAAAGGGACCCTACCTCGCACGAAGTTTTCTCCGTATATAATAAATGGTGCTAAAGTTGTTATACCTGATGATTATGGAGAGTTCACCAATTCCCGAACTCATTTTGCCGCGTTTTACAGGTCTTTAGTGAAATACAACAAAATAGCAATATGCTGGGGCAGTTTGCGACGTAACACGATTCCATCTCTATATATATTGTTCCCAACAGGACATACTGGTGGATATTTAAAAACATTAGCTATAATGCAAATACCACACGGAGATGAACTTCGAAGGGCACCTAAATTCCTGAAAGATTATCAGATGGGAGAAAGCGATACAAGTCGACTCAGCGCACTGATTGACGCCATGATGTTAAACAGCATGGAAGTGTTTCCAAATAATGTTTTAGAAGCCAAACTGGATATGTTAGTCTCGCACGCATCTGAAAGCGCAGACATCCTGAAAGGAGATTGGGATTTCAAAGAAGATAAAATGAAGCTTATTATTGATCAGCAAAGACAACTGCGTGAGAAAAATGATCGTGAATTGGTTAACAATGTTATAAATTCTTATAATGCCATCTCTAATTCTGCGGTATTGAGCGAAAATGACGAACATGTGGATAAGAAGCCAAAAAGAGAACCGTTGAGTGATGGGAACGTGAAACTTTTAATAAAACTTGACATGCTTAGTCAGTACACTGTTGCTGAACTAAAATCATATATGAAGCTGAATGATGTAGCTATCCCAGCAGGTTCACGAAAGAATGATTTGCTTACAAAGATTGTGGAATTTGTAAATTAACTATCATGAGCAAATAAATACTTTATAACGTGAGCACTTAACATTTAGGTTTTTTGTTTTCTACATTGCAATTTGGTTGTTTTCACTATCATAAACAGCAGCAGTTCACTATAGCTACCAGTCACTGTAGAGATGGTAGAATGGAAGTTGGAGCAAGAAATACTACTTCTGAATTCAGTGATTCATAACAAGCCCATTGGAGAAGGCAGTGATGAAAACTGCAAAGCTATTCTGAACAAGATAAATGAACAATATCCAACTTTTGATTTGACACTTGATGGTTTGAAGTTGAAACTACACGAATATTATGACTTACAAGGATTAGAGCGTCTAGACATTAGCGAGGAAGATGTCTTGGTGGAAGCTGGCAAAAATGATAATGAGACGCAAACCGAAGCCACTGAAAAACATGTAAAAATAGATGAAGGAAAGAACGAGGTGTTGAATGAGGATTCAACGAAACCAGTAAAAACTCCATCTCCTCTGCCTTCTGTATTGGCTGCAGGTGGAACAGATGATGACGAGCACGTTCATTTGACACGTTCTCAGATCAAGAAAATGAAAGAATCACCCAAGAAAAGTGAGGAGGTAGAGGTACAGCAGACACCAAGCAAGAAGGCTAAGCGATATAGTGTTAAAGGGGTCAAGGAGGATGACTTTATAGATGCAGGTGCTAAGAAGGTGGTAAAATCTGGAGTGGAGTCCAATCGCAATGAGAAGGAGGAATCAACGCCAAAACAAGCATTCATCAAATCAGATGCTCCAATTGAAACGGCAGTAGAAGAGGCTACTCGTAGAAGAAGCACTAGACTACGCGAGAAGGAGTTATCAGACGACATTGACGAACCAGAGAGCACAAGCAACGCAAATAACAATGAGGATGCAGATGTCTCTACGCTCTCAATGAGTGGCCGAAGAGCCACACGGAGCAGTTCGAAAGTTAGAGCCCATGAACAATCGTTATCAGAGAATGAGGAACCAGAAATTACTCGTAAACCAAGGGGCAGGCCATCGAAAACGAAGGATGCAGACAGTCAAACAAAAGCGTCTGCGAAGAGGCAAGGCTCCGTAACGGAAGCAAGTGAAACGGTCAAGATAACGCCAGGAGAAAAAGACACAACGAAGACAGAGACTCTGAAGAAGCCTAGAGGACGCCCACCCAAGGCCAAAGAAACAAGCAAGTCAGCGAAGGACTCAGATTCATCACGATCATATTCGCAGACAAAATCTGAAACGCCAGTCAGTGCAAACGAAACAGGCAGTGAAAGTGAGGACTTTCAAGACGCTACGATTGACGGTGACACGAACGGAGACGAGGAAGAAGACGAAGACGAAGAAGAAGGTGTTGCAGATTTAAGTAGCACTGATAAAACGCTAGCAAAACGCAAAAGAGGTCGCAGGCCAGTTAAACGTGCCGCTACAAGTGCTACACAGTTGCCGACAGTGAAACGTGTCAAGCGTAAGTCGGCTCCAAGCTCTAAACCAGCTACAAAGGAAGAGCCTAAGGTCACAAGACCACGCACTACAAGGAGAAAAGGTGGCGCATGAAAACGCGGTTGAGACATGTTTCTATAAAAAAATGCATTCTTTGTTTGTACTATCTATAGAATCGTTTTGAGATTGTTTTAGATACCGTTAATTCTAGGTTGACAATCCATTTCACTTTTCTTTTATTTAGACAAAGTGGTGTTCCTAATTTGATTTCTAAAGATTTTATAGCATATAAAGCATTCGTTGCGAAAGGTTTTTACAAAGTACCACCACCAGATCAACAACATATTCATAAGCCTCCTTTCGTTAACAGTATGGACCATAAGCAAAGCTCGCATTCACTTGAACTAATAGAGAGGCCAAAGGATATCCTTTTCCGACATATTGAAGGAGAACATAGCTACAAAAAGTTCACCTTCTTCAATATAGTGAGCTACATTTTTATGTATATTGGATTAATATTGCAAGCGGTGTTTCTAGGATCAGATATTTATACATTGATACAGATCTATGCACTGAAAAACTGGGAGGCGTTTCACACAATAACCTATGTGCCCGTTCTGGCATATAGAATCGTCTTCACTGCATGTATTGGTATCTCTTTTTTGTTTGTGATATTTTCGTGGAGTTCAGGACTTCTAGTCTACAGACGAGGGAAGATCGTTTCGTCATACCTAAGCAATAGTGCTAGAACTATTGACTCAGTACGAAGCTACGAACGTTTCTGCATTTATGAAGAGATTAGTACTAATAATTTTAACGAATGGATGTGCTTGACTGTATATCAGTCCTATCACTACGATATTATACAATGGCTCCTAGCTGATACCCCCAGACAAGCACTTAATGGTGCCACCATTGCATATTCAATATCAAATAAATTTACTGATGGTAACATCATCAGTGTCATCAAGGGAATAGCTGACAGTAACAAAGAGGAAGCCGTTTTACTATCGTTTATGTTCTTATCGTTTTTAATTTGGCTTTGTTTCACCTTTAAAAATGTGGTTGTGATAGTTTCATCGATTTGTGTTATCAGCAGTGCCAAAAAGGGCAATAATTCTAGTTTCACCAAGTACATACATAGCTTGGTGGCCACTAGCGTTGCTGCTATGTATGATAAGAAAGCCTCCGTTCAGGAAATTGAATTGGAAAAGAGGAGAAAGGTGCCATCCATGATTGCCAAAAACTTTAGAATCTCCGATATAAAGGAACTCGATGAAGATTCCATTATTTTTGACACAAGTAACAACGACGACTCCACTCTTTTCAAAAAACTAGATCCATTTCAAACGACCACCATTGAATTCGAGGAGATTCCCCCTCCAGCTGCAAAACACAGTTCTTTGTATGCTGCGAATCGCCCAACATATCCTTATGACTACTACACTAACGAGTCGGCACACTCAAATGCAGACTTGCTACGGAGTTCAAAACTAAGGGTTCAAACAGAAAACAATTTCAATCCATTTGAGATAAATGAGCCTGCTATCTTTGACACCTTATACCCACAGACGGACAGAACTGAGAAAACAAATAAAATAACGGCGGAACATTCATATGATAATACTTACCTTGATTCAGAAGCGGGTTATCCAGAAGTCAATGCAGAATATGGGTACCCTGAAGTTGTGCAGCGCTATTCTTTAGTTTCAAATAGTTTTGACCATACAAATGGCCCTTTAAACCCATTTGATAACTCTGCGGTGTCAATTTTACCAGAGCTCGATAATATCATGTCTGATTCCGGATCTAATTTGGTAGAGGACACATCTGAACACCCGAATGTAACCCTGTATGGCACTCGTGGGGTTCATAAGTTCAATAATTCAAATATTCTTAAAAATAGCTCAAAAAATTAGTTTACTAATTATCCTGTCAACATTTTCATAAAGCTTTTCTATATAATCAAATTCTTGTCGGTTACTAGCTGTGTATTCGACACTCTTAATACATTACAAAACTAGATCTTGAAATGAGTAATTCCTCACCAAAAAATTTTTCAGCTTTTTGGAAAAAGTAGTCTTTGTCACTACCAACACTAAAAGTAGGCAAAATGGCTGATATGACACCAGAGGAACAATACGAGTTGATCACTAGAAACCTTCAAGAAGTTCTAAATCCTCAAATCATCAAGGAAATTCTTGAAAAAAAAGAAAGACCTCTTTCCGTCTACTGGGGTACAGCACCAACGGGCAAACCACATTGTGGTTACTTTACGCCAATGATTAAGCTTGCTCATTTGTTGAAAGCCGGCGTTGAGCTTACAGTGCTTGTTGCAGACTTGCATGCATACTTGGATAATATGAAGGCCCCATTAGAGACAGTTCAATACAGAGCTAAGTACTATGAATTTGTCGTCAAAGCCATCCTAAAATCACTAAACGTTCCTATTGAGAAAATGAAATTTGTCTTAGGATCCTCTTACCAGTTGAGCGCCGAATATACCATGGATTTATTCAAGTTGTCTAATCATGTCTCACAAAACGATGCTAAAAGAGCTGGTGCTGATGTTGTTAAACAAGTTTCTAACCCGCTTTTGTCTGGGTTGATTTATCCTTTAATGCAAGTTCTTGATGAGGAATATTTGAAAGTGGATGTTCAGTTTGGTGGTGTTGATCAAAGGAAGATCTTTGTTCTTGCTGAAGAAAATATCCACCTTTTAGGTTACAAGAAGAGAGCACATTTAATGAACCGTATGATTCCAGGTTTAGGTCAAGGTGGTAAGATGTCAGCCTCTGATCCAAACTCTAAAATTGATATTTTAGAAAAGCCAAAGGCTGTTAAAAAGAAGATTTCTTCTGCCTTCTGTGCTCCAGGTAACATTGAAGAAAACGGTCTATTGGCCTTTGTTAAAAATGTTGTCGGTCCAGCATATGAATTGAAGAACGGTGATGGTACCTTTGAATTTTTCATTGATAGACCAGAAACTTATGGCGGTCCAATTACATACAAGAGCTACGAAGAACTAGAGCAAGCTTTTGCCAAGGAAGAGCTGTCACCAGTTGACTTAAAGGCTGGTGTTTCTGACGCAATTAATGCATTGTTGGCTCCAATCATTGCCGAATTTGAAAGCAACAAAGAAGCTCAAGAAATAGAACAGAAGGCATACGCTCCAGTGAAACCAGAAACCAAAAAGGTTAAAAAGGTTAAGAACAGAGGTACTAGATATCCAGGTGCTGCTCCTGCTGCCACAGATGCTGAAGTCAATACCACCGCAGAAAAGTTGGACAAGACTTCAGTATAGATGACTGGTATAAACAGGTACAATAATTGGTAAGAGTATTGTTTAAATTCAAATAAATCGTTTAATTTAACTAATATAGAGGAAACATTCTCAGATGTGAAAAAAATTTAATTTGCGACTATAGATTATAGATTAAACCTCATACTCTTGAGCAAGAGCAGAAAGGATACTTGTCGGGGGACTCCATTCTAAATCCTGGATCTAGAATGAGATTAAGAGATCCGAACTGTAGTATTCAGCCTTCTTTATCGGATGACAGGACCCGAATTGAACATTCAGGGGCCTCAAATAACGACAATAGCAACAAACATGGGAATATCCAGAATGATGATTCGACTAAAGTTAACAAAAGTCATGCTGGTATTAATAATGAAGAGAGTGTTCTTATTTCCCAGTCATATTTGAGGCAGCTGCAGGATCTGATCAATAATTTGAAGAAAGAGAACAAAGAGTTAAAAGAACACAGCTGCAATGCAAAAGGGGATGAAAAGACCAAAGAGCATTCAAAACCATTGGATACGGAGCCTGTAATTCCCTCTTTTCTGAATGAATACGGACGATTGGCAAATTCCCGAACAGGAGAGCAGATATACATAGGGCCCTCATCAATGACTTTATTTGCTTTGGAGATCAATAAGCTCATAAAGTCTGCAACAGGTTGCAGCAAAGTGGAATTGCCCACAGCTTATGAGGACTCCATTTTAGAGAAGGAGGGTAACGCCTATAGAATGATGTTGGGGAAGGTAAAATCCAAACTCAGAGTAAACGTTAACTTTACTCTACCAAGCTACAGTTATGCTTTACTTTTGGTGGATACCTTTGTGTCTTACAATGACGGCTGTTTCTACTTCTTCAATGAAGGCATTGTTAAAGAAAATTTGAAAAGAATATACAACGATGACAGTAAAACTGGATTCAAACCAGATTATGGTATTGATCTTTTGAATAAATCTACAGAAAACGAAAGCACTTTGGAAACAATCTGGTTTTGTAAGTTATTGTTGATATTCTCTATTGGAGAAATGTATTTAGGTACATCTCAGATTGCAAATGAAAAGACTGCATCCGGACAACCCAAACAAAAAAAGCAAAAAGTTACAAAACATCGGTCCAAAGCAGGTATACTACCTGGATCAGGTTTTTTCTCACAAGCTAGTGAATTGTTCACCGGATTATTTGCCAGTGGATCAATCAACAACTGTACTAAAGAAGGAGGAATTGAAGTTCTACTTCTTTATGCTTTTTACTTACAAGTGGCTGACTGTACAAGTGCTTCCTACTTTTATTTTGGTTTGGCTTTAAGAGCATCTCTTCTTCTTGGCCTGCACGTTGATGTAGGTAAAAAGTCCCTCAACCGATTTGAGCTCGAACATCGAAGAAGACTGTGGTGGACAGTCTATATGTATGAGCTTATGATGGCTTCAAAAACCGGATTCCCTCTAACCATATCGGACGACGATGTTTTAGCAGCGCTTCCTGGCGACTTTGATATGTCAAACCCTCCTGCTGGTTGTGAAAACTACATTTTTCCTGAGGCAGAGTTTATCACCAACTGCATCAAAATCACACAAATTAATGCTAGTATATTAAGAAGGTTATATACTAAGCATCCATCTAATAATATTCTCCCAATTGTCCATGATATGTTTATAAAGTTACTAAAATGGAAAAAAGACCTCCCAGATGAACTTAACTATGATTTCAACGAGGAGAAGCTAAATATTACTAGATTGAGTGTTAACGTTATGACAGAATATTTGCAGGGAATTAACTTATCAGTTAGACCGTTACTTTTTCATTTCGTTGTATTCAATATAAAATCTGGTAACCCACTAAAAGGAAAGTATTTAGATCTAACTAAATATTCAAAAATGATCTGGACTCTTCTCACTGCATCATATCAAGCTTCAATTAATACCATTAGATCATTATGGGCGCTTATACCTGAAAATATGCTGGCAGTTTTTGGCTACCTAGATCGTGAGTATTTATACAATGCTACTGCTACATATGTGTTATTCATGGCTACGTTTGGTGCCCAAGAGTCATCGCTGGAACATTTGGATCATGCCCTGATTATGTTTACCAGAATGAGAAATCTGGGAAACTATCCTGCAGCGTTGAGAAGAAAACAAATACTCAGGTTAATGAGTTTGCTTGATTTTAATGGAACAATGAGACCGCTTATTGAAAAACATGATGACTCTATCCATCAAAACGATAATACCTTCAAAAATAAGAACCGTCCACTTATACCTTCCAATAGTAGTATTTTTTCCTTACTTAACTTGGGTAGTGCTAATAACTCGGCTTGGTGTGATAGGGCAAATAATGAACTCCCAGTTGAGGGCAATTCTATGTTTTCGCCGTTGCTTAATTCGGCATTCAATCATCCAAATGTTGAAAATTTTAGCTCTTCTGGAAATGATTTAGATTTATGGAGAAATAATGACCAGGAACCATGGTTCAACATACTAAACACACGTGGCACACTAGATTTAGATGAGTTTGAATCTTTACTGGATAATCATGCACCAACAGACCTATAAAACTATGGTCTATCGTGTATCTAATAAAGTATAGTATATTATTATTTAATCAAAATACAATTCATTAAAACTAATAGAAATTAAAAAAAAGAAACACTTCTGCAGTGCACCTCAAATTAACATTACAAGATAGCAAGAGTATATAAAGTGCAAAGTCAAATTGACAAAAAATCAACGGCAAGTAGTGAAACCAAAGAAAAGAAACAAAAAAAAACCCAAAGTAACCTCAAAATAGTTATCAATTAAATGAAACCATTTTTCAAATTTAGTTACCTTCAGTTGATGGTTCATTGGAAGCAGCTTCCTCGCCCTTTTTGTAAGTTTCATAAGCTTGAATGGCTTCGTCTAATTGAGAGTTGAATAATGAATCGTCTTCTAACATAGATAAGATTTGATTTTGATCCATAGATAGCATCATACCCGTAATTTTACCAGTTGCGTCAGGGTCTGAGACCTTACCTGATTCTGCAATTCTTGGGTAGATTTCGTTACCAAGAAGCTTTCTTTGTTCTTCAACAGGGACTTGTTGTAAAATAGAAGCTAAATCTTCCTTGTTTTTTCTGCCTTGTGGTCTGTTTTGGTAGTATCTGTTTTGTGGAGCTCTACCTTGTGGGTATTCATTAAAAACTGGTTGCATGTAAACTGGAACAGGTTGACCATTTGGACCAACTCTAAAGTTTGGAACACCTTGTCCTGGTCTTGGACCTTGTTGCATCATCATTGGGTTTGGGGCACCAGGGAATGGACCTGCTCTACCTTGGAATTGAGGAACCATACCTTGACCGTAGAACATTGGGTTAACAAAGCCGCCCATACCAGCATGAGCTTGTTGCATTCTCATTTGCTGTCTTGCTTGCATTTGTTGAGAAAGTTGGTTTCTTCTAACATCTTTTCTTTGAGCAAGAGCAACGTACAATGGCTTAGAACCAGTTAATCTTGAATGCATTTCGCTGATGGCTTTAGTCGCTTCTTCTGGAGTGGAGTAACAAACAAAACCAAAACCCTTAGACTTACCAGCTTCATCAGTCATGACAATAGCTGAAGTAATGGTACCATATGGAGCAAATTCTTCCTTTAATTTTTCATCAGTGATGGAATCATCTAAGTTCTTAACGAACAAGTTAACACCTTGGTATTTGGTTTGCTTTTCTTGTTCAACGGCTTCGTGTTGTTGCTTCAATTGTTCCACTCTTTCTCTCTTCTTTTGTGCTCTACCAACGTAAATTTGCTTACCGTCAATTTCCTTTTCGTTTAAAGCTTCAACAGCCTTAGCAGCTTCTTCGTGCTGAGCGTAGTTAACAAAAACAAAACCCTTAGATTTACCTTCTTGGTCCTTTGCAAGATGAAGAGATGTGATAGTACCAAATTCTTCAAAAATCTTAGTTAATTCTTCTTCAGAAAGTTCTACAGAAAAATTCTTTGCGTAGATGTTAGTGTAGTTATCAATCATTTCTTGCATCTTAGCTTCTCTTTCTCTCTTAGAAACATGAGGACCAACATATAATTCCAAATCGTTCAAGGTCATACCATTAACGTTTTCGATAGCTTCAGCGGCAGCTTCATCAGTTTCGTAATGAACAAAACCGAAACCCTTAGAGTTACCACTAGCATCAGTAGCAATCTTACAAGACAAGATCTTACCGAAAGATGAGAAGGTGTCATGCAAAGTCTTGTTGTCAATAGCAGGATGTAAGTTCTTGATGAAAATGTTACCATTACCCTTCTTTCTGGAGGCAGGATCTCTTTGAGACCACATGATTCTGCATGGTCTACCCTTGATTTCAGTGTAATTCAAGGTCTCAAGAGCCTTTTCACCGTCTTCCTTCTTTTGGTAGTTAACGTACGCGTAACCCAAAGATTGCTTGGAAACAGCGTCCCTACAAACTCTGATGGAAGAAACTTGACCGATTCTTGAGAAAATCTCGTAAAGGTCTGATTCGGTAACGGATTGTTCCAATTCACCAACATACAAGGAAACCAAAGCGGAGTCTTGTTGTTCAGCTTCCGGAGTACCCTCTGTGGTGGTAACTGGGGTTTCAACAGCTGGAGTCTCAGAAACAGACAACTTTTCAGCTGCGTCTGTGAGTTGATTGATTTCAGCAGAAGACATTTTGGCTTTTATTATTTTTGTACTTTTTTTATTGGATTTTGGGTTTTTTGTATATATTTCAATATATCAAGGTAAAGTACCGTCTATATGGAAAATCTAAGGGTAAAGTATCGGAAAACTGTGTGTTCTGACGTTTCATCTATAAGGAGGCAAAGGGCAAGAAGTATTTAAAAAAATTTGTTTGCCCCTCCGACGACGCAAAAAAATTTTTCACTCTTGAAATTTCATTTTTTAAAAAAAAATTCAAAAAAAAATTTCAAAAAAAAATCATGGGGAAATGAATGGTGTAGAGGTGTTTACTTGATATGTCAAATTAGTCTGCGCCACATATGTGGCGCAAGAATATTGCTCAGAAATTTCAAAGCACTAATAGGACAAATGAACAGTAAAGATATCAGTTTTTGAACATTTTAAAAAATTAATTATTTATGTAGATATAATACTTATGAAGACATTTTTGTTCTTAACAGAATTTTTGAAACTGTTACTACAACATGGAAGCGTGTTGTGGACATATTTCAAAACTGAGAGCCATTGAAACATCAGTAAACCAAAATATAGTGATAAATCCAGAGTTTATTACTCAAACCGTTAATTATAAATTAAATATACATTTATTATATCATTAATTATAGCGGCTATTTATACTGATTTGTGTCAAATTATGAATTAAATTATGTTAACCTAAGTTAAATTCTATCTGAAACTTTAATTAATCATTAGATTAAACCTTATTAATTATCTCAAGCCAATGCAAATTGAATTACCTGATTCGATTACATACAGTTACCCAAAGTGTTGATCAGACCATAAGATGTCCTCTTTAGGAGTTATGCTCACGCATTAAATGCACTTCAACTCTGACCTACATTATCTTTTATCTAATTAGTATCAATTAGGAAATTTTATCCTTTAGGATTGCTTTACTCATTGTATTAAAGTTTCACTTGTCTAATTCAGATATTCTAGAACCCGAATTACAGTTTATATTCTAATTTATATTTTGTGTATAAAAGGCCTTTATTTTACCTTTTACTTTATAATTCTTTTATAGTTTATTAATCATTCAGAACATAGTTTAAGATATTTATAATATAAGCAAAGTTTCATAAAAAAGATTAGAAATAATTATGAAAATTGTAAAACCTATATCTTAGTTATTTTAAATAACATAAAGATAATTAAATAAAGAGGAACAGTAGTTCCTTTCATAGTAAAATATTGATTATATAAATAAAGTGTAAATAAGGATTAGCTTGTATTCTATTGGAGGAATACCCATTAGTTATAATTACTCCATTAGACATGATAGCAACTTAACGGATTCAAGCATACTGTTGCTCAGAAGTATTAATGCAGGATGCATGTATTGTATTAATACATTCAACCTTACATGTAACTCTTCATTGTTATGTACATTAACGTGTTATGAGTGTTACATGGTTAACTTAGTATGTACTGCATATTAGTGATCATACGTTAGCAATATGTATGTTGAAGTTTATACTTCAACATTAAACATCTTAATCAATAACTGAGCAATACTTGATTATCACTTATTTTGACACACCCCTTAATCTATATTTTCTTGTTCCTTTAGATTAATCTTCATTAGTTTTGTAAGTTCTTTGAATCTTGTTAAATCAAATGACTTA